>SJYX01017817.1:90857-106318 GCA_006410675.1 Oreotragus oreotragus
GGAAGGCAATGGCACCCCACCCCAGTACTCTGGCCTGGAAAATCCAATGGACGGAGGAGCCTGGTGGGCTGCAGTCCATGGGGTCGCTAACAGTCGGACAGACTGAGCGACTTCACTTTCACTTTTCACTTTCATGCATTGGAGAAGGAAATGGCAACCCACTCCAGTATTCTTGCCTGGAGAATCCCAGGGATGGGGGAGCCTGGTGGGCTGCCGTCTATGGGGTCACACAGAGTCGGACACGACTGAAGTGACTTAGCAGCAGCAGCAGCCCCTCTGTAGTCTGAACAGCGTGGGGCTGAGAGCAAAGTCGTGGCCTGCATCTTGGTGATCTGATCTAGCCAGTTCCCACCTGGTACTCAGTTTAGGATTGAGTGGCCTGAAGTTCCTCCTGTGTGAGGAGGCAACCAGATCCTCTCCAGTCCACGCCCGTCCTCTTCTCTACATCAGCACCACCCCCGCTCTGGGCAAGGCCACTCCTGCCCTCTATGGGGATAGCTACCCCAGCTCCCAGGGGAGCTAACTCTGCCACTTCCCGGGTTCATCGTCTCCGTGGCAGCCAAGTTGGGTCACTACCTTCTAAACCTGCCACGAGGGACAACTCTAGACTCCTCAACACTCCGGGGTCTTTCCACTTGCTCTTCATCTCTACTCCTCACTTTCCACCCTCCCTTCTCTGGTCAGCTTCACATCCTTCAGGGCTTAAATGCCACCACTTCCGAGACGGCTTCCCTGATCATCCACGCTGCAGCACCCTGTTCTTGTCCTCCATCAGCTCATTCTTTCTTCACATCGCTTATTCTAATGTGCGTGTTTGGTAAGGGCACGCAATTGATGTATATCTCCCCCTGCAGCCATGGGGCAGAGGGGGTCTAGTTCATGCACTGCTTTATTACAGAAACTTCAGGAAACATTCCTCTAGTGAAAGGAAATCAATTAAATGGATGAAACCTTACTGCTTTGTTCCCCTGATTTTGAAAGCATTTATTAAAGGTAATTGGGAAAGTATAGGAATGTTTAGGTATAAAGAACACATTTTCAAAAATAACTGGGTGACTTCCCTGGTGGTCCAGTGGTTAAGACTCTGAGCTCCCAATGCAGGGGGCCTGGGTTTGATCCCTGGTCAGGAACTAGATCCCATATGCTACAACTAAGACCCAGTGGAGCCAAATAAATAAATTAAAAAACAAAATCACTGATAGTCCCAACTCCAAAACATAACCCTGATGAACATTTTGCAATTTTTTTCCAATATTTTCTCTATGATTGCATCTGCATTTATAATAATAATAATGTATAATGTCATAAGGATATATGGTAATATATTTAACCATTCTCCTGTTAGACATTGAGGTTGGTTCTTTTTTCTTCCCCCTTTATAAGCAATGCATTTTTTTCTTCATTTCTAACTGTTTCTTTGGGATCTATTTCCAGAAGTAGCTCTACTGGAAGGTGAGAACCTTTTTAAAAGCTGTTACCAGGTTTCCTCTTAAAAGTTTTCACCAACTGTGACCATTAAAAAAAATGGTTGTCCTGCAAGTGAGTGGCTGGTTTCCTGGTGTCCTGGGCTCGTTTGAGCTCCCAGGAAGCCCCTGCTGTCATCTACTCACGGCCAGTGCCTCTTCCAGCCTGTCTTCCTCAGCCGAGGCCTTGTTCTGAGTACCTATCCTGCGTGCAGTCCTGGGAAAGGATGTTTGATTATGGTGGTGTTCAAACAGAGCTGTAGTCCTCACCAGCTGTCAGCGGGTACATGGACCCTAGAGGTGGCTGTGCGCCGAGTCTCGGGTCAGGAGCCCTTCAGAGCTCACTGGTACGGTGCAGGGGCGGGCGGGCAGGACCCCACCCAGCCCTGTGCCCCGGAAGCCCTTCTATATTTCTCAGGTGGGTGTCTGTCCCTCCCACCCTGTCCCCAGCTGTCACTTGATGACTTGTCCTGAACCTGATACTGTGAGAAACCCCTCCTCTCCCTGCACCCACCTCCCCACCCAGGGCTAGGAGGAAGTACACGTTCCCCCAGCCTGCCCAGGGTGTTTGTGTTCACACGGGCGAAGTGGCCCTGCAGGTTCTGGGAAGTGGAATCCTTTCACAGAGGAGAGTGAGGAGCCAGGAGGGCGAGAGCAACAGGGGGGTGTATGTGTGCACACGTGCCAAGAGAGTGAGAGTAACTGTGTGTGTATGTGTGTGTGTGTATGTGTGTGTGGCAGGAGAGTGAAAAGAGAGAGAGCAACTGGGTTGGATGTGTGCATGCGTGCACGTGTGTGCACGCCAGGAGAGTGAAAGCAGCCAGGGTGGGTGTGTGTGTGTATGCACCCCAGGAGAGTGAGAGCAACTGGGGTGTGTGTATATGTGTGTGTGCACGCACACAAGCAACTGCGGTGTGTGTGTGAGACAGAGCAACTGGGGTGTGTGTGTGGGGGCGGGTATGTGTATGCACCACCCACAAAGGCATAAAACTGACCCTCAGGTACTTCAGAGTGGGTCTGCAGAGATCAAACAGCTGAGACTTTCACATATATTTACATGCTTTTTAAAATTACATAATATGAGTACAATAGTATATAATACTCATATTATGTAACAGAAGTACGATCTCATTTTTTAAAAGAATTTGTACAATACAAAAGACTTTTTAAAAACTTTGTTACTGGGGAACGTAACATAGGCCCAGAGAAGCACCTAAGATGTAGATACACAGTTTGGAGAACAGGTAAAAGGCAGGCACTCCTGTAACCCCCAGATCCAGGAGAGAATCTTGCTGGCACCCCTAGAGGCCACTGCTCTCAGGACTTCCCTGCTAACCGTGTCTTGCTTTTGAAGCTTGGTCACCTGTGTAAACAGTTCTGCAGATCCTGGCTCCATTTTGCCTGTTTTTGAACTTTACCATTATGGAATCGTAACCCATTTTATGTCGTTCTCCATCTGGCTGCATTTTTTTTTTTTTTTAAACCCCCTCAGGATCATGTCTGGGAGCTGCATCCTGGTTTTGATGTCAGTGCATTTCTGGTATGAAAGCTTGTTCACACTGAGGTACAGACAAGTCTTACGAAAGCTCGCATTTGTGCATTTTGTTTGATGAGTATTAGAAGAAAAAATAACTTCAGCACTGTTATTATTAAGGCTTTAGTGAGTGATTTGGTTGAAAGGACCATCTTAAGTAAATAATAGCACACGTGATATGTTTAGTAAATAATAGCACAGGTGGTCTGTCAAGTACATAAGCCCAGGTGGTCTGTTTGGTGTCAGTGAAGGTGCGTGACTTCGGGAAGTTTGGGAGCTTTAGGGTCCAAGACAGGATGATCACTTGTATGCATACCACCGCTCCCCTCCCTGGGGTAACCGGCTACAGCTGGAGCACAGCCTTCCAGATTTCAGCTCTGTGTTGACCTAGGTAACTATATAGACATAAAATAGGTAGCTGAGGTTTTTTTTTAATACTAATTTTCTTTTTTGTTTGTTAAGAGTGTGTGCCATTCTTCTAAATTACTTCTTGAAGTTTCTGAGTTTGTTCTCCAATTAAAATAGCCCATTTCCTTTTAAGGTTGCATTTTGGGGTGGAGATGAGCGTGGATATATATGCCTATATGTGTATATGCATGGTCTCAGGCTGCAGCTGTTGGGAACTTGGAATCTGGAAGGAACTTAACAGAGGGGCCAGGCAGAGACTGCCGGCCTGGGACACATCCCCCGTGGTGAATTAGCACGGAATTGTGGCTCAGGGATCCGACATGTGCAGGGCCGTGATGCGGCCATCTGTGTGTGCACATGTGTGAGAGAGACACACACAGAACGAGGACAGGGACGTGGGGAGATGGGGACAGGGACACAGAGGTGAAGCGGAGACACAGAAGCGTGGGGCAGAGAGGCAGATGGACAAGGTCGACGGTGCAAACTGAGACCTGCTCGAGGCCTAACTGGCCAGGTGGCTGGTTGGTTAGTTGGTTATCTGGCTGAGTGACTGACTGGTTGCCCTGGTAGTTTGGGCTTGGGGTTTTCTCAATGGACTCCGTGGATTATGGGGGCCTCGCCCTGATCTTGGAGCTGCTGTGGACCTGGGGACAGGGCAGTTGACAGTGGCTGCAGAACATCTGGGTGTCTGACTCCCCACCCCCGTGAAGGTACTTTGAGTGGAGCTGCTTTGTCTTCATTATTAGTGAGTGTGTGTGTGTGTGTGTGTGTGAATCCTGGATGAGAATGTATAAGAGTGTGTGTGTGTGTATGTGTGTGTGAATCCGGGATGAGGATGTATGAGTGCCATGGGGAGTGGGGCCTTACAGGGGTCATCTTGGGCTCCTCCAGCAGTCCAACAAGGCGACACTGTCAGTCCTCTCTGGTCTGTGTTGGGGGCAGGATTTGATCCCAGGAGATCTGACTCCAGAGCAAGAGCCTAACTTCTGCTATGAAATTATCGAGGAACAGAGGCCAGATGTTTACTGAAGATCCACCATGTTCACAGCTTCATGCCTGCTTTTTAGAGATGACAGTGGTTACGATGGCCATAGAGTCACCCACCTGGGTTCAAGCCCCACCTTTGCCTTTTTCCTCATTGGGTGATCTCAGACAGGAAACTTGCCGCTCTGAGCCTCAGTGTTCCTTTCTGTAAAGTGGGGAGAACAGTAAGGCCCTCCCCCTAGGAGGCGGTGTGGATTGAGGAGGGCCAGGCGTGAGGCCAGTGCTTCTTAGCAGGGCCATCATTATTACATGTAGCTTAGGGGACTGGACCTTGGGAACAGGCCTCCAGCCTGGGCTCCTGGCTCCATAAGAGTCAGATTTGGCTCCCTCTTTTGAAAATTTGTACTCATGTGCAGGGATCCCCCTGAGTGATCTCGGGGCAGAACCCCGCCCTTCTGACAGTGGGCAAGTAATGTCCCCTCTCAGAACCTTGCCTTCCCCATTTTGAAGTGGAGGTACTGAGAACAGTGCCTCCGAGGGTCGTTAGGAAATTTAAGTTCAGAGTTTTGTGACAAGTGCTCTGTAGGGAGCCTGCACTCTGGATGGGGGAGAGGTGGTTACTGTTGGCAGCCGGGCACCACCCAGGAAATCAGGGCTCAGCTCTGAGTGTCCCTCTCACCCCCTCCCCACCCTCTCACCGTGGGGAGGCTTCCTGGTGTTCCTGGGGGGCTCCACTGCCCACCAACCACCCCGACCGCAGAGCCATCCTCAGGTGAGGACAAGCAGAGCCCGGCCCCCCAGGAGCAGGCTGGAAAGAACAGGGCTTTAACAGATGTTCGTTGATGAGGATTCCCTGGCTCTGTTTAATCAAGATTGTCAAATATTGATTTAATCTCCAAGCCCAGCAGATGTGATCTTAGCAGTGGCAATTAGCTGGGATTAGTTAGCAAGTCAGGCTCCACGCTGACAAGACATCGTCTTCCAAAGGCTGCCTGACCTGGCCACAGGAGTGAGCCCTGGGAGAGGGGGACAAACTGATACATAACCAGCAGTCTGACCAGCAGCAGCCACGAGGGCAGGCTCAGAAGCAGGGTCCTTGAAGCCCCTGTGGGCCCAGCATTGTCTGAAACCGTGATCGTGGGAACACTCGGGGTTCAAGGCAGCAGCCACTGACAGAAAAGCTTCAATATCAAAATAAACACCCAGGAACTTCCCTGGCAGACGCCACACTCCCAGTGCAGGGGCCCAGGTTTGATCCTTGGTCAGGAAACTAGGTCCCACATGCCGCAACTAAGTCCCAGCACAGCCAAATAAATAAATAAATGGACGACCACACCAGTGCTTGTGGCGTGACACTGGATGTACAAGCGGGGTGATCCCTTGAGGGATGTCTGACTCCTGAAAAGGGGCTTGTGCCCCTGATTAAGTCTCCCCAGAAGGATCTCCCCTTGACCACAGAGGCCCCCAGCCCGGCTCTATCACTGTCCCCCACTCCTCGAGCCACGGCTGCAGCGCTTGGGTGGGCCTGGCACGTGTGCCCGGACTCCAGGAAGCATCCTTTTTTAATTGTGCATTTCAAAGTCTCATTTGAAGTGAGCAGGACTGCACCCAGAATTGGAACAAGATGCTCAATCCACATGTGCTTCAGGGAGGTAGTGACACCCTCAACCGACCCACCCGACCCCCCAGGGACTCAGCAGCGGGTGCCCTCCTGGCTCTGGGACCACCAGGAAGGAGGGGCTTGTTCAAGGTTGGCCAGCCGTGGGCCGGCTTCTGAGCCCAGAAGAACCACAGTTCATTCCAAGGCCACGTTTGGTCCTGTTTGTTTGCTTGAGATATTATTACATAAATGGAAATGGTAATTTTTGTTGTTGTTTAGTTGCTCAGTCTGACTCTTTTGTGACCCCACGAACTGCAGCCTGCCAGGCTCCTCTCTCCATGGGATTTCCCCGGCAAGAATGCTGGAATGGGTTGCCATTTCCTCTTCCAGGGGATCTTCCCGACCCAGGAAATCAAACCCACGTCTCCTGCATTGACAGGTGAACTCTTTGCCACTGAGCCACCTACTAATATTTATAGATCACTGTATGCCAGGGTTATTCTAAGTCTCTACGTTCTTTAGTTCATAACGTCTCCAAGAGTTATGCTCTATTATTATCTCCATTTTACAGATGGGAAAACTGAAGTATTAGGCATCTAAGTCAAGCACCCACAGTATAACTAAGTGGTAGAGGTGGGAATTGAACCTGAGTGGTCTTTACTTCTAACCACTATGCTACTGCTGTCACATCAGAAAACATCTCTGATATCTGGTAATAAGTAAGAAAAGCAACCATGGAGCTGTTAACTCATTTATTTAAAAAAAGATTCATCTCTGGGTATAAGGACGTATTCCAGTTTAAGCATTTTAGGTAAATGCTGTTTCCATTTCTCTGGGGAATACATAAGCCCGAGATGGGCGCTGCTTTCTTCCCTCAGGGGGTCTAGGGGCGAGCATCCTGTCAGATCACAGAGGAATCTCCACTTGGAAAGAGGTGCATTTTTCAGACTCCGTGGCGCTAGAGGCGAGGTGGTTGTTGTTCAGTCACTCAGTTATGTCCGACTCTGCAACTGCATGGATTGCAGCACGCCAGGCTTCCCTGTCCATCACCATCTCCCGGAGCTTGCTCAAACTCACGTCCATTGAGTCGGTGATGCCATCCAACCATCTCATCCTCTGTCGTCCCCTCCTCCTCCCCTCAGTTTTCCAGCATCAGGATCTTTTCCAGTGAGTCAGCTCTTCGCATCAGGTGACCAAAGAACTGAGGTGGGGACTTGTGCTCAATCCAGGGGGCGGGGTGGCTCTTCCATTCTAACCACATCCATCAAGGTGTTTGTGGCGTGGCTTTCGCTCCGCCCATGTTTCCCTTCCCAGGCTGCACGTTTAAAACGGAAAACCTAACCCCAGCCTGAGTCGCCCCTCACCTGTGCAGTTGTGAGCATTTCCTTATAAACTCTCAGAGAAAGGTCTGGAAGAAGACATGCAAGACCCATTCTTTCTAGGATTTGGATTTGAGACAGAGCCTCACAGGAGTCTTGAAGAGGGCCTTGAACTTGCATGCTTGTAAAAGTTTATATATAGCCAGGGAGAATATTTTGTTTTTTTAAGTTTTCGTTTCTCTCCATTCCATTTTACTCCTTAGAAGTAACTGCTTAACAGTTTGACAGATGTCCTTCTAGACGCTTTCTTGTATATTTTATAGGATTTATGTACATACACACTCACACTAACAAAATCTGCCCCCCCTCTTCATTTAAACCTAATGGGCCTGGGCTGACTTCCCCGGTGGTCCAGTGGTGAAGAATCCAACCTCCAGTACAGGGGATGCAGGTTCAATCCCTGGTCCAGGAAGATCCCACATGCCACGTGCTACTGAGCCTGCACACTGTACAGCCCATGGACCACAACTAGAGAGTTTGAGTGCTGCAGCAAAGACGCAGTATGGCCAAATAAAAAAACAAACCATGCTTTCTAGCTGAGTGACCTTGGGCAAGTTACTAAGCCTCTCTGGACTCAGTTGCATTGGCTTTATTTATTTTTAATGTTTATTTATTTGACTGTGCCAGGTCTTAGTCGCAGCACTCAGCATCTTTGATCCTTGTTGCAGCATGTGGGATCCAGTTCCCTGACCAGGGATCAAACCCAGCCCTGCATTGGAAGCGAGGAGTCTTAGCCAGTGGACCACCAGGGAGGTCCATGCATTGTCTTTAAATGTCTTTAAAGGTCCCTCAGTTAGTCCCTCCCTCACAGGCCGGTCACGAGGATGAAATGGGTGCATGTGTGTAAGCATTTCACCCGGGGCACAGTAAGCACTCCATAAGTGGGAGCCAAGCTCACTCACTTCAGGCCATGGAGACGATTCCTTTACACGACACAGCGCCCCCTCACTGTTTATCACAGCAGCAGCACCTTCCCTGGAGTAAAGCAGCCAGACGCATTTAACCCATCATCTGCTCCTGGGCACTGGGGCTGTTCCAGCGCTCCCGTATCACAGCAATGGGGCAGTGTGAGCGCGCCTGTGATTGAACCACCTTGAGCCTGTCTGTCAAGGTGCATTGGGGTGAACACCTTAGGGAGAAGTTCCTAGAAGGGGAATTGCTGGATTCAAATAAAGCAATATGAGGACTTCCCTGGTGGTCCAGTGGCTAACGCCCTGTGCTCCCAATGCTGGGGGCCTGGGCTCATTCCCTGGCCAGGGAACTGGATCGGAAGTCACATGCTGCAGCTAAGAAGTCACATGCTGCAGCTAAGAAGTCACATGCTACAGCTAAGTCACATGCTGCAGCTAAGAAGTCACATGCTGCAGCTAAGAAGTCACATGCTGCAGCTAAGAAGTCACATGCTACAGCTAAGTCACATGCTGCAGCTAAGAAGTCACATGCTGCAGCTAAGAAGTCACATGCTGCAGCTAAGAAGTCACATGCTGCAGCCAACTAATAAGTAAATATTAAACAAGCAGCAACCAGTACGCACACCTAAAATTTTGGTGTGTAATTCCAATTTTCTTCCTATTCTTTCAAGAGGAGAAGACCATTAACTGATTTATATAATTAGAAGCAGGATGAGCCACTTGGAAACTCTGACCTTTCTCAGTGAAATAGCTCTATATGGCTGCCTTTGCCCATGTGGGGGCTGCCTTTAACTCCTAGGTAGGAACATGGACCCTTCCTGGATGTCCGGAAACATTTAGTTAAAAACACCCATTCACGGGGCTCTTTCAGGTTAAATACTAAAGTACAGATTCTCACCATGTGATATTGTGATATAGTAAGAAAAATATTTTGGTCTTCATTCAGGTTCCTGGCACAAGAGCTTCTAAAACCCTTGAGAGATGTGGATGATACCATCTTTTTGTTATTCAAGATCAGCTCCTTTCAACCATTACTTGAGTTTGTGCCGAAGGGGTGACTCTTGGTGGACCCCTGAATAGCTTCAGGGTTGCCAGAGGAACCATCCATGTGCTTAGAGGGTTGGGCCTATCAGTCCTGCCCCCTGACCTCTGGGAAAGGGAGAGGGGCTGCAGGTTGAGTTAATCACCAGTGGCCAGTGATTCAATCAACCCTGCCTTCAAACGGAATCTCCATGAAACCCCAAAAAGGAGGGTTCAGAGAGCTTCTAGGTTGATGAGCTCATCCATGCACTGGGAGGGCACCACACTCCAAACTCCATGGGAACAGAAACTTCTGCACTTGTGACCTTTCTGGGCTTTGTCCTGTGTATCTGACTGTTCATGTGTATCCTTTTTAACAAGCCAGTAATAGTCATATTACTATATATAAAATAGATAACTAATAAGGACTGATTGTATAGCATTGGTGGCCCAGACAGTAAAGAATCTGCCTGCAATGCGGGAGACCTGGGTTCCATCCCTGAGTCGGGAAGATCCCCTAGAGAAGGGAATGGCAACCCGCTCCAGTATTCTTGCCTGGAGAATCCCATGGACCGAGGAGCCTCGTGGGCTACAGTCCGTGGGGTCACACAGAGTCGGGCACGACTGAGCGGCTAACACTATGCCACTGTATAGCACAGCGAGCTCTGTTCAGCAGTCTGTAATAACCTAAATGGGAAAGGAATCTTTAAAAAAAGGAAGTTGTGTTTCCCTGAGTTCTGTGAGCTGTTACTACACATGATGGAGCTTGAGGAAAGGCTCTTGGGAGCCCCTGATTTGTAGCCAAGTCGGACAGAAGTGTGGGGAACCTGGGGACCTGCTTCTTGCTCTTGGGATCTGGAGTGGGGACAGTCTTATCAGACTAAGCCCTTCACCTTTGGGGTCTGTGCTAGCTCCAGGTAGTTAGTCCGAGGACTGAGCTAAACTGCAGGACATCCAGTTGAAAAGTTGCTTGGTATGGAAAGCCCACACATTTGGTGTCAGAACTGTTGAGAGTACAGAACAGATCACAGTAGTGTATGGCCATAGTCAAGCCCCTGCTCCTTGTTCTTTGGGCTGATGGAGCAGTCTCTGCCGTGATAACTTTCTAATGAGATTTCTGAGATTCCCATCCATCTCATTTCCTAGGGGAGCTCTAAAGCGGTCCTGCGTTTGCTCAGATTTCCAATAAAGTGGGGAAAGATATAGGAGGAAGAAAACAGACTCCTAATCTGAAATCTGCTGAGCTGCTCAGCTGTTGCTGACATTCTAGAGCTTTGTCCTTATGAATTGATTCCGAAGATACATGCGTCACTCATGTATTCATACAGCACACCCATGGGACCTGCTGTATCTTTTATTGAGAGTGGAGCAGGGAAGGTATGGGAGCCAGACTGTCGAGGTTTGCATCCCAGCTGCCCCACTTGCCAGCTTGTGACTTGGCCGTGTTACCCTTGCCTCATCTGTAAAATGGGCATGCTAGGGTCCCTACTTAATAGGATAATGATGGCACACAAGTTAATACGCCCCACGAGGGTAGCTCCACATGTGATCCATCAGACTCATAGTGTTAGCCTTATCCTTCCCCTCTTCCCAACCCACGTAGCAAGAACACATGTTAGATTCCAGTCCACCACAGACTTGGGGCTGTTCAAGGCCTGAGGAGATATTCAGAGGCTTAAAAATCCAGCGCACTTGGGACTTCCCTGTGGTCCAGTGTCTACGATTCCACCTTCCCAAAGCAGAGGGCCCAGGTTCCATCCCTGGTCAGGGAACTAGATTCCACATGCCACAACTAAAACCCAGCACAGCCAAATAAATATATATTTTTTAAATCCAGGGGGCTAACTCTTGTAGGTGAGTGTGTATGCAGCCCGGAGCCCAGAAAGCTCAGTCAGGGGAAGACAGAGGTGAACCCTTTCTGGATTGTGGAAGAGCTGGTGGGCGGAAAGCATGTGGGCCAGCAACACTGGGGCTGAGGGGTGTGAACTAGGCTCCCTGGAGCAGCAGTCCTCCGAAATCCCTCCTCCAGTCATCACCGCTGCGCTTCAGACAAATGCTGTGTGCGCCCAGTTGCTCAGTCATGTCTCTTTGTGCCCCCATGTACTGTAGCCCACTGGGCTCCTCTGTCCATGGGCTTTCTGAGGCAAGAATCCTGGGGTGGGTTGCCATTTCCTCCTCCAGAGGATCTTCCAACCCCAGGATCGAACCCGTGTCTCCTGAGTCTCCTGCATTGGCAGGCTGATACTTTACCGCTGAAGCCACCAGGGGCACCCTGTTCAGGCCAGTAATCGCCACCAAAGGTGATCCTCTCGGCAGCATCCAGCCCTGTGGACCCCCTGGTCCTCCCCAGACCACATCCCCCTCCAGGCCCTTCTGCGTCACACTTGCCCTCCTGCCCCTTGGCCTGAGCTCCCTGGGACCGGTGTGCTTGCTCCCTCTGGCATTTGCGGCCTCTCAAGGCTTGACGTCAGACCCTCCTCTCTTTGCTGTCTCCATTTCTCCCTCTGTCCTCAGCCCTGGCTGCGTATTGGAGTCAGCTGCAGAGCTCTTAAAAGACGCTCATGCCTGGGCCCCACCGCCAGCCAGGTGATTCAGACACTCTGAGGAAGGAATGGGAACACCTGTATTTTTACAAAGCTCCCTTGGTGCCTCTAATGGACAGCTGGGGGAGAGAACCATGGCCTCGGACAACCCCTTGTACACGGCCTCTCCCAGCTTTCCTGCCTGGACACGTCAGCCTTGCTCATCAGCCCACCTGGAACACAACAGGCACCCTCTCTTAGTCCTGACCCCCATCAGAGGGCACCCCGTCTCTTGAGCCTTCAGGGCGGGACCTCCTCCCGCCCTGTCACAGCATTGACTCCTGTATATGACTGACTACCCTTTGAAGTTCCCTTGTTTTCTGTCTTTGTTTACTCATTCCTCTGGCTTCCTTCTACCAGATGTATATTCTTAAAAGAAGACACGGTCCATTCTCTATCTTCAGTTCCTGCCACAGTAGCACATAATAGTAGATGCTTTAAAAAATTTATCGAATACCAGATTTGAAATGTTTGTGGAATGAATGAGTTATACATGCCTAGTAAATTTGAATGAGTGAATGTTTTTTAAATTTGTATTTGAAACTGGAATATAGTTGATTAACAATGTCACGTTAGTTTCAGGTGTACAGCGAAGTGATTCACTTTTACATGAACATGTATCTATTCTTTTACAAATTTTCCCGTTTAGGTCATTACAGAGTATTGATCACAGAGTTCCCTGGGCCGTACAGTAGATCCTCATTGGTTATCTGTTTTAAATGCAGCAGTGTGTATATGTCAGTCCCAAACTCCCTAACTCACTCTGCTCCCCACCCTTTCCCCCTCCTAACCATAACTTCATTTTCTAAGTCTGTGAGTAGGTTTCTGTATTGTGAATAAATTCATTTGTATCATGTTTTAGATTCCACTTCTAAGTTTTTGTCTAACATACTTAGTATGATGACCTCCAGGTTCATCCGTGTTGCGGCATTGGCCTTACTTCATTCTTTTTAGTGGCTGAGTAGTATTCCATCGTATATTTTAGCGTGTTCCACATCCTCTTTATCCCATTCTTCTGTCGATGGACATTTAGGTTGCGTCCACGTCTTGGCTATTGTAAACAGCCCTACAGTGAACGTTGGGGTGCATGTATCCTTCTGAACCATGTTTTCCTCCAGGTATATGTCCAGGAGTGGGTTAGCTGGATCATATGGTAATTCTGTGTTTAGTTTCTTAAGGAACCTCCATACTGTTCTGCATAGTGGCTGCACCAATTTACATTCTCACCAACAGTGTAAGAGGATTCCCTTTTCTCCACAGTGAATAAGTTTTTAGTGCTTTAAGAATGTGGTAGATATTTGTTGTGTGAGTGAATGAATGAATACGTTTTAGGAACTAACTAGTTCTTACTGGTCAAATGAATGACTTGTATATGCCAGAAATGGCTGAATCACCAGTTGTTACAGATGCTTTGTTGTTGTTTCGTCATGTAACTAAAATGTCCAAAGGTAGAATTGGGTTGGCTTCAGGTTCAGGCTTGATGTTGAGACTCACATAGTGACTGTAAGCCCCCAGATTATCTGTAACCTCAGCCCCTTTCACAAACGGACTTCCCTGGTGGCTCAGATGGTAAAGCATCTGCCTACAACACGGGAGACCTGTGTTCAATCCCTGGGTAGGGAAGATCCCCTGGAGAAGGAAATAGCAACCCACTCCAGCACTGTTGGCTTGAAAATCCTATGGATGGAGGAACCTGGTAGGCGACAGTCCATGGGGTCACAAAGAGTCGGACATGACTGAGTGACTTCACTTTCTTTCACTTTTCACAAACGATTCTCCCCTCATGATCACAAGAGGCTGCAATGATTCCATCCTTCACATCCTCTCCTACTTGGAGTAAGAGGAGAAAGCACACTCTTCAGCCCTGGCACTTCTAGCAAAGCCATCAGTGAGTCTGTGGTTCTGATTGGGTCACGTGAATTGTTCCTGACCTCAAGAAGAAGCCCTTCTCTAGCCCATGGGATAGAGATTAGAGGAGGCAGATTCTCAAAGGGAAATCTGGGCTGTTGTTAGAAAAAGAAGTCATGGAGCAAACTACAAATGTCTTAACACTGGAAGACTTGTGTTTCTCCCTTCTGCTCTGCCCTGAGAGGTTCTGGTAGACACTGTGGCCCTGCAGAGCAGGCCCTGCAGAGCCAAGCTGGGGCCATGAAGCTAGCCTGTTAGTCTGCTGTTCTAGCCTCCAGGCTTTGGGGGCCTGAGAAAGAAGTGTCTTCTCAGCTCCAAGCTAGTTCCCCAGCATCTCACAAGTTATACCATAAGTTGCCTGCTCTTCTAACAGACCCTGATGTTTTCAGGGAACCAGTGTGGCCAGCCCCAGATACAAGTCCTCCCTGGCCCAAGGGCAATCAGAATGGTCACAGATATTGCTTTACCAGCTTCTCTGGCAAATAGAATGGCCATAGTGACCACATTCTGGCCAATGAGACATAAAAGAAAGTCTGTGGAGGTGGGGGCAGTGTTCTGGCAAATGTCCTCATTCCTGATTAGAGCAGATAGGTAAGAAGAATGCTCTTACATCATCTTTTCTTTGGCCCTTGCCAATAGTGCAGCGAGAAGCTTGACTGTAGCCGCCAGCTTGTGACCATGAGGCCGCAGTCAAAGATGCAAGCCAGCTGCACACTGCAGGACAGCGGTCAGGGAGAAAGAGAAAGCGCCTGACAACATTCACCTAGCCCAAGCCTGGAGCCACCATATCTGGCCTCCTTCTTCCATGAGATGATGAAATGTCTTCATTGCCCAAGACACCATTGGGTGACACCATTACTTGCAGCCAAATGCCTCCCATTGTCACTTGCTTCTCCTTGTGCCACTGCCTGGATCCCATTTGATCTCCTCTGCCACTCATGGCTGCCTTCTTTGCTCACAGCACCGCGTATTCATCAAGGTCCTTGGATGCCAGCAGCAGAAGCCTGACTTGATAGTCTTGGGCAGAAGCAGATTTATCAGTGCCTCGTAGAATCAAAAGGGGAAAAAAAAAGAATCAAAAGGGGGCCAGAGGGCCCATCGTAGAAAGCAGGCCAGGAGCCAAGCAACCCTGGAAGAAACCCAGGGACTTCCCTGGTGGTCCAGGGGCAAGACTCCATGCTCCCAGTGCCAGAGGCCTGGGTTTAAATTCCTGGATAGGGAACTAGATCCCACATGCTGTAACTAAAAGATGCTGCATGCCAGTGAAGATCGCAGATCCTGTGTGCCACAACTAAGACTTGGCACAGCCAAGTAAACAAGTACATATTTTTAAAAAAGAAAGAAAAGAACCCAAGCATCCCTTGCAAGTCACATGTAGGAAAAGCCAGATCCATATTCCCTGTCACTGCAGGACACCCTCCAGCCTCTCACGCTCTGCTGAGGTCCTCTACCCACCCCCACCCCACCCCACCCACCCCCCATGCACTTCTGTCACTGGGGGAGGGGGAAGAGCTCTTGCCAAAGAGATGAGAAAGAATGATGATAATAGCAGGGACCCTGCTGCTGCTGCTGCTAAGTCACTTCAGTCGTGTCCGACTCTGTGTGACCCCATAGACGGCAGCCCACCAGGCTCCCCCATCCCTGGGATTCTCCAGGCAAGAATACTGGAGTG
>SJYX01017817.1:106373-161691 GCA_006410675.1 Oreotragus oreotragus
GTCGTGTCCGACTCTGTGTGACCCCATAGACGGCAGCCCACCAGGCTCCCCCATCCCTGGGATTCTCCAGGCAAGAACACTGGAGTGGGTTGCCATTTCCTTCTCCAATGCATGAAAGAGAGAAGTGAAAGTGAAGTCACTCAGTCTGTCCTACTGTTAGCGACCCCATGGACTGCAGCCCACCAGGCTGCTCCATCCATTGGATTTTCCAGGCCGGAGTACTGGGGTGGGGTGCCATTGCCTTCCCCGAGCTAGAGGGTATTATCCCCAGTTTACAGATTAAAACTGAGTCGTGGTTTCAGTGACTAGTCCACAGCACAGCAATGTCTGAACCCAGGCAGGCTGGCTCTCATATTGTGAGCATCTCCATCAGGATGATCAGAGGGCTTTTAGGCAGAGGGAGTTTGACAGAGGCAGCTGGAAAGGGACCCGTGTGTACCAGTCCCTGAGCCCCAGGGAGGCTGCGGGTATCACACACTCCGTCTGGGAACATCATGGGGAGATGCAGTGGCACCTGCTTGGAGGGATTTGTGCAGAGAGACTGGGGCCTCGAGAACATCTGTGTGTTTTCACAGAGCAAAGCGAACTGGGAGTTTCTGACTGAGTGGGAACAAAATGCCATCAGCAAAGCCCATCTGTCAGAGGTGTTTGCATAAGCAAGTCAGGGTTGCTTCGTGGCCACTGTTTTTTCCCCAACCAGCCCAAACGGGGCCTCTGAAGACTGATCCTCTGAACCCTGCCAGGCTGACCCCAGGACACAGCCAAGCTGCTGAGTGCTGCTGGCCTGGGACCTGGGGCCCAGCAGAGTATGGGGTTGCCTTCAAGCCCTCATTGTGGGCAAAGCTGAAGATCAGTCACATAAAGTCACAAACTAGCAGCCTCTGCTCGAATCCAGCCCACATGCTGCCTTTGTCAGCCCTCCTGGTGATGTGTGTTGCGATACTGTTAAGAAGTATTCTGTTGACTAGAAATACATGCAAGTAATCCAAACAGTCGCCAGCGGTGTGCAGGGAAAAATAAGGCTCCTTCCCACCCCTTCTTCAAAAACACAGATCCTGGTGATACACGGGCTCCCCGGGTGGCACAGTGGTAAAGAATCCACCTGCCAATGCAGGAGATGGGGGTTCGATTTCTGGGTCAGGAAGATCCTCTGGAGAAGGAAATGGCAACCCACTCTGGTATGCTTGCCTGGGAAATTCCACTGACAGAAGAGCCTGGTGGGCTACAGTTCGTGGGGTCACAAAGAGTCAAACATGACTGAGCATGGGGATACACAGTAGCTTACATTCTTTTGGGGAGGGAGACCAGGGATAAATCAGAGAAATAAGTACTAAGGAAAATACACGAAGCAGGGGAGAGAGGGGACTGGGAGTGGAGGGAAAAGATACCCAATTTCCCTCCCCAGAGGCAATCACCATGAACATTTTCTTGAAAATCCTTTTAGAGGTCATCTCTGCATATAAATTTGTTGCTGTGATAGCTGCTGATTTAGTTTTTTTCAAACTGGGAGATGTTGCATACAGTTCCAGACTTCCAGTTTGTCTGAAAAACCCCATGATCAGGCATTCACATTCCTGCAAGGCTCAGTTGCAGGAGCTGAGGCCCACCTGCCTCTTCAGAAGACACTTCTGCTGGCCAGGTCATGACAGCTTCACCTGGCCTCCATCTCCCTTAACCAGCCCAGCCCTGGGGACTTTACACTTCCTTGCCCCTTCTCCACCCCCTCCCCTGTGTGCCTCCCTGCAGCTTCTTCAGGAATGCTCTCATGCTCTTGGGGAACCAGGAAGAGGGTCCCCTTTTGCTCCCCACCTCACATCTCTCCCCTCACCTAGTTCTCATTTTCTCAGAGGTTACAGGTTCCCCTCAGGAGTCTTCCCAGGTGGAGCAGTGGTAAAGAACCCACCAGTCAATGCAGGTTCAATCCCTGGGTTGGGAAGATCCCCGGGAGGAGGGCATGACAACCCACTCTAGTAGTCTTGCCTGGAGAATTCCGTGGACAGAGGAGCCTGGCAGACTACAGCCTATGGGGGTCACCAAGAGTCGGACACGGCTGGAGCAACTTAGCACACATAGGCTTTCCTCAATGTTTTGCTCCATGAATCTGCTTCATGCTTCCCGCTCGCTCCCTCTCTGCCAGCTAACTCCATACCTCTGGGCAGGAGTTGTGAAATGCTTCCTGCATGTGTGTGTGCATGTGCGTGCACACACACACTCATACTCTCACACAGGAGGCCTTTGACTTCCTCACTGAGAAAGCATGCACAGTCACCGACCACAGTGGCTGTGTCCAGCTCCACATTCTAAGGGACAGAAAAGTTGCGGTCCCCTTGAGTCAGATGCTGACCCAGCACTGTGCTGCCCTGTAGAGAATCAGTTTGGTTGGCAGGAGCAAAGGGCACAGCTGCTGGGCCAAGCAGGAGGTTTTGCCGCAGGCCTTGATCCACTTTCCCCTTCCTTCCCCACTGAGGGTTTCATCTTCCAGCAGCTCAAAGTGGAGACAAATGGAAGTGATCCTGCAGAGGACTTGATGTTGCCGGGCAGAAGAAGGATGAATTTCCCTTCCCCAGAGATCTGCAAGTCAGGATGCATATACACATCAAGTTAGAAGCTCTCTGTTCACTCGTTTATACACTAAAAGAGTGAATGAGGGTCCCGGACGCTGTTCTGGGAACTGGGGCTACATCAGTGAACAACAGAGACACCCCTGCCATTCTGGAACGGATCATTTAGTGGTGGAGATGGTCAGTAAATAGATAATGAGCAATGTAATTTCAGCTAGTGGTAACTAACTGCCAAGGAAAAAGAAGAAAGTGACAGAGAAAGGCTTTGAGGGTGGTTTTGGAAGGCTTCATTAAAGAATGAATGTCAAGTGAGGGAACCGGCCTGGTGAAAAACCGAGAAAGGATTCCCCACGTATCCTGGATGGAGCTGGATGTGTTAGAAGAACAGACAAAACCAGTATGATGGGATCTTAGGGCTAGGGAGAGGCATCAGAGAGGCTGGCCAGTCCTGTGGGGCTAGTGAGCCAGCAGGAGCAATTTAGATTTTATTCTGATAAATTAGAAGCTACTGGGGAGATCTCAGTGAAGTAGTGATGGGAATTGATCTACTGGCTCTCATAGTATAGTAATCACGTAGATTTCCATAGACAGTCCCTTTGCAAAATCCACCAGTGCTCATGGTGACTCCTCCATCTTTTTCACTTCCTTTCTGGCGAGTGAATGGTCAGGTGGACTGGAAAACACAACAGTGCAGCCTCTATATACAGCCACCAGTAGTCAGGACTCGTGGCAGAGGGGACACAGGGGAACATGTTTGGACACTACAGAGAATAGCCAGACAGATCCTGAAAGTGGGAAACTCTGAGACAAGTGACCGTATTCCTTCCAGAAGTAAATATCATCAAGATGGGGAGGGGGAGGTGTAGAGTAGCAGAGACCTGAGAAATATAATCTGCCAGAGCAGAGCAAAGATATTGTTTGGATACTGATTTGAGCAAACCACCTCTCAAAAGACACTTCTGAGACGATGGGGGCGGTGGGGAGGGGGAATGTAATTCAGTTGGGGTATTACATCACCTTAAAGAATTCTTATTTATCTAGATGGGTGTGATAAAGGTGAAAGTGAAAAAGTGAAAGTGTCAGTCGCTCAGTCATGTACAACTCTTCTGCAGCCCTATGGACTGTAGCCTGCCAGGCTCCTCTGTCCATGGGATTTCGCAGGCAAGAGTATTGGAGTGGGTAGCCATTCCCTTCTCCAGGGGATCTTCCCGACCCAGAGATCAAACCCAGTTCTCCTGCATTAAAGGCAGATTCTTTACCGTCTGAGCTACCAGAGAAGCCCCTTTGATAAAGGTATTGCGGTTATTTATTTATTTGTTTATTTATTTATTGGAAGCCTTATCACCTGGAGATACAAGCTAAAGTATTATAGGTGACGTGGCCTGATGTCTGGGATTTACTCTAAAATATCCTGTCAAAGGGCTTCCCTGGTGGCTCAGTGGTAAAGAATTCACCTGCCAATGCAGGAGACTCAGGTTCAATCCCTGGGTTGGGAAGATCCTCTGGAAGGAAATGGCAGCCCAGTCCAGTATTGTTGACTGGGAAATACCATGGACAGAGGAGCCTGGCGAGCTACAGTCAATGGGGTCGCAAAGAGTCAGACACAACTGAGCGAGTCAACAAGAGCAGTCCTGTCAAAAACACCGGGGAGGAGTGGGGGAACAGATGGAAGGAATGAGAAATAGTTAATGGTGTTGAAGCTGGTGCTGGGGTGGGGAGGGGGAGGTTCATCATGCTCTTCTCTCTGCTTCTGGGTACCTTTGAAAATTTCCATAATAAAAGTTGTTTTTGTTTTAATAAGTAAAGTTGAAAAAAGTCATTCTGTGACAGCAGTAACCTCACATCTCACTTCTGTCTTTTCTCCCTTTTCAGCATGGCAGGGAAGGCGGCCCTGCAGCCCACCAGCTTTCACACACAACTGCTGCTCTCTCTGCCCCGCTGACCCACTCAGTCTGGAGGCTCCGGGACAGCGCCTGCCTCAAGGGGTTGTCCAGGCACTGCTGTCCACAGCGATGGTGGAGAATTGGACTCCACAGGCTCACAACCTTCCCGTCAGGCTTCAGGGGCCAGCATCCTTCATCCTAGGACTGGTGGCCCTGAACAATGGCTGAGGGCCAGGGGACCCCATAAAGTTAGTCTGCAGCTTTCAGGGGCCAGCAGCACTCCAGCGCCCGTAGACTATGACCACCTATCGGCCCATCCCCAGTGATGGTGTGGACCTGGCAGCCGGCTGTGGGGCCAGGGCGGCCGATGTCCTGCCCGGGCCGCACACAGGGGACTACGCTCCCTTGGGGTTCTGGGTGCAGAACGGCAGCGTGCCCCAGCCCGTGGGCGAGAGCACGGCCAGCGCCCCCACCCGCCCCAGCCCCACCACCCCCGCCATGCCCAAGATGGGCGTGCGCGCCCGGGTGGCCGACTGGCCGCCCAAGCGAGAGGCCCTGAGAGAACAGAACAACCCCAGCCCCTCCCTGGACGCAGATGCCACGAAGGCGGCCCATGCCCTGAGGAGCGGACAACAGAACGGACAGCCCCCCGCCGGTACCCCTACGCCGGCTTCCTCAGGGTCCAAAGCCTTGCACCGACTCGCCAGGAGGCGGTCTAAGGATGTGGAGTTCCAGGATGGGTGGCCCCGGTCCCCCGGCCGGGCCTTCCTCCCGCTGCGGAACCGCAGCAGCAGCGAGATCACCCTCAGCGAGTGCGACGTGGAGGACACGGCGGAGCCCCGGGCGGCCCGCCACACGGGGGCGCTGCCGCTCTTCCGCGAGTACGGAAGCACGTCCTCCATCGACGTGCAGGGCGTGCCCGAGCAGAGCTTCTTCGACATCCTCAACGAGTTCCGCAGCGAGCAGCCCGAGGCCCGGGGCACCCCGAGCCTCACCGAGCTCCTGCGGGCCGATCCCGGTCCCCACGTCTCGGGGGGCGGCGGCGGCACAGCCAAGGGGGAGGCCCGCAACGGGCAGCCCACCAAGGACAGCCTGCTGCCGCTGCAGCCCCTGAAAGAGAAAGAGAAGGCCCGCAAGAAGCCCTCGCGGGGCCTGGGCGGCGGGGACCAGGTGGACTCGTCCATCTTCCGGAAGCTGCGGAGCAGCAGGGCCGAAGGCGAAGCGGCCCGGTGCTCCGGAGAGGCCGAGGACGGCCGGAGCCCCCCGGAGGCCAGCCGGCCGTGGGTCTGCCAGAAGAGCTTCGCCCACTTCGACGTGCAGAGCATGCTGTTCGACCTCAACGAGGCGGCAGCCAACCGGGCGTCCACGGCCCAGCGGCGGAACACGACCACCGGGGCCTCGGCAGCCTCGGCCATGGCCTCCCTGACGGCATCGCGGGCCCACAGCCTCGGTGGCCTGGACCCCGCCTTCACCAGCACAGAGGACCTGAACTGCAAGGAGAACCTGGAGCAAGACCTGGGCGACGACACCAGCAACGACCTGCTGCTCAGCTGCCCGCACTTTCGCAACGAGATTGGCGGCGAGTGTGAGCGCAACGTGAGCTTCTCACGGGCGGCCGCTGGCTCCCCAGGCGGAGGTGGGGGCGGTGGCGAGGGCCGCCCTCAGGAGCCCACCCTCAGCGCCTACCGCACCAACGCCAGCATCTCGGTCCTGGAGGTGCCCAAGGAGCAGCAGAGGACGCAGAGTCGCCCGCGGCAGTACAGCATCGAGCACGTGGACCTGGGCGCCCGCTACTATCAGGACTACTTCGTGGGCAAAGGTGACGTGGGGGGCGGACGGGCGGGTGGGGCATTGCTCCTTCATTCTCTGTGTTAGTCCTGCCCTGGCACGGAGGACGCAGAAAGAGGCAAGACCTCCCGCAGAGAGGGGCATGGAGGATCCAGAAAGAGGCAAGACCTCCCGCAGAAAGGGGCTGGGGGACGCAGTAAGCCTTGTCTTATACCACATGCTTCACACTTTGCACTGCAGGAGACAATAGGCATTTAGCAAATATGTGCTGCGGTCAGCAGCATGTCAGGCACTTTCTAGAGTCAAAGTATACAGTGGTTGGAAAAAAAAANTGCCAATGCAGGAGACTCAGGTTCAATCCCTGGGTTGGGAAGATCCTCTGGAAGGAAATGGCAGCCCAGTCCAGTATTGTTGACTGGGAAATACCATGGACAGAGGAGCCTGGCGAGCTACAGTCAATGGGGTCGCAAAGAGTCAGACACAACTGAGCGAGTCAACAAGAGCAGTCCTGTCAAAAACACCGGGGAGGAGTGGGGGAACAGATGGAAGGAATGAGAAATAGTTAATGGTGTTGAAGCTGGTGCTGGGGTGGGGAGGGGGAGGTTCATCATGCTCTTCTCTCTGCTTCTGGGTACCTTTGAAAATTTCCATAATAAAAGTTGTTTTTGTTTTAATAAGTAAAGTTGAAAAAAGTCATTCTGTGACAGCAGTAACCTCACATCTCACTTCTGTCTTTTCTCCCTTTTCAGCATGGCAGGGAAGGCGGCCCTGCAGCCCACCAGCTTTCACACACAACTGCTGCTCTCTCTGCCCCGCTGACCCACTCAGTCTGGAGGCTCCGGGACAGCGCCTGCCTCAAGGGGTTGTCCAGGCACTGCTGTCCACAGCGATGGTGGAGAATTGGACTCCACAGGCTCACAACCTTCCCGTCAGGCTTCAGGGGCCAGCATCCTTCATCCTAGGACTGGTGGCCCTGAACAATGGCTGAGGGCCAGGGGACCCCATAAAGTTAGTCTGCAGCTTTCAGGGGCCAGCAGCACTCCAGCGCCCGTAGACTATGACCACCTATCGGCCCATCCCCAGTGATGGTGTGGACCTGGCAGCCGGCTGTGGGGCCAGGGCGGCCGATGTCCTGCCCGGGCCGCACACAGGGGACTACGCTCCCTTGGGGTTCTGGGTGCAGAACGGCAGCGTGCCCCAGCCCGTGGGCGAGAGCACGGCCAGCGCCCCCACCCGCCCCAGCCCCACCACCCCCGCCATGCCCAAGATGGGCGTGCGCGCCCGGGTGGCCGACTGGCCGCCCAAGCGAGAGGCCCTGAGAGAACAGAACAACCCCAGCCCCTCCCTGGACGCAGATGCCACGAAGGCGGCCCATGCCCTGAGGAGCGGACAACAGAACGGACAGCCCCCCGCCGGTACCCCTACGCCGGCTTCCTCAGGGTCCAAAGCCTCGCACCGACTCGCCAGGAGGCGGTCTAAGGATGTGGAGTTCCAGGATGGGTGGCCCCGGTCCCCCGGCCGGGCCTTCCTCCCGCTGCGGAACCGCAGCAGCAGCGAGATCACCCTCAGCGAGTGCGACGTGGAGGACACGGCGGAGCCCCGGGCGGCCCGCCACACGGGGGCGCTGCCGCTCTTCCGCGAGTACGGAAGCACGTCCTCCATCGACGTGCAGGGCGTGCCCGAGCAGAGCTTCTTCGACATCCTCAACGAGTTCCGCAGCGAGCAGCCCGAGGCCCGGGGCACCCCGAGCCTCACCGAGCTCCTGCGGGCCGATCCCGGTCCCCACGTCTCGGGGGGCGGCGGCGGCACAGCCAAGGGGGAGGCCCGCAACGGGCAGCCCACCAAGGACAGCCTGCTGCCGCTGCAGCCCCTGAAAGAGAAAGAGAAGGCCCGCAAGAAGCCCTCGCGGGGCCTGGGCGGCGGGGACCAGGTGGACTCGTCCATCTTCCGGAAGCTGCGGAGCAGCAGGGCCGAAGGCGAAGCGGCCCGGTGCTCCGGGGAGGCCGAGGACGGCCGGAGCCCCCCGGAGGCCAGCCGGCCGTGGGTCTGCCAGAAGAGCTTCGCCCACTTCGACGTGCAGAGCATGCTGTTCGACCTCAACGAGGCGGCAGCCAACCGGGCGTCCACGGCCCAGCGGCGGAACACGACCACCGGGGCCTCGGCAGCCTCGGCCATGGCGTCCCTGACGGCATCGCGGGCCCACAGCCTCGGTGGCCTGGACCCCGCCTTCACCAGCACAGAGGACCTGAACTGCAAGGAGAACCTGGAGCAAGACCTGGGCGACGACACCAGCAACGACCTGCTGCTCAGCTGCCCGCACTTTCGCAACGAGATTGGCGGCGAGTGTGAGCGCAACGTGAGCTTCTCACGGGCGGCCGCTGGCTCCCCAGGCGGAGGTGGGGGCGGTGGCGAGGTCCGCCCTCCGGAGCCCACCCTCAGCGCCTACCGCACCAACGCCAGCATCTCGGTCCTGGAGGTGCCCAAGGAGCAGCAGAGGACGCAGAGTCGCCCGCGGCAGTACAGCATCGAGCACGTGGACCTGGGCGCCCGCTACTATCAGGACTACTTCGTGGGCAAAGGTGACGTGGGGGGCGGACGGGCGGGTGGGGCATTGCTCCTTCATTCTCTGTGTTAGTCCTGCCCTGGCACGGAGGACGCAGAAAGAGGCAAGACCTCCCGCAGAGAGGGGCATGGAGGATCCAGAAAGAGGCAAGACCTCCCGCAGAAAGGGGCTGGGGGACGCAGTAAGCCTTGTCTTATACCACATGCTTCACACTTTGCACTGCAGGAGACAATAGGCATTTAGCAAATATGTGCTGCGGTCAGCAGCATGTCAGGCACTTTCTAGAGTCAAAGTATACAGTGGTTGGAAAAAAAAAAAGCAAAAATTTTGTCTTCCTAGCATACAGTGTTTTAGTGGGGTAAGACAAGCAATTATACTAGATAAATATCTAAGGTATGTAAGGTGTCATGAGGTGGGAAGTGCGGTGGAGAAAAGTAAAATAGGGAGGCGGGAAAACAGTGTCAGTGTCCGGGTGTTGCGTTTTCAATAAGGAATGGTCAGGGAGGACTTTCTAGGTGGGTCCCTTTTGAGTACTGAGCTGAAGAAGGTGAGGGAGGGAGACTTGCGGGGATTGGAGATGGTGTTCCTGGCATGGAAAACAAGTACAAAAGTCCTGGAACATTGGGGGAATAGGATAGAGGCCAGTGTTGCTGGGACAGAGTGTGTGACGGAGGCTGAAAGGAGACAAGATCACATGGGATTTTGTGAGCCATGGTGAAGACTCTCATTTTTGCCTTAAGTGAAATGGAGCCACAGGAAAATTCTGAGCAGGAGAGGGCCTTGATGTGACTCAGGTGTTCACAGCTTCCCTCTGGGGGAGGAAGCTGTAGGGGCAGAGGATCAGGGAGACCCAGGAGGAGTCTACTGCAATAATCCAGGCAGGAAATGGTGATGCGCAAGTCTAGGATGGGAGCCCAGGAGTGAGGAGAAAGCAGGCAGATTCTGGATTCCCTCAGAAGGTGGAGCTGCTGATGTTTGGAGGGTGTTAACATGGGGATCACACATGGTTAAACTCGTTGATGCTGATGAGGCAATCCTCAGAGGCAACAGAGCATAGTGCAAAGACCACAAATCCAGGCAGCCAGAGAGGCCAGGCAGGAGACAATAGAGGGAGGCAGACCAGGCAGGGGCTGTGCAGAGGGGAACTCCGGTTCACTGTTGTCATCCAGGAAGTGTAGACAAACCCAGTGTTGCCATCCTTTCTAATTATCTAGATTCTCCTGAAATTCAGATTTTTTGAATATGGATTCTCCTATGTCAATTCAGAATTGCTTGTAACTGTCAGTAGCAGGCTTAAACAACATAGATTATTTTTCTCCACATAAAAAAGTCTAGAGATGTGCACCTCAGGGCTAGTATGGTTACTTCTCAGCATCAGTGGAATGCCAGCCTTAGTGCATTAGCCTCCAAGCCCTCAGAGTGATCTCCTGATGCTCAAGATGGCTGCCTGAGTTCCAGCCATCACATCCATGTTTCCAGGCAAAGAGGAGGAGGAAAGGATTCAGACAGAATAACAGATTTCCTGTCAAGTCAGCACCCCTCCCCTACCTTTTTATTACGTCAGCCCTTTTTAAGAAGAGCATTCTCAGAAGTCCTAGCCAACTGCTTCTGTTTATTGGCCACTCCAGTCTGCAGGGTAAGCTGGGAAATGTTGGTAAGACAGAGCCTCTCTCTTTTCTTCCTCTAAGAACAGAGGTTTTCCCTTAAGAAGAAGGGAAGAATAGATAACGAATAGACAGCTAGTACTGCACAGCTAATTTAAAATTTTTTATAAAGCAGTGTCCTAGTCAAACGCAACTAATGTCATCCCTCTGGGTCATCCCTCTGTCCAGAGTACAGTCTCTAGCGCTCCACCAGTGTTGGACTCAGCCTTGGGCTTGGGATGTATGTTTCATAGCTTATTAGCTACGTGACACATTTTACCCCTTGTACTCTTCCTTGTGTGAGGAACAGAGATGATTGTAGCAGTATCACGTGTGCAGAAAAAAAGTGACACAGAGATTGGAAATTAAAGGATGAAAAAAGAATTTCAGACAGTGCTAATCAAGAGAAAGCCAGTGAGGCAACATCAGTATCACACGAAATAGACTTCAAGGCTAACAGCATTTGTTAGAAGAACCGAAAGGACCGTTTCATGTAGATTGTTTAAAAATTTACCAAGAAACTCTAGTAGTTGTGTACCTGGTAACCTGGTTGAGGGGCATATAAATAAAAAACTAATACGGCTACAGGAGGACATGAACAAACCCACAACCCACGGGAGAAGTTGACAGGGTCTGTCTGTGAAATTTATGAACCTAGTGGCCAGAATATTCGGCTGAGGGGATTTGAAAAAAATCTGATTTTGCATTTATATTTTCTACAGCAGAGAACACATTTTTTTCATTTAACGCATAGAAATACCTACACGGCAGGACTGTGGTAAGGATCAAAGAAGATTGTACATCAAAACACTCGGGTCTTCATCAGGCAGATAGTAAATACTTATCATGGAGCTTTAAAAAGAAGCTGTTTTCTTTCAAAAAATAATTTCTTTGTAGCTCTGGAAGCTCAGAAATGTTAGTCATTGGTCAGTGTTTATTGAGTGCCTAGTATATTCTAGGACCTCAAGGGTACTGGGTATGCATTGGTGGAAAACAGAATAACCCCTGCCAATGTTTCAGGGATAGATTGATATCTGTGGAGCACATTTATTCTGTTCTCTGACCAGTTGGGGAGATTGTCTAACCCACTGCAGGTGCTGTTCTGATTGGGACCATTAATTAATGTTATTTGAGCTTTAGATAAGCCTTTAATTCACCAAGAGCATCTCATGAGACTAGGAACCCTCTTTTAAACATGGAAAGCACTGGAGTAGGAAGAAATTTCTGGCAGTGTATAGATGCCTGCTTCATGGACTGAAGTTGAGACAGACTGCTGGAGGGCATGCACCAGAAGCAGGAGATACTTGGGTTAGACACCAGGAAGAACTGTTTGCCTGGAAAAGTTGTAAGACAGCAGCTTTTTTTTTTTTTTTTTTTTTTTAAAGCCGAGACAGCTGTCATTTCAGAGAGAGAGCAAATGAGTTCCTCCATGACTCGTTGAAGGCTCAGTCACCATAAGGAAAGAAAGAGTAGTGATGAAGTTTCCTACATCTATGGGAGCATGGCTAGATACAGGTGATGCTTAGGGACTTGAGTTGTGGTCCTGTTTTATGATGAACGTCATGCCCTGCGGGTAGTAATAGCCAACACATCTCACTTGCTTCCTCTGTGCCTGGCTCTGTGCTCCCCACTTACTAACCTATTTAATCCTCACAGTCATGCTGAGATGTGAATCTGTCCTTCCTGATCCCACTCTACTAATGAGAATGCTGTTGAGTGATGTGGGCCACATGTAATGAGTCTAGGGCCCGGATTTCAGCTAAGCAGAAGACACTTTAGTCTACAATCTTATTTTTTTTTTTTTAGACTAGAATTGTAACTGCTTCACGAGGGCTAATTGGCAGCTAAGCCGCTGAGCATTTGCAAATAAGAGATAATCACAACGAGAGACTAAGTTTATTACAAGGCAGGCACTGCACTAAGCGTTTTTTTTTATTTGTAGCTTCAGTTCACTGTCACATCACCTCTTATGAATTGCAGATAGCACTAGGGCCCCCTTTTTCCTAGATGAGAGCATGGAGACTCAGGAAACTTCTGTGACTGCAAGAAGGTGCAGTAAGGTGGGCTTGACCTCATGGTCTCTCCATCGAGTGTGGCTGCGACCAGGCATGAAGTTTGTGTGACCAGGACCCCACAGGGCACACAAGAGCCTTCCCCGACTGTCCCCTCAGCAGGCCTGCTGTGGGATGTCACCCCTCCTTCCCAGAGAGCTGGCTCTGAACTTCCTTCTCTTCCTTCTCAGAACACGCCAATTACTTCGGGGTGGATGAGAAGCTAGGGCCAGTGGCCGTGAGCATCAAGCGAGAGAAGCTGGAGGACCACAAGGACCATGGGCCTCAGTACCAGTACAGGATCATCTTCCGGACCCGAGAGGTAGGTGCGGTCCCTCACGTTCCTGCGACATAACGCCACAGCCACTCACATCGCTGAGCTCCTGCTCGGGATCTGGTTCTGGGAGCAAGTGCTGCCCCTGCTGCAGCTCCTGTCAGCCTTCCCACAGCCTCACAAGAGCCATCGCGTCCGTCCCCCCATTTTACAGACGAGAAGACTAAGGCTCTGAGACCTGTATGAGTCAGTGGCCAACACTGGAATCCGGTGGGTCTGACTGCAGAGCCCCAGATTCTGATATTTACAAAAGGTTGAAGGTGGTGAGCATGAAAAATAGAGAACTGTAGGTGATTCTTTCGGGATCTTGAGGTGTCCTGCAGAGTGGAAAGGCAAATGAAGGGCGCAGGTCTCAGGCAGGGTAGGAACTGGGGACTCTTAGGAGCGGGCACTGCTGTTGATGGGCTCAAAACATCCCAGCCCTGCTCCTTCCATTCAGAATAGAGGAGCCCCTTGTCCCGGCTTGGTCCAAGTCTTCCCCTGGAATAAAGGTCAGCTGTGGCTAAGAATGAGGCCTGTTCAGGGCACCCTGTGTGATTAGGTCTCTTAAGTTTTAAGTGGCGGATAATCTGCTGTCTGGGTTTTTTTGTTTATTTGTTTTACTTTGGCTCCCACAGACAGGGGAGCCTGCCAGGCTCGTTGGAGCTTGTGAGATCTTTACTTGTGGCATGTGAACTCTTAGTTACAGCATGTGGGATCTGATTCCCTAACCAGGAGGGAAACCCAAGCCCCCAGCATTAGGAGGACTGAGTCTTAGTCCCAGTTTTTGCCTGCTTTGAGCCAGAAGTAGAATTCATTGGCTCATGAAACTGCAAGTCCAGGGGTAGGGCTGGCTTCAGGCGTAGCTGGATCCAGGCACTCAGATGATGTCTCCAGAGCTCTGTCTTCCTGTCTCTTCCACTCAGCTGGCTCTGCCACTTTTTGCATTGTTGGTTGTCATTCTCTTCTGCAAACAGACCAGCTGCTCAAGTCTTCTACATCTTTATACTATCTCCTCCACATTCTTGCCTGCTAGAGCTCTGGGAAGAAGTCTTATTGGCTCTGCATGGATCACACGCCCATGCCCCAGGCCAGTCACTTCATCAGAGTCCAGGGCCAGGCAGGGCACTGTGACTGATGGTTCTGTCAGAGCCACCTGGCGGTGCTCGAGAGGCAGTTCCTCAGCAAAAGGAGAGGGAGCTAGGCCAGCACAAACGATGGAGACTTACAAAAGACCCAAAGGCAGACTTTCCAGAAAACAGGCAATCATCAGCTGGGCTTCCCAGGTGGCGATAGTGGTAAAGAATCTGCCTGCCAATGCAGGAGACATGAGAGACCCAGATTCGATCCCTTGAGTCAGAAAAAAGCCCCGGAGGAAGGCATGGCAGCCCACTCCAGTATTCTTGCTGGGAGAATCCCATGGACAGAGGAGCCCGGTGGGCTACAGTCCATGGGGTTGCAAAGAGTCAGATAGGACTGAAGCGACTTAGCACACACATCAGCTGGGCAGACCCCCAAAGTTGATCTCCCTCCCTGCATGCATTACCCCATCCCCCTTGCTCCTGGCAGACATGGGGACCAGCAGGCAGCCGCTGCCAGGGAGTTTGGCTGTGGGGCCGGCCAAACCTGGACCTCATCCAGACGGCAGATGCTGCACCGAGGGCCGCGGCCCCATCCCCTCAGGAAGACCTTCCCGCTGAGGGGGAATGAGAGGACACAGAGGCTTTGTGGCAACGCAGGGGAGGCAGCCCCCAAAACTTGGCATCCATCCCGCAGGTGGTCCCCATCCCCCCGTCTCCCTGGCACCACCCCCTGCCCTTCCTTTCTGGCCAGATGAGCGCCAGGGCAGAACGTGAGGTGACAGCTCACACTGCGTCAGAGTGTTTGACATGCGGGGAGTGGCCAGGTGAGCGGACAGCGGCACCCATACACGAAGAAATAATAGCGCGGCTGCTGTTTCAGTGCAGCTCACTTCACGCTGCGTGTCAGGCATGTTCTATACTTGTTATGTGCATTCACTCACTTAATGTCATGACAGTTGTACAGTGAAGGCACCATAATCCTTCTCATTGTAATGATGAAACAGGCACAGTCAGGGTAGGGGACTTGCCCAGAGCACCCTCAGTGGGTGACAGGGCAAGGTGTCAGCTCATGCTTCGGCCGCCTCTGGGGTTCCTCTGACTTAGCTCAGGCTGTATGCACATTGGACCCATTCATGAGTTATGACCTCAGTTTCATGGCAGTGTTTTATTTTGTTTTGTTTTGTTTTTTTCCAAGAAGACAGAACATGTAGAATGATTTTTTTTTTTTTAATGTACCAGTCTTTGCTTTTTTTTGTTTTTTTTTTTTGTTTTGATTTTTGGGATTTTTTTGGCCATGCTCTGTGGCTTGCAGGATCTTAGTTCTCTGACCAGGAGTTGAACCCAGGCCTCAGTAGTGAAAGCACAGAATCCTAACCACTGGACAACCAGGGAATTCCCCCAGAATTTGTTGTGCACACTGAGAGTCGTGGAGATGCTAGGTCAGGGTGTAATATTTTTCTGTGGTTCCTATTCAGTAGGTTTGAAACCGACTTGGTGCCTTTACTGGATTATGCCTACTTCCACACACTTCCCACCCCCAATACTCATAAAAACTAGTCTCTGAGCCACCCCAGGCTGGAATTAGGGTCCTTGGAGCTCAGGGACACAGGTGTGGAGTTCTCCCCTCGACAGAGATTTACTCATCACCACCACCAGCCAGCCCTGCACTGGGCACTGAGGAAACTGCAGTAAATACAGCAGAGATGCTCATGGGACCCGGGGGAAGGCAGACAGTACATAGATGGCCTAGCAGATTACGCACCGTGGCATATGAAGACAAGGTGGAGCAGAAAGCAAGGAAGAGAGAAGTGTGGGCGTGTAAGATGTTTAGACCAGGTAGTCAAGGGCGGTGTCACTCGGAACATTTGAGTAAAGGGCCTAAAGAAGATGAGAGGAGGAGCCATGGGGACATGTGGAAGAATGTTCCAGGTGAAAGGAACCTGTGCAAAAGTCCTGAGGCAGGCAGGTGCCTGGTACAGTCACTTAGTGGTCGTGAAATCTTAGATGACTTCTCTCAGAGCTTCCGTTCCCTCCGTAGGACCCCTGTCTCTCAGGTCTGTGGCATAGACTTGATGAGGTTGCCCATATAAAGTGGGCACTGCTAGGCCTGGCATTTGGGGAGAGCCTACAGTTAGCCTTTGGCAGGGGTCTCAGTTTCCCGTCCCTTTGTCGCATTCCAGTCAGCCCTGTTAATTTTGGCCCAGCGTGAGGTTCACAGCCACAGATGGGCCTTTCTCTGACCTCACACATGTGCAGGCCACGTGGATATTCAGTCCTGGGCCCAGCCCTCACAGAGCTGCCTGTTGGACACTGAGGCCTGAGGACCTTGTCATCTGGAGGAAGGGGCAGAGGCCAGCAAGGGTTCCATTGCTCCTTCCAAAGGCCCTTCCTGGGACTTGCCTGGTGGTTCAGTGGCGAAGACTCCACACTCCCAATGCAGGGAGCCTGGGTTCAATCCCTGGTCAGGGAACTAGATCCCACATGCCGCGACTAAGAGCCAACACAGCCAAATAAACATACATACTTTAATTTTCAAAAACAAGCAAAGGCCCTTCCTGCCGTGGCAGCAGAGAAGCCACGGAACCCAGAAGTAGAAAGGACCGTAGTCATAAGGACGGTTAACACTTTCGGTGCCTGTTCCTGACGCGTGTTGTTCCAGGTGTTTTATATTCATTGACTTTTCACAGCCTCTCAGAAGTCCCTGGATGTGGGCTCCATGGTCCCCATTCCACAGATGAAGATTCTCGAGGCCTAGGGAGATAGCCACTTGTCAGGGTCCACAGTGGCAGAGCCAGGACAGGAACCCAGCCTGCCTGTGTCTCCAGCCCATGCTCTTAACCTCTAGCCACTCACTCTAGGGCTGAGTTTGAATCCTGGCCCTGTGACCAGACAGCCTGGGGTTCGGTTGAGCTCTGCCACTCACCAGCCTTGTGGCCTTAGGCAGATGGCTTTACCCCTGGACGCCTCCATTTCTTCACCCTTAAGATAGACCTGTACTGTCTGTGTGCTGTCTCCAGGAAAGACGGGAAGGCTCCCCTGGAGTGGCGCACGGGAGCTGGGAGCACACGGCTGCCGGGTAGCGAGTGTCTCTGAGCGGAAGGTGCCATGATGACGCTGAAGTTGTGGCTGTCGCTCTTTGCCGAGAGGTCAGAGGGCTGTGCTGGGGAGTGAAGGTCAAGCTCACGGACAGAGTTCCGTCCTTCTCCTGTCACGCACTTGTGTCTCGGGGGCCAGAGCGAGGGGCCCAGGCTGTTTTCCAAGCCAGCTGGCTGGCCCGCCCCAGATGGCCGCCCCCAGCCACCAGGGAGACAGAGTGGGCCCACGTCTCCCAGCAGATGGGACGGGAGTGTTGGCAGCGCCAAGCTTCCCGCCAGGGCGGGAACAGACTGGAGCTGGGCTTCAGTACTGCACACCAGAACGCCAGCCTCACCCTCCCTGAGCCTGGAAAGGACAAGCTCCAGGCCAGGGCAGCCCTGCCTGAGCTCCTGGCTGGCAGGACATGGGGACTGCCAGCAGCCAGGGGCTCCCTGGCCCAGTGGGTTCCCTTTGGCTCCCAAACAAGCGCTTTTGACAGCCTTAGTTTTGTTAGGGTTAGAAGTTTGGATTCTTTTTCGTTCTTTATTGAAAAAAGTAATAGTCGCTCATTAAGAATTTGAAGAGAATTTAAATGTATACACAGTAAAAAAGGAAGAATCTTGTATTAAGTGCAGAAAACAAGGGTAGTAGTGAAGCTCATCTGGGACCTCGCTTGTGTTCAGGGGATACCTCTGTTGGTGTGCTGTTATCTCCAGAACATACTGTTACGTGAGGGGAAAAAACAAACAGTAGCTTCCTAATAAGGTTAAATTTTCTTTACATCTTTAACAACACATATGGCTTTGTGTAAATACATTCGTGTACTGTGACAACAGCTAACGTATTGAGTGCTCCCTTTGTGCAGATAGAGTGGTAGTAAGCGCTGTATAAACTTTTCTTACCGAATTTAAGTTTTTGACTGTGCTGGGGCTTCCAGGCTTTCTCTGGCTGTGGGAGTCGGGGCTACTCTGGGCTGCGGTGCACGGGCTTCTCGTGATGGCTTCTCTCGTTGCGGTCCCTGGGCTCTCTACTGTGGCACACGGGCTTAGTTGGTCTGAGGCATGTGCGAGCCTCTGGGATCAGAGACTGAACCCGTCTCCTGCATCGGCAGGCGAATTCTTTACCACTGAGCCACCAGGGAAGCCCTTTGTATTGAATCTTTACAACCCTTTTTGGCAGGCACTGTTACTCCCCATTTTATCGGTAAAAGGCACAGAGAAATTGAGCAGCTGGCCAGAGTCACACAGCTGGAAAAGGGGGAGAGCCACGATTTGAACTGAGGCAGACCGATTCCCAAGGGACCTCCCGGAAAGAACTCCGGGAGAGTGGACCAGCACGGAGGAAGGCAGGGGTGCTTCTGAGTTGGAGGCTGGCGGAGAACAGCCTGCGTGGGTGGGAACCTCCTTGCTGGCGTGGCCCTGAAGCCCTTTAACAGCTCAGTGAGTTGATGCCCTGTGTCGTCAAGGGTCTTGCAGGCCAAGTGATGAGTATAGATTTTATTGGGAGAGAGATGGACTGTTGTCAGCGCCTTCTGCACAGAGGAGAGACGTGATCTGGCTCAAGTTGCCGCGGGAAGAACGGATTGGAGTCAGGTGGAGACCAGGAGAAGGCTGCTGTCAGTCCAGGTAGGTCAGGACCAGGTGGAGGGCGGAGGTGGCCGCACGTTGCAGCCTGCCAGTGCCCTACTTATCATCCCTAGCAGAGAAGTACAATCTGGGAGCTTTTCAACTGGTGGCTTTTGGTCAAGTCTTCAGAGCCAAAAATGTGACGGTAGGCCACCTGTCTCCAGTGCGGAAGAAAACGAGGACTTCTGGGCCACAGTGTCACTTGTCTCCAGCAGAGGGCGCTGTGGGACAGTGTCTGCAGGATTCAAAGGCACTGATCCTGTGGGTCCATGAGTGGAAATTCACAATCCCAGGGCCACCCAGATGAACAGAGCAAAGCATTTCCATATCATGGCTTTTCATGATCTATTTCAAGACTATCCTGCTTATGATAAGAGAGAACTGTTTGTTTATAACTGGGAACTCCCAACCATGAGATCATCTCCTTTCCACGCATGCCTCTTGCCCAGGTCCTGTTTGGCAAGGGCAGGCTGTGTGTTCAGAGGCAATGTTGTGACATGTTCATTTTGCTGTCTCTCGCGTCTGTTGACTTAGGCTGAGCGTGTTTTTCCAGTTAACGCTGAGCCGCCTCCGTCTTTTAAACTGTAGCCCCACGTGTGTTTCAGGTGCTCACAGCAGTCCCCTCGGGGGAGGATTTTTTTCACTGTCCTGCTGTAGACCAGGGAGTCATCTTGCAGTGGCACCAGAGCTGCAGTGCCTCACCCAGAACATGGCGTAGCCCGGCGGCCAGCAGTGCTCTGTGGATGGGAGCCTGAGCTAGAGTCAGTAAGGACGCGCAGCAGGGGCTCTCAGACAGGGCTGGGGCGTGTAAATGGGCACAGCCACTTGGAAAACTGCTTGGCAGTTCCATAAAAGTGAAAATTAACATGCCTGGTGACTCAGCAGTTCCTCTCCTAGGTATAAACCCAGACGCAGATGTGTTCATGTGCTCTGAGAGGTGCTTCTGTGAATGTTCCTAACAACACTGTTCGCAGTTGTCAAACACTGGAAGCAGCTTCCACGCTTATCAGCAGTAGGATGGATTAAATCCATGTGGTAGAAACGGCAGCCTCTTGCAGCAACCTGGTCCCATCTCATAGCTGTGGCGTTGTGAGAAAGAGGCCAGATAGGAATGAATACAAACACATAAAGCTCAGAAGCAGGCAGAAATAAATCATGGGCGAAGAATTAGGATAGGATCGCTCTTGTTCTTGTTTAGTCACTGCGTGGTCCCTGACTCTGCAGCCCCACGCATGCACTGTAGCCTGCCAGACTCCTCTGTCTATGCGATTCTCCAGGCAGGAATGCTGGGATGGGTTGCCGTTTCCTTCTCCAGGGGATCTTCCTGACCCAGGGATCGAACCCGCGTCTGGCACACTGGCAGGTGAAGTCTTTCCCACTGAGCCACTAGGGAAGCCTAGGGTTGCTTTTAAGGAGGTGAAAAGGGACACAAAAGAGTGTTTTGAAGACTGGTAATGTGTTTCTTCATCTGAGTGGTGATTACCTAGATATTCACTCTGTGCTAATTCCTCGAGCTGTACTTACATGTGTGGTGTACTCTTCTGGAGTACATTATATTTCAGAGGGAAAAAATTACTCAAAAAGAAAAATCATGAGCTCTGGAGATGTCACACCTAGGGTGGAATCCTGGTTCAGCCACTTAGCTGTGGTGACCTTGGATAAGGCACCTAGCATCTTAGAGCTTCCGTTTTCTTATCAGTAAAAGGGAGATAGTAACATTCCCCTCCCCCAACACATATACTAGTAGTTATAACTACTATCATGCCTGAATACAGTGCAGTTGAACTGTGCTTTCATACATGTGACTTGTTATTAAGATAGATCTGTTAAAAATTACTTTGTCTGCAAAGTAACAGAAAACATGACTATAGCTAAAATAAATACGGGTTATTTTAATTATCTAACAGGAAATCTGGAGGTAGGAAGTGGCAGGGACTGACTTCTATGTGATTTTGTTGTTGTTGTCTCATTCCTAATGATCCCAGGGTGGCTGTCGCAGCTCCAGACATCTTATCCTCATACGAGAGTCCTTAGAAAAAAATGAGCAGGTGGAAAGGGCTTTTTAAACCAGGGAAGAAAATCTTTACCAGGAAAGATAATCTGCCACAGATGTCTTCCCCAAGCTGAATTTCCTTCTCATTTCAAGGCCTGGATCTAGTCATGTAGCCACCTGTAGGAGAAACTTGGAAAGCAGCCCCTGGGGAAGGGGAACACGATGGCCGTGATTGGCTTGACTAAAGGTTTTGTTTTGTTAAGCAATTTAGACAATGTTTATTTCATAATTTACTGTTACATTCCATCAGGATATTTGTTATGACAGTCCAGATAAAACATGTATCTTTGGAAAAAAGCGTCAAATGCTTAGTTTCATAACATATAAATATAATGCACGTAACAAAGATATAGCAAGAAACCTCCACCTACCCACCAGGGAAAAGACCCTGGTGCTGGGAAAGACTGAGGGCAGGAGAAGGGGGCGACAGAGGATGAGATGGTTGGATGGCAACATGGACTCAATGGACATGAGTTAGAGCAAACTCCGGGAGATGGTGAAAGACAGGGGAGCCTGGGCATGCTTCAGTCCACGGGGTCGCAGAGTCAGACACGACTGAGTGACTGGACAACAGCAAAACCCGGAAATTGCTATATTCATCATTTCTGAAACACCTCTGTATTGGCCACGATGCTTTCAGCTCTAAGAAAACTTAAGTTTGTAAGGTGCCAGATAGTAACGGTCTTAGGTTCTATGGGGCATATGGTCTTCTTCAGACTATTGAACGCTGCTAATGTAGTGTGCAGGCAGCCACAGGTAAAACAAACAAGTGTTTTTTTATTAATATTCTAATAAAACTTGACTTTATAGACACTTAAGTTTGAATATCATATACTTTTCACATCACATGATATTAATTTTTTTAATCATTTAGAAATGTAAAACATTGCAGGCAGTGGGACAGATTCAAATCACTTCTGGAAAAATGTACAACCCGACCAAAGCAAGGCACTGCAGCAGTGAAGTGAGGGGGTGAATGCTGGTAGCCAACTTTTTATTTATTCATTTTGCAGCACAGTTCAAAAAATAAAAATTATAATGATGATAGTATCTAACATGGAGCGCTTCCTGTGTCTCAAACACTTATTTTAAGGACTTCAAAAATATTAACTCATGTACACCTCTAAGCAATCCTAACATTGTTATTATCACTTCTTTTTTATAGAAAAGGGAACTGAGGCACGGAGAGGTTGAGTGGATGCCTCGTGCTAGAATCTGAACCTGGGCAATTGAAGTCCCAAGTCCAGGCTCTTAACCTCTGTGTCATGTTGCTTCTACTAGAAAGATAAAGGTAGTGAAGACCATGTATGATTCTCATATAATTCAGCTGCAGTATAAATTGCAACCTGCTCTGCAACCTGCTAAAACAATACTAACATATTTCTTTCTGTAGTATTACGTTTTTATTGTATAGGGTGTTTTCAGCTTTTAAAAAGATTGTTGTTTAGTTGCAAAGTCATACCTGACTCTTTTGTGATCCCATGAATTGTAGCCCACCAGGCTCCTCTCTGTCCATGGCCTTTCCCAGGCAGGGATACTGGAGTGGGTTGCCATTTCCTTTTCCACTGACTAAAGGTTTTAAAATCTGACTGCACATCAGAATTTCCTGAGAAGTATTAAGAGAGAATAGGTATGTAAATATACAGATATGTAAGTGTGTGTATACTGCACACATACATACAAGCCTGGGCCCCACCACCAACCAGCTGAATCAGAGCCATTGGTGGTGGTTTTGACAGGAAACCAGTGCTACAGTTCAAGACCCACGATGGTACTGGTGTCTGGGGCAGGCAGGTGTTTTACCTAAGAGTGTGTGTTAATAGACTTCCCTGGTGGCTCAGACGGTAAAGAATCCACCTGTGATGCAGGAGACCCTGGTTCGATCCCTGGGTCAGGAAGATCCCCTGGAGAAGGGAATGGCTACCAACTCCAGTTTTCTTGCCTGGAGAATTCCATAGACAGGAACCTGATGGGCTACAGCCCATGGTGTCTCGAAGAGCTGGACTTGAGTGAGCAGCTAAGTACACATTATGGTAATACATGTACACGTATTACTGTGATAATGACAGTATAAATGTGTGTTAGCGTGCTGACATTGTAGTCCCTATTTTATTCACTGTACCTTTTATTACCTGATACAATCCACCTCCCCACCTGCGTATCAGCTCCAGGAAGACAGGGGTCTTTGTTTTTCCACCACACTAAAGAGGGCACTGGGACAATATTTGTTGAACAAAGGCTGTTCCATCCACTGTCCCAACACTCCCTGGAAGCTGAGGTAGAGTGATAGGATGTCACTTGGTCAAGATCTCACAGCCAAGCGGCAGCAAGTTCAAGTTCGTTCAGACCCAGTGCTTTCCAGCCCCAGAGTCCAAGCTTCTGACCATCACACATGTTGCTGTGAGAACAGAACAGCCTCGTGGGCCCTCTCTCCTTCCTTCCCGCGTCCTGAGAGCCTTGTCTCCCACCTTGTCCCTGGAGCAGCTCATCACCTTGCGGGGCTCCATCCTGGAGGACGCCACACCCACCGCCATGAAGCACGGGACCGGGCGGGGCCTGCCCCTGCGGGACGCCCTGGAGTACGTCATCCCCGAGCTCAACATCCACTGCCTGCGCCTGGCTCTCAACACTCCCAAGGTGACGGAGCAGCTGCTCAAGCTTGACGAGCAAGGGGTGAGTCGGGGCCCGGGAGGGGTGGGGGTGCAGGAGCAGCACCCTGCAGCCCCACTGCCCGACCCTCTTTCGTCTCACTTTTTCTTTCCTCCAAGGAACAGAAACCCACTCAGGCTAGTTCCAGTAAGAGGAGGAACCTTCTGTCAAGTTGTAGGGCCGCCAGGAGCCGGCATGTGACTGCTGGGGCTCCCAGGGGAGATAGTCTAGGACTGAGGCAGCCACCGGGTCCCCGTGTGTGTCAGTGCTTCCGCTCCCTTGCTGCCTACTGCCTCCCCCAGCTCTCAGAGGTGCTGTTAGGATGAGAGCCTTGTACTGGCCCCGGCTAGCTGACCCTCAGTCCCAGAAGAGCCTCTCCCGGCCCCACGCTTAGCTCACGTGACTGTCCGTGGTCCAGTGACCAGGGCGTCAGGGACACGTAAAGCAAACATGGCTACTAGGGCTCGCCCCCCAAGAAGTAACGTCGACCCCACTGAGCCCTGCAGAACCCTAGCCAGTTCCAGCCCACCTCCTGTGGGAAGCCAGCCAGGGTGGCCGTCTTTCCCTTGAGAGAGCGCCACCCTCCACCCTTGTGTAGAAAGCCTGGGCGTGGTGGCGGCACCCCTTGCAGTGCCCCTCCGGAACACGGAGAGGGACGGCCGGGACACGCCCCCACACCTCTTTTCTTCTCCGGCTGCAGCACTGAACCCCCACGTAACCCCAGCAGCGGGGAGAGCCCCCTCTGTCCCGCACCCTCCTCCATCTCTGCCTGGCCTGCCTCCCTGATGCCACTGTCGCCTCTGCAGCTCTGCCGGAAGCACAAAGTGGGCATCCTCTACTGCAAGGCCGGCCAGAGCTCGGAGGAGGAGATGTACAACAACGAGGAGGCCGGCCCAGCCTTCGAAGAGTTCCTCTCCCTCATCGGGGAGAAGGTCTGCCTGAAGGGCTTCACCAAGTACGCCGCCCAGCTGGACGTCAAGAGTAAGTGGCCGCAGTAGGTGGCCTGGCGGGGGGAGCCCTAACCAGCCCACTTATCCCATGGGCCTACGGTCCAAAGGCCTGGTGATACCCTCGGGAGGACGCAGGTTAGCGGGCGTTCAAGGACTCGGCTGGTGACAGTGTGGGTGGTGGAGGTACTCTGGATAAGAGGATTGCGTATTCTAGTAAAGCGTGAAGGTTGTCCTGCTGTGTGTCTCAGCACCTGCACTCCCAAACACGTGCTCTGAGATCCCGAGCACATGCGTGGCCAGAGGGGTCCTGAGGGGGTCACAGCCACAGACACCTGTGTGGTGCCCACTGTGCCCGAGGACCCCAGGGAACACAGTGCTCCTGGCCAGTCTCCCAGGTCTCAGCCAGCTGGAGGTCACCTGGTCCTGGTGCTGACCAACCATGGCTTCAGTGACCTCACCTGTCACGGCGTATCCCCTGGGACATCAGCCCACAAGAACAGGCGTTCCTCGGTCTGTTCTATTGCTGCTTCCCTTGCACCTGCAAGTAAGTAAAGCTGGGGTCCTAAGGGCCAAGGCATAGGCCTCCAGGGTGAGTGTGACGCCCTGGAGTCAGTCGCAGCGTGGCCTGGGGGGTTCCCTGAGACGTGCACCGGAAACCAGCTCCTGGTGTCCTGCCTGGACAGGAAGGAGCGACTCAAGGTGATAGAAGAAAATATGGGGAACCTGACCTTGTGTCGGGCACAGGCCTGGACAACAGTGTGACCTGAGAGGGGTGAGTTGGAATAAAATAGACAAAAGAAGGAGCAAGAAGTGTGCTCCAAGGAAAAGAGACAGCACGTGTGAAAGCCCTGAGGTCCCAAGGCTTCAGGGAATAAAAGGGAAGGGCGAACTGAGGGAGGCTGGCAGGGGCCTCACATGCAGGACCTTTACTGCTAAAGATTAGTGATTTGCGTCTCTTTCCTATGAGAATTTTGAAACTCATAAGAGGCAGCATTGAATACTATTAAGAAAACATTCTGGAAACTTCCCTCATGGTTCACTGGCTCAGACTCCACACTTCCAGTCCAGGGGGCACGGGTTCAACCCCTGGTCGGGGACCTAAGATCCCACATGCCAGGTGGCCCAGAAAACAAAAAAGAACAGTGCATGGCATGTCCAAAAATTTTTTTAAAAAGAAAACACTCTGGAGTCAGATAGTCTGAGTTCCAGCTCAAGCCCCACCACTCACTGCAGTGTGTAAGCCCTGGGGTGAGTCACTCCATCCGTGTGCCTCAGTTTCCCCCTTGGAGTCCACAACCAGGTGGGTTTCTCCCCGGTCATAAGCCCCTGCCATTAGAGAAGANAGTCTGAGTTCCAGCTCAAGCCCCACCACTCACTGCAGTGTGTAAGCCCTGGGGTGAGTCACTCCATCCATGTGCCTCAGTTTCCCCCTTGGAGTCCACAACCAGGTGGGTTTCTCCCCGGTCATAACCCCCTGCCATTAGAGAAGAATGTGTCTTGACACTCAGGATTATCATTCTCTCCTTCATAGTTTGGCAATCTGTATATGCATCTCTGAATAATATACTCCATTTTGCTTGTTTGGGGATATAAAGTGAATGGAATTATACAGTTTGTGCTCCTTTGTGTCTGGCATCTTTCGTTCAATATTGCATTTGTAGGATTTGCCCATGTGGTGGCCGTGACTCATTCATTTTCATGGCTGTGTATTTTTCCACAGTATGAATTGTTTATCCCTGGGACTGACATATTGAGAATAGTTGTACCCGTATCCTGGGGCACTCGTGTATGATTTCTGTAGGCTATGATCCTAGGAGATAAAGTGCTTGGGTCATCAGTGAAGCCTGTCTTCAGGTTCAGTAACTATTACTAAAGTTTTCCTAAGTGATTGTACCAATTTACACACCTCATCAGCCGCACAAAGGGTTCTGGTTCCTCCACACCGCCACCAGCCCTTGGTGCTGACTGACTTTGAAATGTTTACCAGTCTGGTGTGTGCTTAATAAAGATTTCCTTTTTATCTTAATTTACTGAAACTTTGTTTTTCTTGCTGTTGTTGTTATTGTGGCTGAGTGACATGTGGGATCTTAATTCCCCAACCAGGAATCAAACCCACATGCCCTGCATTGGAAAGACAGAGTCTTAACTACCGAACCACCAAGCACATCTCTAAATTTACTGAGCTTTAAAGGGTGAAGTTAAATGAAAACGTCAACTTAAAAACTAACACAGATGGCATGTGGGACATGACAGGAGCCCAGAGGTTTTGGAGACGTGGTGCTTAACTGATGTTTCTGTTTCAGCCGACTCCACAGGAACCCACTCCCTCTACACGATGTACCAGGACTACGAGATCATGTTCCATGTCTCCACCCTGCTCCCGTACACCCCCAACAACAGGCAGCAGGTCAGTGGGGCCCAGGGTGGGGCCTCCAAGTGACTTCTGGTTGATGCACAGCTGAACCCAAGGCAGCTTCCCTCCCCACGGCCTTTGGCTGGCTGCTGGCCCGGCACCGGCTCTCCTGGCGCCACCTCAGGCAGCAGGTGGAGGCCTTCAGCCCTGGAGACCCTCTCTACCACGGTCTTGTCACCTGGGGCTTGGAGACTAGATCAGGTGTCGTTTGGTGTCACTTTTTCGTTCTGGCTATTCCTTGGCCACCCTGCTACCCCAGCTCCTCTCAAGGGTCTCTTGAGTCATCAGGGGTCCTGTGGGGAAGACCCAAGTGAATCAGTCAACATTATTTTGACTGCAAGCGACAGAGTACAAATCAAATGCGTAAAAGCGAAAAATGAGATTTACAGAGTCACGTAATTCTCAAGTGTAATTCCAATACTTTGGCCACCTGATACAAGGAGCTGACTCACTGAAAAGACCCTGATTCTGGGAGAGACCGAGCGCAGGAGGAGAAGCGGGCGACAGAGGATGAGACGGTTGGATGGCATCACTGACTCAGTGGACATGAATTTGAGCAAGCTCCGGGAGATAGTGAAGGACAGGGAAGCCTGGGCATGCTGCAGTCCGTGGGGTCGCAAAGGGTCGGACACGACTGAGCGACTGAACGGTTGTCAAGCACTGGGAGAGGGCTGGCTTTAGGTATGGCTGGATCCAGGGGCCCAGACGGTGTCGGGAGCTCTTCCCGTCTCTCACCTCGGCTTCTATCCTTGGTGGCCCAAGGAGTGGCAGCCGCCACCTTACATCCCACCAGCTTAGCTCCCTCAGGAGAGAGAGCTCTGCCTTGCACGTGTCCCAGAAATGTCCCCGGGGTGAATCTCATCGCACCACCCACTTGCCAGGCCCAGGGCAGGGATAGAATAGACTGACTGGCCGAACCTGAAGCACGTGCCCACCCCTGAGAGGGCCAGTGGGAGGTGCTTTCCCAAAGGGGGTGGACACAGCTGCCTGGAGGAGGAGGAGGTGCCAGGTAGGCACAGCAGCTGCCGCGTGCCGCCAGGGCCTCCTCCCCTGGACACGCCATGCATGTCCAGGAGCTGTTCCTCATAAACAGAAACCCCACAGGCTTTCGATGGCTTAGGAAGTGTATGTATTTTTTCCTGTTGGTACGGGGTTTCCCAGGTAACTCAGTGGTAAAAAATACACCTGCCAATGCAGGAAACCTGGGTTCGATTCCTGGGTCAGGAAAATGGTCTGGAGTAAGAAGTAGCAGCCCGCTCCAGTATTCTTGCCTCAAGAGTCCCATGGACAGGGGAGTTTGGTGGGCTGCAGTCCATGGGGTCGCACAGTCGGACACAGCTGAGCGCACACACCACACCACCGCAAGTGGCAGTGTGCACTCTGCTGACCATCTTTATGGTCAGACCTCAGTGATTTTTAGAAAGTTCGCCTAGTAGCCACTGTAGGAGCATCACTCTCATTGAGCATGAGTTGGCGCTCTTCGTCTGCCACTTCCTCACGGTGTCATCTCACCCTCCTGGGCCTCAGGTCCCTGCTCTGAAATGGGCCGAACAATAGCACCCATATCTCAGGATCGTGGGGAAAGGACCCTGCACTTGTGTGTGAAGCCAGAGCTCATGGCAGGGCCCAGCACAGGAGGTACATGGGAAGCAGCTGAACACACTCCTGGAGGCGTGGTGGGGAAAGCTTGGGTTGTGGGGTCGAGCAGAAGTGGGTTCAAATCACAGCTCCCCCCTCAATGACTCTGGACTGAGGGTAAGACATTTAAGCCCTGTGAACCTAACTTTTATCATCAACAAAAGGAGGTCAGATGAATTAATCCCTCAAGGACTTGTTGTAAAGATGGAATGAGGTTACAGCTTTCATATGTGGGTGTAAGACGCCTGGTTCAGGGCTGGTCACAATAAATGGGTACTTACGCCGTTTAGTTTAATCCTGTGTAAAACACACAGAGAGCCAACGGCTCAGCAGTGTGTATTGTGCCACTAAATGTGACCAGATTTCACACTCCCAGCCACATCACGTAGAGTTGCATGCAACCCCCCCATTGGTGGGAATTCCTAATGGTTACATGAAGGCTAAACTTCTATATCTAAGAACAATGTGGGGCTTCCCTGGACATCCAGTGATTAAGACTCGGCACTTCCACTGCAGGGGCGCAGGTTCGATCCCTGGCTGGGAAACTAAATCCCACATGCCCACGTGGTGTGGCCTAAAAAAAAAAAGAACAATGTAATTTTAGCAAGGAAGTAAAATGCCAAGAGTACATCATCGCCTTTAAAGATGACAGTTTTTCTCAGAGGCCATGACAGGCAGGGGGGAAATGATGGGGTTCCTGTGGGCTGATCTGAGGCTATCACCCCAGCCTTCTCAACTCAGGTACCCAGAGACGGGCCCTGCCAGAGGTCTCGAGGCTGCCTCTGCCAGTGTCCATGAATGTGACCTTGAGCAAGTCAAAAGCTGCCAGACCGTGCTGCCCTCCAGCTGACATTTCTTGCGCACCTGCTGTGTGCCAGGCCCTGCTGTAGGCCCTGAGGATAAAGCACCTGGCAGTGAACAAAGGAGACAACATCCTTGTTCTCCAGGAGTTGCCACGTTAGTGGGGAAAGACAGAAACAAAAGGAAGAGGGGCAGCTGCTTGTTAAGATGAGTGTGGACGAGTAACGGGCAGAAAAGCAAAGGGGCTGACATCATGGGTAAGACAGTCAAAGCCCCATGGGAAGGTGACATTTCAGACCTGAAGGAGGGCAGGCAGGAGCAAGCCGTGTGGGGATCTGGGGGAAGAAGTTCCAGGCCTCAGAATGATACGCGGGAGCCTCGGGAGAGGAAAGGTTTCTGATTCATTCAAGGAGCAGCAGGAGGCTGGTGTGGCTGGGGCAGAGGGGGAGCGTGGCAGGAGCTGGCAGAGAGGTGACGGGGCGGGTCATGAACCTGGAGCCTACCCTGACGTTTTCCTCTCCCCTGCCACTGTCTCCCCACCACCAGCTGCTGAGGAAGAGGCACATAGGCAACGACATCGTGACCATCATCTTCCAGGAGCCCGGGGCGCTGCCATTCACCCCCAAGAACATCCGCTCCCACTTTCAGCATGTCTTCATCATTGTCCGGGCCCACAACCCCTGCACTGATAACGTCTGCTACAGGTACACGCCCCGCCCCGCCCCCTGCATGCACAGGAAGTCAGGAAAGCTGGCTTCCAGCAGCCGGGAACGTGCAGGTGGGGGGAGAGAGGGCACGGCTGGCCCAGGCAGGCAGCCTCCCACGTTTCTTGTCCGTGCTTCGTAGGGGCGCTCTACTCTCTCATACCCACACCTCCTGAGAGAGTGGTTCTTAACCAGCAAGGGCCATGTCATCCCAGTTTTGACAAAGAAACCATCAGGAATTTGTTTCTGCCTAGAGTCTTTTGGCTGCAAGTGACGGAAAACCCGTCTCAAAGAGGCAGTCACAGGGCTTCTGGCAGTCCAGTGGTTAAGACTGTGCTCTTCAGTGCAGAGGGCACCGGTTTGAACCCTGGTCGGGGAACTAGGATCTCACATGCCTCGTGGTGCATGAAAAGAATATAACTGAATGAAGGGGCAGTCTTACATGCTGGCTGTCATAAATGACACATTCAGGCCCACCTGGAGGTATTCCACTTCCCTGTACTTCATTTCATTTGCTGACAGCTCTATGCTTAGCATCTTGCCAGCTGCAGACCCAGCAGAAAGAGAGCCTGCTTTTCCCAGGAAAAGAAGTCCCAGAACTGAGGCTCATTGACCCATGTGAGGTCACGTGCCCATCCCAGAGCAAGACTAGCAGCTGTGCTGGGCATGGGGCGCGTGGCTGAGAGGCACCAGAGTGTGGCCCAAAGGAAGACTGGAAGATGCAAGGATGGAAGCAGGGTAGACAGGGGCGGCCCCCTTGGGAGACAGAGCTGAGGGTTCTTAATTTGAAGATCAGTAAGTGACACAAGGGACTTCCCCGGTGGTCCAGTGGCTAAGATTCCACATTCCCAGTGCTGGGGGCCCGGGTTCAATCCCTGGTCAGGGAACTAGGTCACTCATACCACAACAAAGACCCAGTGCAGGCAAATAAATAAATAAATGTATTAAATAATAACAGTGTTACAAGCTTCAGTCCCGTTCAGTGTCCTTCCCAAGCACCAGTCTCATCAGAGGACGTGGCCAGCCCCCACAGGACAAATGGAAAGTGCTCTGGGTTTGGAGTGAGGAGAGTGCTGTGGTTCTTGAAAACCATCCTATCAATAACCTAGGCCCGGGCCAAGGTCTACGTTGGTCCCCCATCAGCATCGCAGACACTGGGGCCTGGGCTTGGGAGTGTTCAGTTCAGTTCAGTCACGTCTGACTCTTTGCGACCCCGTGAACCACAGCACGCCAGGCCTCCTTGTTCATCACCAACTTCTGGAGTCCACCCAAACCCATGTCCATCGAGTCGGTGATGCCATCCAGCGATCTCATCCTCTGTCATCCCCTTCTCCTCCTACCCTCAATCTTTCCCAGCATCAGGGTCTTTTCAAATGAGTCAGCTCTTTGCATCAGGTGGCCAAAGTATTGGAGTTTCAGCTTCAACATCAGTCCTACCAATGAACACCCAGAACTGATCTCCGTTAGGATGGACTGGTTGGATCTCCTTGCAGTCCAAGGGACTCTAAAGCGTCGTCTCCAACACCACAGTTCAAAAGCATCAATTCTTCAGCACTCAGCCTTCTTTATAGTCCAACCCTTACATCCATACATGACCACTGGAAAACCATAGCCTTGACTAGACGGACCTTTGTTGGCAAAGTAATGTTTGTTTACATTTAAAGGGAAAAAAAAGTTTGAAATCAGATACAAAAGGTAAAAATTTTTTAAGTTAAAGATCAGAATTCACCTTTCATCTCTTAAGTCCTCATCATCCCATTGCCCTCGCAGAAGCAACTGCTGTTAGTGATTTCCTGATAATCTAGGCCCATACAGGCAAATGTGTGGACGTATTCCTTTTCACCTTTTTAATTAATACAGGTGGTATCATATTCCACACACAGTTTGTTCTGCATCCTGTATTTTTTCACTCAGCAGAATTTGAGAACTTTGCACACCAGTCTGTAAAGTGTTTTTCCCTTCTTTATGACGGTGTATTAATCCATTACATAGATGCCTAAGAATCTCCCCCATGCCTTGGCGACGGGTATTGGGGCTGTTTCCTGTCACCTGTTACACATTCCACCTTGCAGTGCTATTATTAACACGTTCCCTCCACGTAGTTTTGTCAGGGAGGGCGGTTGTTTTTGGCCATGCTTTGCTGCCTGTGAGATCTTAGTTCCCTGGCCAAGGACTGAACCCAGGCCCTTGGCAGGGAAAGCACTGAGTCTTAACCAGTGGGCCACCCAGGAGCTCCCCATAACCTAGGTTAGACTCTCATGGCACACAACTGGGATAGGTAAGGTCCTCAGCATGGAGTTACTGGGCCAAACGGTATGTCCATAGGTGCCCTGGGTGGACTCGATGGAATTGCCAAGAACCTACCAGTTTGTTCTCATTTGACTCATTTAAAAAGACCCTGATGCTGGGAGAGATTGAAAGTGGAAGGAGAAGGGGACAACAGAGGATGAGATGGTTGGATGGCATCACTGACTCAACAGACATGAGTTTGAGTAAACTCTGGGAGTTGGTGAAGGGAGGCTTGGCGTGCTGCGGTCCATGGGGTCACGGAGTCAGACACGACTGAGCGACTGAACTGAGCTGACCAGTTTCTTCTCTGGGCCAGATACGTGAGAGGAGGCAGGGGGATTCCAACATGCAGGAAGGTTGTGGACCACCAGGCTGGATATGTTGCCGCTGGGAGCCAGCACACCAGGTGGAAGGCCTGCGGCCCCTTCCCCCACCCATGCTTGTTCCCAGGACAGAGCTCCAGCTCAGAGGGCTTGTGCCTCCAGGCTTCCTGTAGGCCTGAGGTTACAAAGGTAGAGTTGTTCTTGAACATGCGCAGACATGCATGCGCACACACCCTTATAGCACATCAGAGGCAGGAGGCTGCTGGGTGGGCCCTTCTCCCCTTTCTCCTAACCGTGAGCTCCCCTCTCCTACCTGGCTTATCACAGGAGCCTGCAGCCGACCTCCACGCTTCCCGGGCTAGCCTTCATGTTGTTTCCACAGGGTTTCTTTTTGTTCTGACGCACCAAGCTTTCTTGTTTTTTTTTTTTTTTCTTTTGCGATTCAGAATATTTTCATTATGCAACATTTCAAACGTTCTGAAAAGTACAGAGAATAACAGACACCCATGTGCCCACCACCAGATCTCACAGATGTTAACATTTTGCTGTCTTTGCTTCAGCTCTCGCTTTAATTTTGAAGAAAGAAAATGTTAGAGATGAAACCAAACTGCCCCCTCCCACAACCCCTTTTCTCCCCTCCTGCACACCCAGCTGTCCTCTGGACAGGCCTTTCCCTGTCCCCTCTTCTCCCCGTGAACCTAGACACATTTCTGTCATGGAACCTGTCACACTGTAAGAACTAGGTTGTTTCTCTTTTAAGACTTATTTGGTTTTTCTGGCTGTGATGGGTCTGTTGCTGCACACGAGCTCTAACTGGGGAGCGGGGGCCGCGCTCTGGCTGCAGCGCACAGGCCTCTGTTGCAGCTCCTCTCGCTGCAGAACATGGGCTCTGAGGGCGTGCGCTTCAGTAGCTGCAGCTTTCGGGCTCTAGAACTCCGGCTCAGCAGCTGTGGCACACAGGCCCAGTTGCTCCAGGGCAACTAAGAGAGATCTTCCCAGACCAGGGATTGAACCAGTGTCCCCTGCATTGCAAGGCAGATTCGTAAGCACTGGACCACCAGGGAAGGCCCAGGAACAAACTGTCGATGTGGCTGGTTGCCTCCCTCGAGGGTCACACCATGTCACACTCGCCTTCATACATCTGTGCTGGGCAGCCTTGTTACGTAAAGGACCCCAGAGATGCCTTGGCAACTAGGCAGATGTCTGACCCAAACATTGGAGGTCCTAGGAAAATAGCTGTTGAATAAATGGTTGTGAGTGTTCTAGAAATACTGAGCTCCAGTGACCAGGTGACCCGGTGGTCACACCATCTCCTGGCTGTATAACACGGTACTGAATGGCACACCAGCACCCCCACAGCCTGTGAGCTGTGAACACCCCATTCCTCCTGCTGGGGAAATGAGGGACCAGCCATTCTGATTGTCCAGAAACCTTCAGTAGCTTGCAGTTCCACAATTCTTAAAAGCATGAGACAGGACTGTGGGGGAAGCCAGAATCTGTCACTATGAGCAGTCAAGTCCTGAATGAAGAAGTTGCCCAGCTAGTCACAGCTGCAAAGCCCAGTCTGAAGGCAGCATTAATCAGAGTGGAGAGACTGGCAAGGTTATCTCACATGTCCCCTGGCCTCGAGGCAAGGCCCCCCGCAGGGTTTCCCATAGGAGAAAACCTGCCTGGTTTGTGTAGCCTTTGAAGGACCTCTCCCCCAGGAATTGCCTTTTTCTGTCAGACCTACATGTTGGCAGGAACCTGTTTCTTCTTGGTCTGTCTGTTCAAGTCTAAATCATGACTGTAATCAGTACTGAACACCTGTGCCTGCCCTGGGGCATCCGCGAAGCCCAGGGTGGCACCTGCTCTCACACATTCCCAGGATGTGGCCATGGAGCTAGGGAGCACGGGGCCTGGCCCTCCTGGGTCTGCAGGAGCTCCCTCCACGGTCTCTGCACCCGCCACACCCCCTTCCTTCCCGTTCTTCGTGGGGCAGCCATGGTGATCCCTGCAGATGGTCCATCTGGCACCTGTGTTCATCAGGGACCCACAGGAAGCAGGTGCCCCCCACTCAGGGTTTTTTGGTTTTGTTTTAATTTATTTGGCTGTGTCTGGGCTTAGTTGCAGCACACAGAATCTTTCGTTACAGCACACGACCTCTCCAGTTGTGGCGCATAGGCTCAGCAGTGACAAGCTTAGTTGCTCCATGGTTGTGGGATCTTAGTTCCCCGACCAGGGGTCAGACTTGTGTCCCCTGCATTGCAAGATGGATTCTTAAGCAGCAGACCAGAAGGGAAGTCCCCCACTCAGGGTTTTAACTGAGGGATTAATGGACAGGCTGATAGGTGTGGGTAGGGCTTCCCTGGTGGCTCAGACGGTAAAGAATCTGCCTACAAGGCAGGGGTTCCATCCCTGGGTCAGGAAGATCCCCTGGAGGAGGGCATGGCAACTCACTCCATTCTGGAGAATCCCATGCACAGAAGAGTCTATGACAGGCTACTCTCAGTGGGGTCACAAAGAGTCTGACAAGACTGAGCTGCTGCTGCTGCTAAGTCACTTCAGTCGTGTCCGACTCTGTGTGACCCCATGGACTGCAGCCCACCAGGCTACTCCGTCCATTGGATTCTCCAGGCAAGAATACTGGAGTGGGTTGCCATTTCCTTCTTCAATGCATGAAAGAGAAAAGTGAAAGTGAAGTCGCTCAGTCTGTCTGACTGTTAGCGACCCCATGGACTGCAGCCCACCAGGCCACTCCGTCCATTGGATTTTCCCGGCAAGAGTACTGGGGTGGGGTGCCATTGCCTTCCCCGACAAGACTGAGCAGCTTTCACTAATAGGTGTGGGTAGGTTAAAGGAACCAATATAGGAAAGTGAGGCATCCAGGAGCCAGCAATAGCGAGGAGCCATTACCCACCATGAGGGATGAGGTCAGAGGGGATGAGAGACATTTCTGGAAACCAGGGATAAGTATGGCTCTGGGAGAGGGGCCACCCCTCAGAAGCTGTGGCTGTTGAGCAAAGGACCAAGGACTATAGCCACTGTCCTAGCTCGACAGGCAGGCAGTGAAGAGAAATAAAGACTCCACCCTCTCTCTCTCTCCCTTCCCGTTTCATGGCCGGGGGAACCGGTGAAGCTGACACAGCCTGTGGAAACCCACTTCCGGGCCGCTGGATGGGGCAGAAAATGGCAGAGACTGGGTCTGGGGGTGCAGACGGTGACTAGCTGGTCCAGATGGTCGAATGGGTGGTGGTTTTCACAATCAGGATGCAGAATGCTTGCTCACTGTCCAGGCCCTGCCTGGCCTGGTCCCTGCTGGCCTCACCGGCCTTCCACCATTTACNCCTCTCTCTCTCCCTTCCCGTTTCATGGCCGGGGGAACCGGTGAAGCTGACACAGCCTGTGGAAACCCACTTCCGGGCCGCTGGATGGGGCAGAAAATGGCAGAGACTGGGTCTGGGGGTGCAGACGGTGACTAGCTGGTCCAGATGGTCGAATGGGTGGTGGTTTTCACAATCAGGATGCAGAATGCTTGCTCACTGTCCAGGCCCTGCCTGGCCTGGTCCCTGCTGGCCTCACCGGCCTTCCACCATTTACTCTCTGGGCTCTGGCGCACCAGCTGCATCTCACCCTGCGCGTGCTCTTTCCTGTCGGGTCTTATACCTCCCGTGCCCAGTGCCTGCAGCACCCTCTCCTGCTCTTCCTTTGGCTGCTACTCAGCCTCAGATCCGGCTTAATTTCTCTTCCTCATAGCGCCACACCCAGAACACTTAACTCCCCAGGGTCCAAGGAGAGGGCTATCCTGGAAGTGTTGGTCAGACACATGCCCTGGTCAAGTTGGGTGGAGGGTCAGGAGTCAAAACTTGAACAAGCCTTACACTGTGGCTAGGTTTCATGAAATAGGTTTTAATCAAGAATCTCATTACTTTAAAAATTGTCTTACAGTATGTAGTCTCTCCCAACACCATGATCACAAGCTGACATTGTTATAGAAGGTGAATGCAGTACTCTTTAAGAAAAAACCTTCTTTTTAGTATCTCCTACTGTTTTTTAATTGTCATTGTGTAAATAGCATAATTCACTCATGGTATCCCTGGAGGCTTTTTTTTTCCATTGGCTACATGACGCAGCATGTGAAATCTTAGTTCCCCAACCATGGATTGAATTCATGCAGTGGAAGCTGAGTCCTAACCTCTGAACTGCCAGGGAAGTCCCTGGAGCCCCTTTAAATTAAATGCCTTCCCCTGCTCCCTGGGTGCTCACTCTGGCAGGTGTGATAGCCTTTCTGCCTGATCTTTGAAATCATCAAAGATCACTCAGTGGCCCTGTAGCCGCTGAGTCTCGAGTTGGTCATCGCAGCATCGTAACTGAGATTCATCAGATCTGAACCTGACTTAGCAGCCAGTTTCCTGCCTCCCAGCTCAAGGCTGCCTCCACCTGGGAGCCTTGGTGGATGGGGAGCCTGTGTTCCTCTCCTCTGTTTCTCTGCCTTACGCTTCCCCTCCCCCGGGCTCACTGCCAGTTTCTGACCTGTCCATCGAGGGAGCCCAAGAGGAAACAGGAAGCGGGAAGTTACCACTGGAGCTGTGGTGACAGCTGCTGCAGGGACTTGCGAGTGCCTTTCTTTCTACCAGCTAAATAATTTCTGGACTCTGGGCTCTTCGGGGGCTCCCGACCTTCCTTCCAGAGCTCCCAGGCAGGAGCAGCCCCCAGTCTCCTTCCAAACTTAAGGGTCACTGAGGAGGCCGCTATTCAGGGAGGGAATAGAGATGACGGGCCTACTTTTTCCGTGGATTTTCCTCCCAATAAGATTCTTCCTCTCTAGTTTGCATAATGGGAGAGGAAGTTCAGGAATTTGGGGGAGAAGGTTTTAGATCATTTCTTTTATACCTTCTCATTCAGTTGCTGTATAACTTGTGTCCTAATGGCAGCTCAGTTAAAACCAAAATAGGGGACTTCCCTGGCGGTCCTGTGGTTAAGACTTCGCTTTCCAGTGCAAGGGATGCAGGTTCGACCCCTTGGTTGGGGAGCTAAGATCTCACATGCTTCACAGCCAAAAGACCAAGAAAGAAAACAAGCAATATTGTAACAATTTAATAAAGAATTTTTAAATGGTTCACATCAAAAAAATCTTTAAAAAAAAAAGTAGGAAGGGTCCCATCCTAACTTCCCCTTGTAGTGAATTTTCAAAATAACCTTTGTAGAGATGATTTACAAAGCATGTTCGTGTTACGCAAGTGTCTGAAAGAGGTAAATAACAGAATGTTCCATAGCGGTCTGATTTTCCTATAGTAACACTGCTTCACAAACCACCCCGAAAGTCAGAGGCTCACAAACATCATTTCTTCTTGGCTTACTCATCTGCAGGTTGGCTGAGGCCTGGCTGCCCTTGGCTGCATGTCTGCTCCAGGCACCCTCATTCTCCCGGGCCAGTAGACCCCAGAGCGTGTTCACTTCATGGAGAGGGCGGGTACATAGGAGGCAAGCCTGGCGCACATGCCCATTTGTGCCTTTGCTCGAATGCCATTAGCCAAATCAAATCTCATGATCAAGCTTAGGATGAACAGGGCGGGGATGTACCTGTCCATAAAGGTAGACAGGAAAGGATGAATCTTTGCAAAACTATAATTTACCACAAGCCTGTACGTATGTAAAACAAGAATAACTGAAGTTGAACAGTACTAGAAAATTACCCTTTAAATATCAGTGGATATTCTAACATCTGCTGCATAGGAAGTAAAAACACATATGTGTACCCTAAGACTTTCTCCAGTTTCCAGTCTAGTCAGCTGGCAACTTACTAATTAGATGTAGACTTCCTTTCTTAGAAAGAAAACTCCCCTTTCTGATCGTGTATTTTCTTTCTAAAGGGACTCTCAAGTGCCTTTCTTTCTGCCGTCTAAAAAATTTCTCCCTCCTCAGTATGGCAGTGACCCGATCCAAAGACGCTCCTCCCTTCGGCCCCCCGATCCCCAGCGGAACCACATTCCGAAAATCTGACGTCTTCAGAGACTTCTTGCTGGCCAAGGTGATTAATGCTGAGAACGCTGCGCACAAGTCTGACAAGTTCCACACCATGGCCACCAGGACCCGCCAGGAGTACCTCAAGGACCTGGCGGAAAACTGTGTCTCCAACACACCCATTGACTCCACCGGCAAGTTCAACCTCATCTCCCTGACCTCCAAGAAGAAGGAGAAGACAAAAGCCCGGGCGGGCGCCGAGCAGCACAGCGCCGGGGCCATCGCCTGGAGGGTGGCGGCTGAGGACTATGCACAGGGGGTAGAGATAGACTGCATTTTGGGAATTTCCAACGAGTTTGTGGTGCTCCTAGACCTACGCACTAAGGAAGTGGTGTTCAACTGCTACTGCGGGGATGTCATCGGCTGGACCCCAGACTCCTCGACAATCAAAATCTTCTACGGGCGAGGGGACCACATCTTCCTCAAGGCCTCTGAGGGTTCTGTGGAGGACATAAGAGAAATCGTCCAGAGACTGAAGGTAAGGGAGCAAGCCCTCAAGGTGCCGCAGTTCTGTGGTCTGGCCGAGGCCTTAGGAACCACTGAAGTACCTCCCTGAGCCCGGTCAATTGGCCCAGGACACTCGTCAGCCCCAAGAGAATCAGAATTGTCACTTTACGCGCCAGGGGTCTAGTGGGTTCTGCAGCCTGGGTTCTCCCTGAGGAAGGCTTGGGCCAAAGATCTGAAGCTCTCCATGTCATTACCTTGAGAGGACAAAAGGCTTATTTACTCACTCTAGATGTTTAAACTCATGTTAAAAATATAAGGATACTTTCCAGAAGAATTAAAATATTGGATTGGCCAAAAAGTTCATGTGGGTTTTTCTGTACCTTCTTACAAAACACCAGATGAACTTTTTGGCCAACTCAACAGAATGAAAGACTTCCGGACCTTTAAAATATAGGGGTGGAAGCAGGATATTGAGGGTGGGGTGTAAAAAAGCATAAGAAAACAAAATTATGTGGCAGGAATAATTCCACATCGGTAATCACAATAAATGTAAGTGATTTAACATTCTCTGTTAAAGAACAGAGACTCACAGTCTGGATTAAAAAAAATCTTACCCTAACCTCTTGGCAGCTCAGGCTCAGACAGCTGCCAAACCAAAGGCAGCAGATGGGTCTCAAGTCAGTTGACAGTTTCGTTGGTAATGGTCGTTGGAAGCATTGGGCTAAGAAGTACTAAGGCTACCTCAGAGCCCCGGGTGAAGGAACGCTGTGGTCAGTAATTGGCTCTCAGTGGGTTTAACAGAATGTCAACCATGAAATAGAGAAGGCAGTATATCACAGGAGTTAACACAAGTTCTCAAGTCAGAAGGCTTGACTTCAAGTCCCAGCACTGCCACTTACCAGCTGTGTCACCTCACCATGTTACTTAACCACTGGGTGATTCAGTTTTCCCATCTGAAAAATGGGAACAGTGATCATCATACATCATGTGGAAGTTTTAAGGACTGGATGAGTTATGTTGCCCAGGCAAGCTGGCCTGACTTAGGAGGCTGTGATCTCCAGAGGCCAGTATCACAGCCAGCCCTCTTCACCCTTCTAGGCTTTTGCACTCGTTCCTTGAGTTCAGTTGGGATTGGTAAAGACCAGCTTTCAGCTTCCCTGACTCCAAACTTCATGCCCCGCCTTAAACTACAGCAACAGCTAGTGTGTAGATTTCCCATTAGGATGTGAGGTCCGTGAACAAGGGCCTCTGTTGTGCTCACTTGCTTATCTCGTTTGTGCAGATCAGGGCTGGCACATAGTAGGTGTTTATTAAATGCTGATTAGTTGATAAGCTGAATAAGATTGACCCCTGATTGTGTGCTCATGACCGCTGATCTCACAGCCCTCCACCTGCCCCGTGGAGTGTAGGCACTGTTTTTATCCCCATTGGACCCATGAGGAGCATGTGGCTCAGAGAGGTCACACAGCCAGCAGGTGGCAGACTGGGATCTGAATCCAGATTTTTCTGACTCCAAAACCTATTTGTGCCCAAACTTGAGACTAAAGACTAACTGCCTACTCAACCTGTGAAAGTCAACATGTCTAAGAGCAAGCTCCTGATCTCGATCCCGTTGCCTCCCGGGGTTCTCCTGTCTCATCAGAGAACAAGCCCATCACATGAGTGGAATCGTAAGCCTCCGCACCAGCCTCACTCTGTCTCATACCGACGGCCAATCTGTCGGCTCCACCCCCGGAGGCAGACTCTGCTACTCCTGCCCCTTCTGCAGCCCCTCTTGGCCTGTCCAGTAGCCTCCTTGCTGGTCTCCTTTGCCTCCTTGCTTGCTTCCCTGGGGTCTGTTCTCAGGAAGGTTGTCAGAGAGATCTTGATCCTCTCCCTGCTCTGCTCAAACCCCTCAGATATAAGCCCGGTTCCTTATGGTGGCCTGTGAGGCCCTACATGGCCTGGCTCTCTGTCACTTTTGTCTCTTTATTACTCTCTCTGCTCCAAGAACACAGACTTCTATGTCCAGAGTGGGCTTGTTGGGCAGTCAGCCTCAGGGCCTTTGCACTACCTGTGCCCTCTGGCTGGAACACGTTCTTCATCCCCACATGCCTCCCTCCCTTTCTACATGCGTTTATTCAAAGGTCACCTATCGGTGAGGCCTTGTTACCCAAAATTGTAAAAAACTCCTCCACAACCTGGCCTTGAGCTTGTTCCACCCACTTTCCCTGCTTTGTCACAGTAGCACCTACCACCATTTGATGTGTATTTTTATGTATTTGCTGCGTCCTCAGCACCTGGGCCAGTGTCTGGTGTGCAGCAGGCACTCAGTGACCGGGGACTGAATGCACGCATGTGTGCTGTCTGTAGAGATAGCAAAAGGGGGCCAGCTATCTGACTCTTGCAGCCTTGCGCAGCCTTGCATTTCTTCTTCCCAAAACCCAGTGAGGGAGATACTATCACTAACTCAATTCAGTGATGACTTCAAGGGGAAGAAGCGTTTTGACTCCCAGCGCAGCGGGCATGGTCTGGGATGAAGCCAGTCATGAGTTTCTCTTTTGAGGCACTAAACTGTAGGCTTTCCTTTCAAACAAATTTGTTTAAACTTTTTAATCATGGAAAATTTCAAACAGACGCAGAAGTAGAGAAACTCGCCTAGTGAACCCCTGGCCTTATCACCAGCTTCCATAGTTATCAGCCTGGGGCCCATGTTGTTTCTCCCTTCCCTCTCTCCCTTCCCCTGATAATTTTGAAACAAATCCTAGACATCCTGTCATTTCATCGGTAAATGTGTCAAGATTTATCTCTAAAACATACGGCTTCTGAAAAACAGCTATTTTTCCTATTATATATTTTAAAAATGAATAGTAATTCCTTAGTGATATGTAAACAAGGTGGGCCATGAAATCAGTTACTGGATCTCAGTAGGCAGTTTTCAAGGACAGGCTAGAAGAGAATGAAGCACTGAGGAGGCACCCGGTCTCATGGAGCTTTGTCCCAGTTCCACATGCTTCCTCACCTCCCAAGTGCTCACTGTCCAGACTAGCCAGGAACAGATGTGTTTACATCTTCAGGTAAGTCCTTCACCATCCACACTCTTTTCTTGCTGCCCACACTCAGGAACGTCTGTGTGGATTGCAAAGAATATTTTTGTGTATGTGGATACATGTGTAAATGTATGAATGCACAGCATGGCTTGTGACATAAGATTCTTACCATGCAGCTCTAATGAGTACATCAGATAGCATCATTTCTAACCAGGGAATGACTTCTCACGGGGAATGACTTCTCACGGGAAATGTCAACCGTTACACAGCCGCTTTCCTTAAGGCAGTTTTTAGGCAAGCAGATCTTGCTGTAACTTGGTTAACAGCTCCGGCTTATCAAGTTAATCTTTTTATTCCAAGAAGAAGAGGGAATCCCAAGGATATGCTGAAGCTCTACGTGTTCTGTTTAGTGGCTTCTCCTATCTATGGTCATAGGTTAGCATGGCGAAAGTCTCCCACATGTGAAACAGGGAATAAATCAGAGAGAAGGCCCTCCCCGTGCAGTCTGGTTGGCTTCAGGATGGGGGACAGTCTGAGGTGGAGGTTCCAAAGGGGTTTTTGCCTTGCAGAATGAGGTCCTGGAGTAAAGAATGTGGCGCCGAGCCCCCAGCCTAGAAAAACTCTCAGGGTCTCTGGTCTCTGGCTTCTCCAGCTTACTCTGGTTACAGTCACATATCCATCAGGGCTTCAGACAACAAAGGTTTATCTCACTCATGCTACGTGTCCATCTCAGATTGGGCTGGAATCTGTGAACTCACAGACCCTAGCTGACCAAACAGGTGCTTTCTGGAATAATCCCACTGGCTGTGGCAGAGGGGAAAGGCCTGAAGAGGGTCTCAAATTGGCAATGAAATGCCCTAGCCCAGAGAGTATGCCAGTCCCATTCACAGCTCATTGGCCAAAACAAGTCTTGTACATGCGTGCTAAGTTGCTTCAGTCATGTCTGACTCTCTGTGACCCCATGGACTATAGCCCACCAGGCTCCTCTGCCCATGGGATTCTTGGGCAAGAGTACTGGAGTGGGTTGCTGTTTCCTCCTCCAGGGGATCTGCCCAACCCAGGGATCAAACCCAAGTCTCTTATGTCTCTTGCATTGGCGGGCAGGTTCTTTATCACTAATGCCACCTGGAAAGCCCAAAACAAGTTCCAGAGACCACCAACCATAGAGAGGGTGGGAGGGGGCATGTGGAGAACACGACTCATGACCGCCGCCTCTGTGTGAGGTGTGCATGTTTCTCCAGGAGTCAGGAGCCCAGGCTGGGACGAGGTGGGTGTCTGCACGCCTATACCCTGACATCACCTGGGAGAGTGGAGGGGTTGAGGGGGGGTCTTTGGCCTCAAAAGGGCAGAATCTCCCCCAAGAGCTGCCCCTGCTCTCCCCAAGCAGCTTGTGAAACTGGACCCTGCGTGTGGCCTACAGGTGATGACCAACGGCTGGGAGACAGTGGACATGACCCTGCGGCGGAACGGGCTGGGGCAGCTGGGCTTCCACGTGAAGTACGACGGGACCGTGGCCGAGGTGGAGGATTACGGGTTTGCCTGGCAGGCCGGCCTGCGGCAGGGCAGCCGGCTGGTGGAGATCTGCAAGGTGGCCGTGGTCACACTGACCCACGACCAGATGATCGACCTGCTACGCACCTCCGTCACTGTCAAGGTGGTCATCATCCCGCCTTTCGACGATGGCACACCCCGGAGGTAAGTCTCCCCCTGGAGAGTCAGCAGCTCCCCGGGCGCCAGCCCTTGGGGCCCTTCCTCAGCAGGTGGTGATAATGGTGTCAGGGTCCAGGTCAACATCTGTGGAACCCCTCCTGCAGGACTTTCTGATCGTGTATTTTCTTTCTAAAGGGACTCTCAAGTGCCTTTCTTTCTGCCGTCTAAAAAATTTCTCCCTCCTCAGTATGGCAGTGACCCGATCCAAAGACGCTCCTCCCTTCGGCCCCCCGATCCCCAGCGGAACCACATTCCGAAAATCTGACGTCTTCAGAGACTTCTTGCTGGCCAAGGTGATTAATGCTGAGAACGCTGCGCACAAGTCTGACAAGTTCCACACCATGGCCACCAGGACCCGCCAGGAGTACCTCAAGGACCTGGCGGAAAACTGTGTCTCCAACACACCCATTGACTCCACCGGCAAGTTCAACCTCATCTCCCTGACCTCCAAGAAGAAGGAGAAGACAAAAGCCCGGGCGGGCGCCGAGCAGCACAGCGCCGGGGCCATCGCCTGGAGGGTGGCGGCTGAGGACTATGCACAGGGGGTAGAGATAGACTGCATTTTGGGAATTTCCAACGAGTTTGTGGTGCTCCTAGACCTACGCACTAAGGAAGTGGTGTTCAACTGCTACTGCGGGGATGTCATCGGCTGGACCCCAGACTCCTCGACAATCAAAATCTTCTACGGGCGAGGGGACCACATCTTCCTCAAGGCCTCTGAGGGTTCTGTGGAGGACATAAGAGAAATCGTCCAGAGACTGAAGGTAAGGGAGCAAGCCCTCAAGGTGCCGCAGTTCTGTGGTCTGGCCGAGGCCTTAGGAACCACTGAAGTACCTCCCTGAGCCCGGTCAATTGGCCCAGGACACTCGTCAGCCCCAAGAGAATCAGAATTGTCACTTTACGCGCCAGGGGTCTAGTGGGTTCTGCAGCCTGGGTTCTCCCTGAGGAAGGCTTGGGCCAAAGATCTGAAGCTCTCCATGTCATCACCTTGAGAGGACAAAAGGCTTATTTACTCACTCTAGATGTTTAAACTCATGTTAAAAATATAAGGATACTTTCCAGAAGAATTAAAATATTGGATTGGCCAAAAAGTTCATGTGGGTTTTTCTGTACCTTCTTACAAAACACCAGATGAACTTTTTGGCCAACTCAACAGAATGAAAGACTTCCGGACCTTTAAAATATAGGGGTGGAAGCAGGATATTGAGGGTGGGGTGTAAAAAAGCATAAGAAAACAAAATTATGTGGCAGGAATAATTCCACATCGGTAATCACAATAAATGTAAGTGATTTAACATTCTCTGTTAAAGAACAGAGACTCACAGTCTGGATTAAAAAAAATCTTACCCTAACCTCTTGGCAGCTCAGGCTCAGACAGCTGCCAAACCAAAGGCAGCAGATGGGTCTCAAGTCAGTTGACAGTTTCGTTGGTAATGGTCGTTGGAAGCATTGGGCTAAGAAGTACTAAGGCTACCTCAGAGCCCCGGGTGAAGGAACGCTGTGGTCAGTAATTGGCTCCCAGTGGGTTTAACAGAATGTCAACCATGAAATAGAGAAGGCAGTATATCACAGGAGTTAACACAAGTTCTCAAGTCAGAAGGCTTGACTTCAAGTCCCAGCACTGCCACTTACCAGCTGTGTCACCTCACCATGTTACTTAACCACTGGGTGATTCAGTTTTCCCATCTGAAAAATGGGAACAGTGATCATCATACATCATGTGGAAGTTTTAAGGACTGGATGAGTTATGTTGCCCAGGCAAGCTGGCCTGACTTAGGAGGCTGTGATCTCCAGAGGCCAGTATCACAGCCAGCCCTCTTCACCCTTCTAGGCTTTTGCACTCGTTCCTTGAGTTCAGTTGGGATTGGTAAAGACCAGCTTTCAGCTTCCCTGACTCCAAACTTCATGCCCCGCCTTAAACTACAGCAACAGCTAGTGTGTAGATTTCCCATTAGGATGTGAGGTCCGTGAACAAGGGCCTCTGTTGTGCTCACTTGCTTATCTCGTTTGTGCAGATCAGGGCTGGCACATAGTAGGTGTTTATTAAATGCTGATTAGTTGATAAGCTGAATAAGATTGACCCCTGATTGTGTGCTCATGACCGCTGATCTCACAGCCCTCCACCTGCCCCGTGGAGTGTAGGCACTGTTTTTATCCCCATTGGACCCATGAGGAGCATGCGGCTCAGAGAGGTCACACAGCCAGCAGGTGGCAGACTGGGATCTGAATCCAGATTTTTCTGACTCCAAAACCTATTTGTGCCCAAACTTGAGACTAAAGACTAACTGCCTACTCAACCTGTGAAAGTCAACATGTCTAAGAGCAAGCTCCTGATCTCGATCCCGTTGCCTCCTGGGGTTCTCCTGTCTCATCAGAGAACAAGCCCATCACATGAGTGGAATCGTAAGCCTCCGCACCAGCCTCACTCTGTCTCATACCGACGGCCAATCTGTCGGCTCCACCCCCGGAGGCAGACTCTGCTACTCCTGCCCCTTCTGCAGCCCCTCTTGGCCTGTCCAGTAGCCTCCTTGCTGGTCTCCTTTGCCTCCTTGCTTGCTTCCCTGGGGTCTGTTCTCAGGAAGGTTGTCAGAGAGATCTTGATCCTCTCCCTGCTCTGCTCAAACCCCTCAGGTATAAGCCCGGTTCCTTATGGTGGCCTGTGAGGCCCTACATGGCCTGGCTCTCTGTCACTCTTGTCTCTTTATTACTCTCTCTGCTCCAAGAACACAGACTTCTATGTCCAGAGTGGGCTTGTTGGGCAGTCAGCCTCAGGGCCTTTGCACTACCTGTGCCCTCTGGCTGGAACACGTTCTTCATCCCCACATGCCTCCCTCCCTTTCTACATGCGTTTATTCAAAGGTCACCTATCGGTGAGGCCTTGTTACCCAAAATTGTAAAAAACTCCACAACCTGGCCTTGAGCTTGTTCCACCCACTTTCCCTGCTTTGTCACAGTAGCACCTACCACCATTTGATGTGTATTTTTATGTATTTGCTGCGTCCTCAGCACCTGGGCCAGTGTCTGGTGTGCAGCAGGCACTCAGTGACCGGGGACTGAATGCACGCATGTGTGCTGTCTGTAGAGATAGCAAAAGGGGGCCAGCTATCTGACTCTTGCAGCCTTGCGCAGCCTTGCATTTCTTCTTCCCAAAACCCAGTGAGGGAGATACTATCACTAACTCAATTCAGTGATGACTTCAAGGGGAAGAAGCGTTTTGACTCCCAGCGCAGCGGGCATGGTCTGGGATGAAGCCAGTCATGAGTTTCTCTTTTGAGGCACTAAACTGTAGGCTTTCCTTTCAAACAAATTTGTTTAAACTTTTTAATCATGGAAAATTTCAAACAGACGCAGAAGTAGAGAAACTCGCCTAGTGAACCCCTGGCCTTATCACCAGCTTCCATAGTTATCAGCCTGGGGCCCATGTTGTTTCTCCCTTCCCTCTCTCCCTTCCCCTGATAATTTTGAAACAAATCCTAGACATCCTGTCATTTCATCGGTAAATGTGTCAAGATTTATCTCTAAAACATACGGCTTCTGAAAAACAGCTATTTTTCCTATTATATATTTTAAAAATGAATAGTAATTCCTTAGTGATATGTAAACAAGGTGGGCCATGAAATCAGTTACTGGATCTCAGTAGGCAGTTTTCAAGGACAGGCTAGAAGAGAATGAAGCACTGAGGAGGCACCCGGTCTCATGGAGCTTTGTCCCAGTTCCACATGCTTCCTCACCTCCCAAGTGCTCACTGTCCAGACTAGCCAGGAACAGATGTGTTTACATCTTCAGGTAAGTCCTTCACCATCCACACTCTTTTCTTGCTGCCCACACTCAGGAACGTCTGTGTGGATTGCAAAGAATATTTTTGTGTATGTGGATACATGTGTAAATGTATGAATGCACAGCATGGCTTGTGACATAAGATTCTTACCATGCAGCTCTAATGAGTACATCAGATAGCATCATTTCTAACCAGGGAATGACTTCTCACGGGGAATGACTTCTCACGGGAAATGTCAACCGTTACACAGCCGCTTTCCTTAAGGCAGTTTTTAGGCAAGCAGATCTTGCTGTAACTTGGTTAACAGCTCCGGCTTATCAAGTTAATCTTTTTATTCCAAGAAGAAGAGGGAATCCCAAGGATATGCTGAAGCTCTACGTGTTCTGTTTAGTGGCTTCTCCTATCTATGGTCATAGGTTAGCATGGCGAAAGTCTCCCACATGTGAAACAGGGAATAAATCAGAGAGAAGGCCCTCCCCGTGCAGTCTGGTTGGCTTCAGGATGGGGGACAGTCTGAGGTGGAGGTTCCAAAGGGGTTTTTGCCTTGCAGAATGAGGTCCTGGAGTAAAGAATGTGGCGCCGAGCCCCCAGCCTAGAAAAACTCTCAGGGTCTCTGGTCTCTGGCTTCTCCAGCTTACTCTGGTTACAGTCACATATCCATCAGGGCTTCAGACAACAAAGGTTTATCTCACTCATGCTACGTGTCCATCTCAGATTGGGCTGGAATCTGTGAACTCACAGACCCTAGCTGACCAAACAGGTGCTTTCTGGAATAATCCCACTGGCTGTGGCAGAGGGGAAAGGCCTGAAGAGGGTCTCAAATTGGCAATGAAATGCCCTAGCCCAGAGAGTATACCAGTCCCATTCACAGCTCATTGGCCAAAACAAGTCTTGTACATGCATGCTAAGTTGCTTCAGTCATGTCTGACTCTCTGTGACCCCATGGACTATAGCCCACCAGGCTCCTCTGCCCATGGGATTTTTGGGCAAGAGTACTGGAGTGGGTTGCTGTTTCCTCCTCCAGGGGATCTGCCCAACCCAGGGATCAAACCCAAGTCTCTTATGTCTCTTGCATTGGCGGGCAGGTTCTTTATCACTAATGCCACCTGGAAAGCCCAAAACAAGTTCCAGAGACCACCAACCATAGAGAGGGTGGGAGGGGGCATGTGGAGAACACGACTCATGACCGCCGCCTCTGTGTGAGGTGTGCATGTTTCTCCAGGAGTCAGGAGCCCAGGCTGGGACGAGGTGGGTGTCTGCACGCCTATACCCTGACATCACCTGGGAGAGTGGAGGGGTTGAGGGGGGGTCTTTGGCCTCAAAAGGGCAGAATCTCCCCCAAGAGCTGCCCCTGCTCTCCCCAAGCAGCTTGTGAAACTGGACCCTGCGTGTGGCCTACAGGTGATGACCAACGGTTGGGAGACAGTGGACATGACCCTGCGGCGGAACGGGCTGGGGCAGCTGGGCTTCCACGTGAAGTACGACGGGACCGTGGCCGAGGTGGAGGATTACGGGTTTGCCTGGCAGGCCGGCCTGCGGCAGGGCAGCCGGCTGGTGGAGATCTGCAAGGTGGCCGTGGTCACACTGACCCACGACCAGATGATCGACCTGCTACGCACCTCCGTCACTGTCAAGGTGGTCATCATCCCGCCTTTCGACGATGGCACACCCCGGAGGTAAGTCTCCCCCCGGAGAGTCAGCAGCTCCCCGGGCGCCAGCCCTTGGGGCCCTTCCTCAGCAGGTGGTGATAATGGTGTCAGGGTCCAGGTCAACATCTGTGGAACCCCTCCTGCAGGTGGTCACAGTCTAAGCTCTGCACGCACATGCTGTCCCCTCCGGCCCCCACCACAGCCCGATGAGGTAGGCACCCTCCTTGGTCGCACATAGCGTTCAAGTCCTTGCCTGAGGGAGTTCCCTTGCGGTCCAGTGGTTAAGACTGCGTTTCCACTGCAGGGGCCGTGGGTTTGATTCCCTAGTTGGGGGAACTGAGATCCCACATACCTCAAGGCATAGCCAAAAAATAGTGGGAAAAAAGACCTTGCCTGAAGGTATGATGTGCTTCATCATTTGCTCAGCACATGTTTACTGAACCCCTACTATGTTCACACTCCATTTGAAGTCTTGAGTAGGATTTAGCAGCAAACAAAATAAAGACCATCCTTCCCTTGGAGTTTGTGTCCTGATAAGCAGGCATTAAATAGGTGTGTAACACAGGACCAGGCAGTGAGGAGCTCCGAGGAGAAGAGCAGGGTCTAGAAAGGGCTAACAGGTGGTCAGGGAAGGCTCCCTGGTGGAGGCTGCCATGTGATTTTCCAGGCCAGCAGAACCCAGGCCATGGACAGGCCAGGGCAGGGTCTCCAGAGTGTCAGCGTATGTAGGGGGAGGGTGAGCAGTGTGGAGCACGCTGAGCAAGGCTGAGATGGAAGAGAGGGCCTGGGCCTGGGGGCAGACTGGGCGCCCTTCCTGTGCCAGGCTTGGGTTTTGTTCACTGGGAAGCCAGGGCAGGATTTGTCCTTCTGTTTCGTTTTAATGGAATATTTCAAGCATCTTTCTCTTATTTATCTGTCTGTATCAGGTCTTAGTTGCCGCACACGGCATGTTTGTTGTGGCACATGGGCTTCGTCGCTCCATGGCTTATGGAATCTTAGTTCCCCAACCAGAAACCGAACCTGTATCCCCGGCCTTAGAAGGTGGATTCTTAACCCCTGGACCACCAGGGAAGTCCCACATTTCAAGCACATTAAAAGCATGCTAAGTCCCCTGTTCCAAGATTTGTCAACATGTGGCCAGTTATTTTGTTTTTGTTTCTTTTTCATCCCATACCTCTCCACCTTAGATTATCTGAAGCAGTCGCACTCCTTCGACTGTGTCTCTACCCAGTCAGGACCTTAAAAAAATTTAAGACTGCCTCACCTCCCCTGTCCATCTTTAACTTCTTTTGTATCACAGGCTCTTCCTGTGGCATTTGGTTGATGAATCTCTCTTTTTTTTTAATCTTATTTTTTTGTTACCTTTTGTTTTGGGAGGAAACCAGGCCTCTTGTTTTTCAGTTTCCTGCTTCCTGGATTTAGCTGCTTGCTTCCTGCTGATGTCCTTTAACCTGTTCTTCTAGCACTTGTATTTCCCACAAACTGGAGTTCAGCATAAAAGCTTGATCAGATTCTAGTTGAATTTCCTTTTTTTTTTTGTTTCCTGAAGATTTTTTTTGATGTGGACTATTTTAAAGAAGTCATTGGATTCGTTGCAATATTACTTTCGGTTTCTGTTTCGGTTCCTTGGCTGTGAGGCCTGTGGGATCTTAGTTCCCTGACCAGGGATTGATCCCATCTTCCCAGGCTTGGAAAGCAGAGTCTTAACTGCCAGGGAGGTCCCTGAATTTCTTTTGGTCACAGCACTTCCCAGGTGTGCATCCATCAGGAGGCGCCACATGTCTGGCTGTCCCTGTGGGAGTGATACTAGGGGCGGTCAGAGGGTTCCGAGGGTGGCAACCTGACCCGAAATGCTGTACATTTCCCCTCGGCTCTCAGCAGCCATTTGTGATCCTTGTCTGGATTCCCTGTGTCATGACGGGTCACACTCAAGTGATGTCCTGAGTTCCAGCCTGCCTTCTTTATTTTTAAAAAATGTATCTGTGTATCTGTCTTTGTGCTGCGTCTTTGTTGCTGCACACCAGGTTTCTCTAGTTGCGTGCGCGGGGGCTGTCCTCTAGCTGCAGTGCACCGGCTTCTCGTCGCAGCGGCTTCTCTCGTCGCGGAGCACAGGCTCTGGGGCACGCGAGCTGCAGCAGTTGCTGCTCCCGAGCTCCAGAGCACAGCGTCAGCAGTTGAGGCTCACGGGCTTAGTTGCCCCTCAACGTGTCGGATCTTCTCAGACCAGGGATTGAACCTGTTTCCCCTGCGTTGGCAGGCGGATTCTTAACCACCGGCCCACCCGCCAAGGAAATCCTTTCTTCATTTATTGGCTGGAATTCTTCCAAAAAGAACGTTCCTTCAGCAACCATTTGATTCCTCTGAGATACAATTTGTACAGAGAAGGCAGGATAGATGTGATTCTGAGAAGAATGAATTGGTACCCTAGCAACCTCCAGCGATGACTTGGAAACCGTGGTTCTAGAATCACTACATCCCAAGGCCAGAAGCACAGCTGCACAGAGGACAGTCTGGGCCTGGGGCCTCACAGCCCTGATAAATGGATTGGGGAAGACAACCAGTAAGAAAGTAAGCCAGTGAGATGGTTCACACAGTCCAAGCGGAAATCACTGGGCGTAGCAGGAAGGCAGACCTGCAGGGAGGTTGCCTACGTTTGAGCCCAGGCTCCTCGTCTTATTAACTGTGACCCTGGGCAGATGTCCCCACCACTCTGTGCCTGTTTCCTCATTTACAAAAGAGGGATGTTAATGGAGCTTTTGCCCAAAAGTGGCAGTAAGGCTGGAGGAGGCGAGCCCCACAGAGCACACAGAGCAGGACTTGGCCTGTAGGGGGCCACTCAGAAGACACCAGCCGTGAGGTCCTGGGTGGGAGGGACATTAGGCCTGACCTGACATGGGACGGGGTGGTCAGGGAAGGCCTGAGGTGAGAAGGAACAAAGAGACAGGCCCTGTGGGGAGGGGAGGGTAAGAACAAGAGGCCCTTGGGTTGTACAGACCAGAAGGGTTGTTGACGGACCAGAAGGAGGGACACGTGGCTNACATTAGGCCTGACCTGACATGGGACGGGGTGGTCAGGGAAGGCCTGAGGTGAGAAGGAACAAAGAGACAGGCCCTGTGGGGAGGGGAGGGTAAGAACAAGAGGCCCTTGGGTTGTACAGACCAGAAGGGTTGTTGACGGACCAGAAGGAGGGACACGTGGCTGGAACAGGGTGAGCCAAGAGAAAGGCACATGGTGAGGGACACTGAGAGCTTACACACCTGATTTTCCAGGGCTGGTGTGATCCCTGGTTTACAGATAAGAAAACTGACACCCAGGATGGACCACTGTCTTGTGCAGAGTTGCATGGCTGCTAAGTGGCAGAGCAAAACTCAGTCCAGGTTTCCCATCTCCGCGTATTCTGCTGCCTCTCCAAGCAGTCTCGAGCTGTGGGCATGTGAGTCCTGGCTGCACCCTCCCACCTTCTTGAGTCTTGCTTGCTCTGAACTTGGTGGGGAACAGTTCTGGGCAGGGTTCAACCCTGCCACAACCCAGGGCTTGGCCACCCAGGTGCCAGTCCCCTAGCCTTGGGACTCCAGTCAGGCCCCAGGCGTCCCCTTCTCCCAGTCCTCTTCCGGGGCTTCCTCCACCCCTGCATGGGGCCAAGGCCAGGCCACACCCGCGCCGAGCTCTGCAGGGGCAAGTCAAGCTGAGGTAACCCTTCTGTCTTGTTGCGTACACAAACAGACACACAGACACACACACACAGTAGCAGCCCACCTGTTAGATGACTCTCCAAAGCTCAGAAGCACCAGAGGCCACACAAATATCCTTGGACCTGCAAGTAGGGACCAGCTGAGTGAAAGGCAGCATCTGCAGGCTCCCTTCTCCAATTCTGGGGAGATGAGGCCAAGGAGAGTGTGACCAGACAGACAGGTTCCACTCCCTGCCCTGTTTAGGAGGAAAGCTACCATCCGGCTCCCTTTACAAGACAGCCACTGAAACGGGACAGGTGTGAGTTGGGACTTGCGTGGTATGTGTGGCTCTTCAAGCACAGAGGGGTCTGGCTGACCTCGTTTGCAGAGCTGATAGCCCAGTTTTGCGGTTCCTCTAGCCTCTTGCTATGACCCTGGCCTCCTAGCCTGGGTGTCACAATCCCTGCCACCGGCCAGGCTTTGTAGGGCCTGGGTCTGGACCCCAGGCTCTTCAGACACTGCATAGAATACAGGGGGTCATACTCACACCCCCAGACCATGAGGCTGGGGTTCTCAAGTGAGCCCTGCCCAGGTGGGCCAGGTAGCCAGGAAGGACATCCCAGAGCCCCCGTTGCGGTGTGTCATGGTGACCTGGTGTGTTTGTGCAGGCTCATCTCACTGTGTCTGTCCTGCCTTATGGGGAAGCTGATTCAGGATACCTTTGGTTCCTCGTTTGGATTTAAGATATCTGAAGGGGGGGAGTTCCTCTAGCCTCTTGCTATGACCCTGGCCTCCTAGCCTGGGTGTCACAATCCCTGCCACCGGCCAGGCTTTGTAGGGCCTGGGTCTGGACCCCAGGCTCTTCAGACACTGCATAGAATACAGGGGGTCATACTCACACCCCCAGACCATGAGGCTGGGGTTCTCAAGTGAGCCCTGCCCAGGTGGGCCAGGTAGCCAGGAAGGACATCCCAGAGCCCCCGTTGCGGTGTGTCATGGTGACCTGGTGTGTTTGTGCAGGCTCATCTCACTGTGTCTGTCCTGCCTTATGGGGAAGCTGATTCAGGATACCTTTGGTTCCTCGTTTGGATTTAAGATATCTGAAGGGGGGGAGTGCACCTCCCTGAGAAGGGGAATTGAAACCCCACAAGTGAGTGAGTTGGAGAGAGAGAAGGGAGTCCCCATGGCTTCCAGAAACTAGGCTGTTGGGAATCAAAGAAAAGGAGGCAGATAGGAAAAGTGGTTTGTGAACCTGGGCGTCCATCACCAGGCATCTTCCGCACACGGCTGAGAGGTTGGAGAGGGGATCTTCAGTGCAGTGCTGTTGGTCTAGCAAAAGACTGGAAGAAACTAGATGTCCAACCATAGGAGACTGGCTGAGTAAATCCCAGGTCATCCATGTGATGGAGTAGTAATTGATTGTTTACAGAAAATGCAGTGAGTCAAGAATATGTAAAAACCTGGCAGCCGTGGGTGCTTCTGGTGGGTGTAACTGGTGGACAGAGGTGCCGTCTAATAACACTTTAATTTTTAAAAACAATCCTAAAACTGGATCAGTGAAAGGAGCTTCTTAAACTTTCTCATGTCAGCATCATCCCTGGCAGCTTGGTAAAATGCAGCTTCCTGGGCCCCGCCTCAAAGAGGACTGTGATTCAGAGGAGCTGAGATGGGCCCAGGCATCTGCTTTCCTTTACTGAGCACTCAGGGTAGTCTAGATGCTGATGGATCTCAGATCACGGGGAAGGAATTTGTTCCAGAGCCCTAGGTGGGGGCTCTCCGTCAGAAAACAGAAAGAAGGCTTCTGCTTCAGAGCTTGTGGGAATGGCAGGCAGAGTCCACAGGATCAGCTGGAGAAGGCGACCACAGCAACAGCTCTTACGTGTTAAGCACTTGGCATGTGCCAGACTTCTAGCTGATGCTCGCCACCAGCCCCCTTTTGCAGATGAGGAAACTGAGGCTCTGAGAAGGAAATTCCTTCCCCAAGACTACGGGCCATAAGCAGCAGAGCTGTGATCTGAGCCAGCTGTCCGCCTGCGGCGCCCTGGCTCTCTGTCGCTCTGTGCTGCCCTCCAATGATGTTTTCCCTCTTTGAGGTCATGCCCAGGGACTCTTGGCCAGAGGTGGAGCCGTCAGGAACGGGGAGAAGTCGCTGGCCCGTGGAGCCTACCCGCCGGCTCCCAAACCACTGTCCCAGTGAGCCAGTGTGTGTGGTGGCCAAAGCTGTGGGCTTTCGAGTGAGCTTACTGTCTTTAAATCCAGTTTCTGGGAATTCCCTGGTAATCCACTGCTTTCACTGCCAGGGCGTGGGTTCAATCCCTGGTCAGGGAGCTAAAATTCTACAAGCCACATGGCACAGCCGAAAAAAGAAAAGGATACATCAATCAATTCGGTTTCTACCTCTTACTGGCTGTGTGACCTTGGATAGGTTACTTAACTTCTCTATGCCTCAATTTGCTTCTTTCTTCAGTGTATCTACTGATAATAACCAGCAACAGAGGTGAAGCAAAAGAGAAACTTTACTGGCTAATGCACCTGAGAAGACTGGGAGATAGGGCAAGATTGAAATGTGGTTTTATGCAGGGTCTTGGACATCTTCATCAAGAATCTCTCTCACCTGTCTCATTTTC
>SJYX01017817.1:164291-190881 GCA_006410675.1 Oreotragus oreotragus
CCCCCCGCCTCCCCCCTGCCCCCTGCTGCCCTCTGCCTTTCTCTCCCTCCTCCGCCTGTTGTCTGGCCTCCTCCTCTCCCTTGCCTTCTCATTCTCGTGCCCCTCCCTTCCTCCTCGCCTTAAACTTGCCTTATGAGCCTCTGGAGCGTGGACGCAGAGCTGGGGCGCTCAGCGCCTGCTGTTGGAAATCCACCCTACCATGTGTGATTAAAACCATGTATTTGTTTTAAAGGTCAAGGGACTGATAAGCACAAAATTTAGGAGAGTGATTACTTCTTGGGGAGACAGGGAAGTGGGGTGGGGAGGAGCCCACCCATGGGTACACATGGCCCCAGTTCTAGCTCTCGGGTCGGTGGTAACTTCAGGCAGTTTGTTTTATTACGATGGCATATACCTTACAGATAAGTGCTTATGAATACCTTATATATTTAAAATTTCTAATAAATGAGGGAATTCAACTTGCAGAGGAGATTCTTGTCCCAGGTGTGGGTGGCCTGTCCAGCCGCTGTCAGGCTGCAGACCCTGAGGGGTGGGCTCAGCTGTGATGGGAAGGAGGGAAGGGGTGTCCTGGCCTCCCCAGCCCTTCGCTCAGCAGCCTTGCCTCCATCCCCACAGAGGAGAGCAGGTGAAGCCCACGGGTATGGCTGGGTCGCAGGACTGGGCCAAGCTCCTCCTTGCTCACCCCCACCCTCTTCCTCTCTCCTGTCTCTGTTCCAGACCCGTCAGCTTCCCCGAAACTCCTTACACAGCGTCACCAGCAGGGGTCGACAAAGTCCCTCCCTACCGACAGCCTTCTGGGAGCTTCTCCACCCCCGGCTCGGCCACCTACGCGAGATACAAGCCATCCCCAGAAAGGTCAGACTCTCTTCTCTCTTTCCTGTTAAGGAATCTGATGAAAGCTAGCAACCTTCTTCCTCAGGAGATGCACTTACCCGACATACAGGTTTATTTACCATTTTATGGGGCTCTTAGATTCCCCAGGGTCCTCAGAGGCCCGCTGGGATAGAGGGCTGTGTGTTTTAGGATGTGGGGCCAAGCCAGCCTGACCAGGACGGGCCCTGCCAGTCCTTGCAGCAGCATTTCAGTTGCCATTTTTCTCAATGCCTGAATCACTTGTCTGAGCACGCCCCTTGCAACACAGCTGTTATCTGCCTCCAGCCCCCACTCCCCCTACACCAGGCCCCCAACATTACTCAGTTTTCAGGGCCAGTCAGGCTTCAGTCCTGTCCCTTCCCCAGTCTGGCAGCCTAGGGGATCTTTCCAACTCCAGCCTGGCTCTCTGTGCCCTCGGAATAAACCCAGTTTCTCTAGCTTACTCTCCAGCGGCCTTCCACTCCAGTGCCCTGGAACCTTCCTTCTCCCCTGGGGTGCCTGTCTGAGGGGTGGCCACGCCACTCGCTTGTCCTCAGGCCAGAGCTGTGCACCTCATCCTGGATGCCTCCCCTTCCCTCCCCTCTGCTGCGGCCCATCTCTTCAACTTCCTGAGTATCTCTGCCCCCGCCCCCTCCTCCTTTCCCCAGTGCCCTGCCCTGGCCGCCTCCCTGAGCCCCCAGCCTCTGTGCCACCTCCTCTAGTCCATCCCCACTCAGTAGCCAGGGGGTCTTTGTCTGGCTGGCCATGTCTATTCCCTGCTCCAAACCCCACCCCTACGTGTCCCAGAGCTCTCGTGACACAGCCTCCACACTTCACTGTGGCCAGCAGGGACCCCCTCCTCCCCTGCCTCTCTATCCTCGTGCAGTGCCCTGCACATCAGCCTCCCCAGCCCCTTCTCCCATCCAAGTACTGACCAGGCCCGACCCTGCTTAGCTTCTGACATCAGACAAGATGGGACGAGTTCAGGGTGGTGTGGCCGTAGACCCCAGCCACTTCTGATCTCCTAGGCAGGCTGTGTGCTTTGCAGAATCCTCCCCGTGTTCTTCTGTCCACCCGGAAGTTCTTCATGATCTTCACCCCCACAGACTCCCTCGACCCCACTCTTCCAGTGTGAGTGCTGATGCTCCTCCAGGAAGCCTTCCCTGTACCTCCACCTCCCACACAGTGACATGTTGCCCCCTGTGCCCTTGACTTTCGTTTGTCTTTTCCTGATGACGGCCTTTAGTCCTCTCCATCCTGTTAGCCCAGGGAAGTGTGCGTGCATGCATATTCATGCGTGTGTGCATGAACAGGCCTACTGCTCTCCGATATATAACACTTTTTTTCTTATGATCACCATCACACAGCTCAGGGTCTGGTAGATCCTTGGTATATATTTGATGAAAGGATGGAGTGAGTGAGTGAGTTTGTTTAAATAGCATGCCTCAGAATCACCCAGAAGGAGCGCTTGTTAAAATACTGGTAACTGGCCCTCACCCTTGAGTTTCCAGCTTAGTAGGACTAGGGTGTGACATGCAATTCCAAGGCTGCCAGCCCAGGGAACACACTACAAGAGCTACTACACTAAACCACTGCTTGATTCTAAGCCTCTGTTGTAAAATTGGGGGAAACATACTCTTTCATCTTCTGGTAGCCACCATTCAGCTCTCAACTGCAGTGGGTCCCAAGAGCCCTCTGTGTTCCAGGTGCCAAGAGAAATATTTGAGATACTTACCCAGGGGTTCCTGTTAGCAGCACCTGCTATGGTGAGAGAAGATCTCAGAAGGGAAGCACACACTGCCAAGAGCTCTGATAGACTCAGGCCTAGAGGAGGGAGCTCAGCCCAACCCCAGGTCTAAGCTGGCTGCCCAGAGCAGGTAGTGTTTGAATAGGGCTTTGAGAGATGAATAGGAGTTTGCCACAGAGAAGGCGGAGACAGTCATTCCAGGCAGAGCAGAGGCCACAGACATCAGTAAGCAGAATGGTGTGGAATGGAGAGGAGTCTGAGGTGGGGGGGCACCTGGGTGGCAACAGTGGCTGAGGCTGGAAGTGGCACTTGGCATGGAGCCATCAGCCAAGAATAGAGGTGGTGGGATGATGCTTTTGGTAATTCCAAGGAGCATTTTTCCCCCCAAAGTCCTGCTTGTCCCCCCTCCTATCTTACTGCTTTTAAACTATTTGAATAATTATAGATTCCCAAGAAGTTTAAAAGAAACATATAGAGCCCTACTTGAATCTTTCACCCAGCCTCTCCAAATTTAACATCTTGAATAACTAATACAGTATCAAAGTAGTTGACATTGGTACAATCCACAATGCTTATTCAGAATACACCAGTTACCTGTGTGTGTAGCTGTGTGGAGTTTTGTCCACAGTTAAAACTCAACTGTGCCATCACCATGAAACTCCCTCCGGCTACCCCTTTATAGCCACACCCATCCCCTCCCCCATCCCTCTGGCAACCAGTAATCTTTTCTGGGTCTCTTACTTCATGAATGCTATGTAAAAGGAATCACACAGTATGTAGCCTTTTGAGATTTTTCTCTCAGTTGAGAGTCATCCACATTTTTGCCTGTATCTGTAGTCAAATCCTTACTATTGCCGAGTTGTATTTGGTGGTGTGGTACCACTGATGAATATTCAGGTAGTTTCTGGGTTTGGGCTGTGCAGATATTCATGCTCTGAACATGCATCAAAATAAGTTTTCACTTCTCTGCAATAAATGCCCAAGAATGCAGTTGCTTGCCAAAATATAGAAACAACCTAAATGGCTGTTGACAGATGAATGGATAAAGGAAACGTGGTGTAATATACACAATGGAATATTATTCAACCATAAAAAGAGGAAATCCTGTCATTTGCAGTAACGTGGATGAACCTTAAAGGCATTATGTTCAGTGAAATAAAGCAGAAAGACAAATACTGTGCAGTATCACATGTGGAATGAAAAAAAATGTCAAACTCAAAGAAACAGAGTAGATAGAATGGTAGTTACTTGGGGGTGGGAGAAATGGGACAGTGTTGGTCAAAGGGCACAAACTTTGAGTTATAAGATGAGTAAGTTCTGAAGATATCACGTGTCACATGGTGGCTGTAGTTAATTCTGTATTATACACTTAAGATCTGCTAAGTGGATAGATCTTAAACATTCTCACCCAAAAAAAAGATAACTATTTGAGATGTTAGATGTGGTAATTGTGGTAATCATTTTACAGTGTATACGTATTTCAAATCATTACATTGTACAACTTTAAGTATATTATGATTTTATTTGTCACTTACACCTCAGTAAACCTAGGGTGGGTGTGGTGAGATGTTTCTCCAAGTGCCACTTACTCAACAAGTTGAGAGCGTTATTATTTCAGTGAAAGGGTGTGCTGACCATTCTGTATTGTGTGTAGAAAAGAGTTTAGGGAAAAAAAAGAAAATAATACGATTGCATACTGTGTGGTAAGTCCATTTTTAGTTTTAAAAAGAACTGCCAAACTATTTTCCAGAGTGGTTGTACCATTGTATGTTCCCACTGGCAAGCTGTGAGTCATCCAGTTTCTCCACGTCCTCATCACTATCTGGTGTCATCGCCACTTTTCACTTTAGCTATTCTCATAGGTGTGATGATAGCTCATCGTGGTTTTAATTTGCATTTCTCCAATGGCTGATGATGTTGAACATCTTTGTGTTCCAGTGTTTGTATATTCTAGACACAAGTCCTTTGTCAGCTCTGCGGTTTGCAAATACTTCCTCCCACCAGTCATTAGTTTGTCTTTTCATCTTGTTAACAGAGTCTTTCACAAACAAAAGTTTTTAATTTTGGTGAGATGCAAATTACAATTGTTTTCCCTTTATGGATCCTGCTTTTGGTGTTAAATCTTAGAACTCTTTCCTAGTCCTGAGTCCTGAAGATGTTTTTTCCTAGAAGGTTTTCCTTTTTTTTTTTTTAAGCTGCACCACTTGGCATGTTGGGATCCTAGTTCCCTGACCATTGATCAGCCCCATGCCCCTTGCAGTGGAGGCATAGAATCTGCACCACTGAGCCACCAGGAAATTCCCCTCCTAAGAAATTTTTATTGTTTTATATTTTGCATTTAAGTCCATGGTTGACTTTGAGTTAATTTTTTAAAGCTAGTTTTTTCATAGGGTGAAAGGTTTAGGTTGACATTCCTTTTTTTGCCTGCCAGTGTCCAGCACCATTTATTGAAAAGGCTCCTTCTCCTCCACTGTCCCTGCTTTGCTCCTTAAAGTAGAAGCTCATTGGAAGGAGAAATCAGCTGGGCACATTTGTGGGGGTCTATTTCTTTGTTTTCTGGACTGTCCCAGTGATATATGAGCTCAGTGAGCTGTTTCTATCAATTCCACGAAGTGGGTAGCATGTCCCATTTTATAGAGGGAGAGGGAAAACTGAGGCTCAACAAAGTGGATCCAGTTGGGCGGGATCACTTTTCCAGGAACCTGGGCCTATGTAATTCCGAGGGACGAACTCTGACCCAGAGCTGTCCTGCCTGTCCACAGGAATGGTCCCTTCAGGAGTCCCCACCCCCACAGTGAAACTAGGTGGCTGTGATTCTGTGTTTCAGGCTCTCTGGCATTGGCAAGTGGAAAACGCACTTTCCCCTCAGATTCCATCTCCTCCCAGCCCACCCCTCTCTCCCCAGGCTCCCTGATGCTACTTTCTGTGGCACTAGTCTCAGTATTTCTCATCTCTGACAGCCAGCCAGGTTCCAAGTTCTGCCAAACATTCCTAGCATACCTCAGCCCCTGAACCCCGCCAGTGTTTCTCGTGGCTGGTCACCAGCCAGCCTTAGGAGGCCCTGGAGCAGGTTGGGCTGCCCCAGTGGCCTCTGGCCTCAGCTCCTTTCCCCGTTTCCTGTCGCGCAGTTGACATCCTGGAGCCTGTGGGACCCAAGCCAGGCATTCCAGCCCAGCCACAGACATTTCCCTCTTCGGGACTCCTCTGGCTCCTGCTGTCTTCTCCTGCAGGCCTTGACCTGCCAGATTCATCAGGTTTCCAGGAACTCAGAGACCCTCATAGACCGAACCTGTCCTGCAGCCCATCTTAGATTTACTGGGAGACAAGAGGACAAGAGGGCCTGCACTTTATCAGCCATCTGATGTGGGCCAGGGGCTTCACCTCTCTGCCCCTAGGTTTGCTCACATGTAAAACATCTGCCTCGGGGACTTCCCTGGCAGTCCACTGTCAGGGCTCCACAGTTCCACGGCAAGGGGGCACAGGTTCAATCCCTACTCGGGGAACTAGGATCCTGCATGCTGCATAGCACAGCCCCAAAAAGAAAAAAATTAACTGTTTAAAAAAAAAACTCTTAAGGCTTCCCTGGCGGCTCAGTGATAAGGAATCCACCCGCCAATGCAAGAGACATGTGTTCGATCCCGGGTCCAGGAGGATCCCACAGCAGCGGAGCACCTGGGCCTGTGTGCCTGTGGCTTAGAGCCTGGGAGCCACAACCACCAAGCTCACGTGTCACACCTATGGAAGCCTACTCATTCTAGAGCCCGCGCCCTGCAATGAGACAAGCCTTCGCAAAGACTGCCTCTGAGCAGCACTGAGAACATTCAAGGAGGGAAACTCTGCGAACATGCAGAACTGAGCCCACCAGCACACAGGAAGTGCCCCATGAGGATCCTGACTGTCACTGCCACGAGCACAGCTATGCCGGCAGCTGCAGATGCCATCCTCATCCTCAGGAGTTTGCCAGTCTCGTGTGCAAGATGAGCAAGTGTCCAGACTCAGCCCAGAGCTAGGACAGAATTGCGTACCCGGCTCAGCACCCTGCAGGGCTGGCCCAGACCTCAGACGTTTGCTTATCAGGCTACCTGTCTGGCTTTTTTTTTTCCCTTTTGCTTTCCTCTGCTGGTTCCATAGAGTGGCCCGTCAGTTGGGAAGCGTTCGATATTTGGTGGGTGGGGGTGGGCTTGCTGCTCTGGGTCTTCATTATGGTGCGCAGGTTCTTGCTTGCTGTATGTGGACTAAGTAGGTGCAAGGCACGGGCTTAGTTGCCCCGCGGCATATGGGATCTTAGTTCCTGGACCAGGGATAGAAACGGTGTCCCCTGCATTGGCAGGCAGGTTGGTATCCACTGGACCACCAGGGAAGTTGAAACACTTGACTTTAGACAGAAAACCTAACTCGAGAAGGCATGCGCATTAAGGGGACTTATCATCACGTAATAATTCCAGCTGCAGGTGGCTCTCGGGCTGATCAGCTGTGTAGGTTCTTCTTCAGGGACCTGACTCCACTCATGACCCACAAGGGCTGCTGTGGCCCCAGGCAAAACCAGTGCCCTGCAGGAGAAGAGGGAAGAGCTGCTGTCTGTTTCTAAGGATGCAGAACTCGGTCACTTACCCACCCCTGAACTAACCCCTGGCGAGGTCACGTGGGACCCCTACAATTGTCTTCTGTGCTTAGTTGCTCAGTCATGTCCAACTCTTTGTGACCCTATGGACTGTAGCCACACGAGGCTCCTCTGTCCATGGGGATTGTCCAGGCAAGAATACTGGAGTGAGTTGACATGTCCTCCTCCAGAGGATCTTCCCAACCCAGGGACTGAACCCAGGTTTCTCGCATTGCAGGCGGATTTTTTTTTTTTTTTTTTTTTTTTTTTTTACCGTTTGAGCCACCAGGGAAGCTCAAACCCTCAGTATTTGCTCAAGTCATGTGGTCGAGGGTTGGCTGCCAGAGCAGCATCTGGACTCCACCAGCAGGGACAAAGGAGGTGGTGCCTCCTGGAGTGGCAGCCAACAATGGCCGCATCGCGGGTCCACCCTTTGCCCAGCCATCCTGTAATGCACCCACCCCAGCTCCACCCATCAGTCTCTGTAGGAGACTGACCGGGCACGCAGGCGCCCTGCCCTCAGGACTCCACATCTGTCTTGGTACTTTCCTACGTGGCAGAGATCCTGGCAGCCCAGGCCTAATTCTGGGGAGTTTTGCCCAGAGCTGTGCATGGTGAGATGATGGAATGTCCTGGTTTCATCAGCTTGACCAGGATCTGGCAGTGATACAGATGGCCCCAAATGGGACGTATTCAGCATCTAAAGAATGGTCAGCGTAGGCCAGTCAGTTTGCATTGGGATGGGAAGAAGGCTGTTTAGTGAAAGAATTACACGAATGAGCAAAGTACAGGTTTTCTTGATAGAGGACAGTTAGCTGAGAGATGAAGCTGAAAACGTTTGTTCAGCTAAAGATAGTCCATCGAGGAGTTCCCCAGTAATCCAGAGGTTAGGGCTCTGTTCTTTCACTGCCAGGGCCTAGGTTCAGTCCCTGATTGGGGAACTAAGATGCCACACCGTGCTGCCAGAAATTGTCTGGGAGTCGCATGTGGTGCTTCTGTTTCATTGGAATAAAGCAAGGGAGTCTGGGAAATGTAGTTTGTTAACCCATCTCATTGCTGCCACCAATGCAGTTTGGATTCTGCCACCATGGTGGAAGCAGAGGATAGACATTCAGGGAATTGCCTGTAGTGTCTGCCTCTTACAGACCTGGCGACTGCCGACCGTTTTCCTTTAGCATTCAGGATTTGATTCAGGCGTTTTCAAAAAATGGAAGAAACCCATCAACGCTTCAACTTCCAGCAATATTGGAGTCACATTTTACCAGGAGGTTGGCTGGCTGCTAAGTCAGCCAGTAAGGTGAAGACTCCCTATGCTTTTTTGTTTTTAAATAGCGTATCATTGCTTTACAGCGTTGTGTTAGTTGCTCCTGTTCTGCAGCTTGCATCAGCCATATGTATACACTTTATCTCCTCTCTTTGAGCCTCCCTCACACCCCACCCCCAACCCCACCGCTCTAGGCCATCGCAGAGCACCACGGTGAGCTACCTGTGCTGTGCGGCAGCTTCCCACTAGCTGTCTGTCCTGCGCTCAGTACTGTTCTCTCAAGTCGTCCCACCCTCTTCTCCCACCACCCCCATGTCCACAAAGCCGTTCTCTACATCTGTGTCTCCATTCCTTCCCTGTAAACAGGTCCCTCAATGTCCTTTGTCTAGATTTAATGTATGGTACTTGTCTTTCTTTCACACTTCACTCTGTATGACAGACTCTACATCACTTGCATCACTACAGACAGTCCAATTTTGGTCTCTTTCACACACACATATATGCACCACATCTTCTTTATCCATTCACCTGTCAGTGGTGTCTTTTTTTCCTGGAGGCATTAGAGTTCAGGGTCTGGAGAAGTGGGGATAATATGTGTTTTCCTGGCAGGTGAGGAAAGATAAGATTTCAGAAAGTCCAGTGCACCTCTGCGGCACTCCTCTGCTGCCTGTATACGTGAAAGCCAGGAGCTCAGAGTTGGTCTTTGCAGAGACAGTCCTGGCTTTGGACTGGCAGGGTGACCCAAGAGAAGTCAGTTAACTTCTTTTGGATTTTGGGGGTGGGATTCCAGTTTATTACCCTCTCAAGTTTCAAGTTCAGGCATAGGAAACAAGTGAGGAACACAGTATCAGCTTGATTAATGGAGGCTCAGTGACTCCTCCAAAGTCCAGGGTTTGTGCCGTGGAATGCTTCTGGCTGCAAGTAGCCAAACATTGTAGGAATTTATCTTCCAGAAAAGAAGGTTCAGAGGCAGAGCAGTTCCCAGGGAGGTTAATCCAGCACCTTGACAACATCAAGGGCCCAGTGGCTCTTCCTGCCCCCTCTCTTCCACATTCAGCTTTGGCCTTGTTCTCAGACTGGTTGGGAGAGGGCGACAGCTGCAAGTGATGTCATATTTGGACCCGGCAACATCTGGTGAGGAAGAGAGGGCATCTTTCCTTGACATCTCCCTCTGGAGCAAGGAGACTTTCCCCCACAGGCTCTGAGCAGACTTCCCCTATCTCAGTCAGGTTATGCTGGTTAACAGACCTGAAAATTGCAGTGACTTAACTCACTGAAGGGGTTTCCCAGGTGATTCCACGATAAAGAATCTGCCTGCTAACGAGTTGGATCCCTGGGTCAGGAATATCCCCTGGAGAAGGAAATGGCAACCTACTCCAGTATTCTTGCCTGGGAAGTCCCGTGGACTGAAGAGACCGGTGGGCTACAGTCCCTGGGGTTGCAGGGTCGGACACGACTGAGCAGCTAAATAACAAGTCAGCGAGGGTTTACTCTGCACCTGCACTCCAGGCCCAGCTCTAAGTGGGCCCCTGAGGACCCGACGCCCTCACGGCTCCCTGAGCGCCACACAGCCCCAGCCAGCCGGCCTCAAAGGGCTGGAAGAGTGGTCCGGCCATGCTTTTGTCAGGTGAAGGATCAGAAGCACTTTATGGGGATGAAACTTAATAACTCAGATCCGCTCACCTGTCCTCTGCCTTTCCTAACCAGCCCGTCAGAGAGAGGGTTTCCACCATGATGGATTCTGATCTGAGGTGGAATGGGTGTTTGGGAGGCGCCCACAGGCTCTGGGTTCACAGAGAATGTCGCTGGGACCCGAGGCCACCGAGAACCTTTGCCAGTCCCTCTGTTAAATCTCAGGCCTGGCCTGTGGCTCTGCAGGGCCCGCCTCCAGGAGAATCTCTGTCTAGGAGACAGCTTTGTTATTCCATCCCTCCACAACCCTGTGTAGTAGAAAATGTCATTTTTCAGGTGGGAAAACCGCAGCTCAAACTGATGAGGACTTGCCCAGCCACGGTCACGCAGCTAGTGAGGGATGGAGCTAGGGTTGGGCCCAGACCTGCCTTGTGCTGACTCCTGAGCCCTCAACCTCTCCCCTGCAGCCCCTTCCTCCAGCAGAGAGACAGACAGACTCGGTTCCGGCCCCTCAGCCAGTTGTATCATGTGTCAGTCTCAACGCATTCAGTCCTACAAGGAAAGACTTACTGCAGTTGCCTCTTGACAGCTTGGGAAACTGTCGGGGCAGGGAAGTGACGGAACCCAGCTGGGCAGGAGGCCCAAGGTTTGATCCCCCAAGCGGCCCACTTCCAGGCCTCCTGGACCTACAAATGGCTGCCTTGTTTTGCTCTCTTCCATCAGAGAGAGAGGGAGCCCAAGACCAGCCTAGGAGTAGGGACTGCTGACAGCAGCTCACCCCATTTCATAGGCAAGAAACGGAACCCCGGGGGACTTCCCTTGCGGGCCAGTGATTAGGTGTCCGTGCTTGCAATGCAGGGGGCGATTCCTAGTCAGGGATCCTAAGATCCTACATGCCGTGTGGTGCAGCCAAAGAAAGAAATGGGACTCTAGAGGAGCCTAGGTCCTGAGTGGCTTCTGCCCCCGCCCTTTCCTTGAAGACCCCACCTGGCCCCACGCACCCTGCCGCCACCGGCTCCCTGGCATGCTTCCCGGACAGAGCTCATTCCTGACCCGCAGTTAATAGCACGTTTCCAGGCTTACTCATCCAGCCTCCCAGCCTCAAGGAGCCTCCCGGGTATTTAAAACCCCCAGCGAGCAAGTCTCGGCCTCAGGTGGTTTTTGACACACCAGCCCTTCACCCTGTGCCCGCCTGCTCTTGCTCCCCTGCAGGTACACGGCCGCCCCACACCCGCTGCTGTCTTTCGATCCCCACTTCAGCCACGACGGGACATCCAGCGGCGACTCCTCATCAGGCGGCCTGACCAGCCAGGAGAGCACCATGGAGCGTCAGAAGCCAGGTAGGGCCCCCCCAGGCCAGCCGCGCCCGTGGCCCCACCCTGCATGACCCATTACTCACAGTGTGACGGGTGAAGCCCCTCCCCCGTCAGTGATGGATAAAACACGAAAGCAAGCTGTTAGTGCACCGTGTAAGGTTAGAGAAGGCACCTGGGAGAGCGGTAGGGACCAGTGAGCCAGATCTGTGTCGTCCAGACAGGGCATCAGCAGGCGGGGTCTGCCGTTGCTGTCAATCAGGGGTTGGAGCACAGATGTGCAACCCAGAGGAGGGGACTGCCAGGGGACATCTGAAATTGGTCCTCCGGGGGCAGGGGGCTGAGCAGAACCGGCAATGTCCTGATTGCTCATTACAGAAAGCCTTCGATGCTGTTTCTCAATTGTTATGCTGAGACATGAGCCCAAATCCAGAGCACCTCGTGTGATAATATAATCACAAAGTGGACACACCCCTGTTCCACACCCAGGGCGAGAGAGACATAGCCAGCCTCCTGGCAGGCCCCAGCCCCTCCTAGTCAGCACCCCCAGGGGCCACCACACCCTGTTCTCACGGCCAGGTTTAGTCTTGCTGGTTTTAAACTTCAAGCATATGGAACATAGAGTCCCACTGGACACACTGTGTGTGTGTGTACATGTATGTGACTTCTGTGGCTCAGTACTGTGTTGGTGAGGGCCAGCCACATGACTGTCGCTGCGCAGTTCTGAGTAGTATATCCACTGTCTGAATGACCCACAATGTCTTACACCATTCTAGCTTTGAAGGACATTTGGATTGGACTAGTTTGGGGTTGCTTAGAACAGTGCGGCCAGGAATATCCTTGTACCTGCTTTTCTGAAGATGTGCTCACATTTCTGCAGGGAATATACCCAGGAGTGGAATTGCTGGGTTATGCATTTAACTTTCTAAGAGATGGTCAGACCTCTTAGACAGAGAGAGTTCTTAGCGGCTCCAGTCCTCCCCAGCCTTTCTCATTTCAGCCTTCCTAGTGGGCACACAGTGGTACCACATTGTGTGTTTCATTTGCATTTTTCTGATGCCTGGTGAGACTAAACATCTTCTCGTCTTATTTACTCTCCTGTGTATAAGTATTAATCATGGCATGTACTCCTTGGATGAATGTCTTCAACGTGATGTCTCCTAACAAAGCTGTTAGCCCTTTTATACTGTGAGAACCAGCAGGTGATAGGTAGGTTCAAAAGAAAGAAAATCGATGAAGAATCGGAGGGTGCTCCTGTCGGAGAGGGAGGAGATGGAGATGTCCGCACAGTGGGTGTTTGAGACTATCCAGGCAGTTCTCATGGGGGTTGGCCATGTCTGCACATCACTGACTGCCCCCCAGGTGCAATGGGGCAAGGAGAGAGGCTGCACTGAATCTTCGTTGCTATGCACGGTCTCTCTGGCTGTGGAGAGCGAGGGCTACTTTTCATTACAGCGCACAGGCTTCTCGTTGCGGAGCACAGGCTCTAGGCACACAAGCCTCAGTAGTTGCAGCATGTGGGCTTCCGCAGTCCATGGTTCTGTGAAACCAGGGACAACAGTTGGACTTCAGCCAAGCAGGTTGCCCCCTCCCCGACTACACTCCCCCGAAGTCCGCTGCCTCCGGGGCCTGCAGACACGGCTCGCTCCTCCGCTCAGCAGGCTTGATCCCACCCACAGGTCTGTGATCTGTGCTCCCAGAAAAAGAGAAACCTGTTGCTGGGAGATGTCATTACACCAGGGTGTAAGTGGGGAGGAAACTTTCCCAGCGTTCACTGTTCACTATGGGCCCCAGATAAGGGGGTAACAGACGCTCTCCGTGGGCCCTCCTTCCTTCCATCTTCAGTCCCCCGTGGCCCTATTCCCCTCTCACCGCCTTGAGACCTTGTAAGTTGGCCGATATGTCCCTGCACGCTCACAGATCAGGGTGGTCTGTGCTCAGAAGTCACCATAAAGTCCAGAGTGTATTCGAGCTCCAGGGTGGGGGGATCCGGCAGAGGGGATGGACGTGGGGGAGTGCCCAGCCCTGGTCAGATGACTGTGGTCACAGCAACAGTAGCGCAGTTTCAGGTGCTCCACACTCCCTTCTGTTTAATCAAATCAGGAACACAACAGAGGGGCCGCTGTGACCACCCCATTTTAGAAACTAGGAGGGTGAGGCCCTGAAAGGGTGTCCCTTGTCCGAGGTCCCGGCTGGTGAGTAGTTGCATTGAAATTTGGACCAGGACCTACTGGTTCTATAATAGGACCGCTCCTTGACCCACGCCTGCTGCATATACCACCATAGTCCCTCAACCACAGTGTGAGCTGAATATTAACTGGAAACAAGCATAGTGCCTGGAAAGTGATTTGTGGGGTCTGAGGAGGTCTCTGAACAAATCACATTTTAGGAGAGACTAGAAGAGTGTGAGGGAGACAGCTGGGAGAACATTCCAGGGAAAGAGAACTGCTGAGCGAAGAACCCTGGGTGGCAGGGGTCTGGTGTTGGAGAAAAAGGCCGAGGGGCTAGAGAAATGGTGGGAGACGAAGCCAGGGAGGTGGCGGGACAGCGGGGACTTTGTCTTACTCAGGACCACGGGCTCAGCTCTTCTGAGCAGAGGGGGATGGGATCTGACTAGGTGTTCACAGAGTCCCTCTGGCTACAGATTTGCATGGGGCAGGGCCAGTGGAGGGGGAGAGGTGGGCAGGTTCTCGTTACGGTTCTTTGGAGGTAAAATTAGGATTTCGTGAGGTTCGAGGATGATAACTGGTTTCTGACCTGAGCAGCCAAAAGGACAGAGGAGACGAGAGATGTAGGTTTGGGGGAAGATAAGGAGCTAGCTTTGGCCATGTCCAGCAGGGGGTGCCTGGTAGACACTCCATGGAGGTGTGTGGGCAGCTGTATGTACAAGGCTGAAGTCGTGGGGAGATGTCCCTCCAGAGACGGAAATGTGGGAGCCCTGGTGTCCTGTAAAGTCGCTCAGTCGTGGCCGACTCTGGAACCCCATGGACTGTAGCCTATCAGGCTCCTCCATCCATGGGATTTTCCGGGCAAGAATGCTGGAGTGGATTTCCAGGTAGAAAAGCTGTGTGTGACTGCCACGGGCTTGGCTCTCTGCAGAAACGTGGTCTCCTGGCATTTTCGGCCCTCCTCCCAGAAGACCAGTGCTTCCTGGGCATCTTGGACGCCTCCAGGGAGGAAGGTGCCTCTCTGGAGGGTGAAGCAGGTGGGCATAGTGGGCAGTGACACCCCCGACTGTGTCCAGCCAGGCAGCTCTCTCTGTGTCCCTGAGTGCCCTCCCTGGCCCTCCGCGCCCACCTTCCCCAGCAGGAACATGGGCCCAGAGCCCCCTAAGGTTGCAGCAGGGGCAGCAGCGTGTGTCTGGTGGTGAACTCAAGCTCCGATGGGCCTGGTGGGAAGTTCTGAGTCAGCTGTATGACCTTGGCGATGACCTCATCTCTCCCAGCCTCAGGTCCTCCTTCTGTAGTGGACACCCTAAGTGTCTCTCCTTGCAGGGTGGTTTTGGGATCCAGTGAGATCACACCTGTCCGGCCCCAGCACGGGACCCAGCCCATCATTCAGAGAATGACGACTCCAGCTTACGGAGCGCTTATTCTGCACTGTTGCTAGCGTTGTTGTCGCTGGGGAAGCACAGAGAGGTTGCCAGGGTTGAGAGCATAGGCCTGAAGCTCTGTGTGACCTTGGACCAGTTTTTTAACCTTTCTTTGTCTTGATGGTCTCCTTCATCTATCGAACTGGTACTAATGTCCACCTCATAATATCACTGGGTGGTTATAGCAAGGTAATGCGGGCAGAGCACTTATAGTAATACTGGACACAACTTGTACTTAGTAATAATTATCATTATTATGAGTATTTTAACTATGGCACTGATCAAAAGTGCGAGCTCTGGGGTTAGACCACCGGGGTTTGGGTCCTCTGTTAACGCATTGTGTGTTTGTAAGTTTGATAGATGTTAATTAGCCCTCCATTTAGACTGTTTGTGTGTACATGTGTTTAACTTGTGATTTTATGTTGGAGTACAGCCAATTAACAGTGTTGTGATAGGGACTTCCCTGGTGGCTCAGTGATAAAGAATCCACCTGCCAGTGCAGGAGACACGGGTTCGATCCCTGATCTGCAGAGACCCCACGTGCCAAGAGGTCACTAAAGCCGTGTGCCAGAACTGCTGAAGCCACGCTCTAGAGCCCATGCTCTGTAAGCGAAGCTCCCGCAGTGAGAGCCCGCCGCACTGCGACTGGAGTGCTCGCCGCAGCCAAAACCTGTGCACAGCAGTGAAGCGCAGCCAGGAGCCAGCCATTTCTTGGGAAAGGAACGATGATGTGGTAGTTTCAGGTGGACAGCAGAGAGACTCAGTCTTACACATGTATCCATTCTTCCCCGAGGTTGTGTGTTTTTTTTAAGATCTGATGCTCCATTCAGGCACTTTGACCAGCCTTGGGAGTTTAGACTAATTTACACCCATAGCAGCCATCATGATTTTAAACCTGTTTCACCTTTAAACTAGCCATTTCACTTGGAGAATTCTGTCCCAGACACAATTCCGCACTTGCTCAAAGTTGAATGTAGAGAAAAGGCCACCAAAATGTTAAGAAAAATTGAAAATAACCTGAACATCCATCAGTAGGAAACTGGCTAGATAATTGATGTCCATTCAATGATGGAAAACTCTGCAGCTGTTAAAAGTAAGATAACTTCCAGTTCAGTTACGTGAACGTGTGTCATGAAGATAAACAGCAAAAAGCAAGTGTCAGTATATTTATCTGTGAAGTGAGAGTTAAATTGTCAGACAGTGCTTATTATGATTGTACTTCCATTTAACCAGAAAAGTTGTGCATGGTTAACCTTGCATATATAAAGAACCCTGTTCAGGGACTTCCTGGTAGTCCAGTGGTTAAGACCACCACCACTGCATGGGGGGCGGCGGCGGGGGAGCGGCTCAGTCCTGATCAGGGAACTAAGATCCTGTATGCCATGTGATGTGGCCAACAGAAAGCCCTGCTCACCAGAAAGTGGTCAGTTCCATAGAAAAATTTATAAAGCATATGGACAAATAATTTATAAAATAGAAAGTCCAGGTCGCCCGGAAGGACGAAAATGCACTCACCCTCCTTTGAGGGTTGAAGGTTGTTAGAATAAGGCATCGCTAAGGTACGCTATGTAAAGACTAGCATGGTGCCTGGCACTTAGTCAGTGCTCAGTAAACGCTCTGTTCATGAGTGTTGCTAGACCCTAAGACCTGAGCGGATGGGGTCATGGCTGCGTCCTGGGCACAAGCTGGCGGAGGAATGGGACCATCAGAACCACATGCAGCGCCAGATGCCTCAGGTGAGTGCCTGAGTCACTTCTAACCACTGGTGTGTCTCCTGTTGCACTGCAGAGCCTTTGTGGCATGTGCCTGCCCAGGCCCGGCTCTCAGCCATGACTGGAAGCAACGGGAGCAAGCACGCCTCCAGGCAGGACGCAGCAGGCAAAGATTCCCCCAACAGGCATTCCAAGGTGAGTCTGAGCCCCGCCTGCCAACCCTGGGGAGCCAGCTGCCTGGCCCGCCCTGGCTGCCAACAGCTGGACTGCTTCACAGCTTCACCTGGGCGTGCTCCTCCCCCGCCCTCTTCCACTCCAGCAGAGGGGCTAGATGCCTGGTCTGGAGTTAGACCCATGGTGCATCCTGGCTCTAGCCCCCACCGTCCATCTCATCTTGAGCAAATCACTCACCCCTTCGAGCCACGATTTCCTCATTCCATCAGCCATGGTGGGTGTCTTCACCAGCTCGGCTTCCCTAACTAAAACACCACAGTCTGGGTGGCTGATAAACAACAGTTCTGATTTCTGCTAGTTCTGGAGGCTGAACAGTCCAAGATTGAGGCACAGGCAGATTCGGTGTCTGATGAGAACCTGCTTCCTTGTTCATGGACAGCCTTCACCTCACCTCATGTGTAAAGGGAGCTCTCTGTGATCTCTTTTTTAAGGATATAAATATATATATGGACTTTATAACCCCCTTCATGAGGACTGTATAAACATATATAGTTTAAATACATGAAAATACATAGGGATTTGTAATCTCATTCGTGAGGGCTCCACCCTCATAACCTAATCACTTTCCAAAGGCCCTCCCTCCTAATACCATCCCATCAGATTAGAATTCAGTGTACACATGTTGGGGGACACAGACTGTTCAATCTTTATCAGTAGGTTAACTGTTTCCCAGGTGGCTCAGTGGTACAGAATCCTCCTGCCAGTGCAGGAAATGAGAGTTCAGTCCCTGGGTTGGGAAGATCCCCTGGAGGAGGAAGTGGCACCCCACTCCAATATTATTATCTGGAAAATCCCGTGAACAGGGGAGGCCGACAGGCTACAGTCCATGGGGTCGTGAGATTCGGACACAACTGAGCAACTAAACAAACTGCTGTAACAAACAGTCCCCAGGTCCAGGTGACCTCACATAATAGAAGTTTATTCCCCTCTAAGGTAGCAATTCAGTGTGGGTGTTCAGCGAGCAGCTTTCTGCAGGATTCAGGAACCCAGGCTCCCTCCCTCTTGTAGCCTCGAGGCACCAGAGCCCTCTACCAGGCCCCTGCCTCTTTCCAGTAGTTGAGGGAGAGAGGACGTTTTGTGGCTCAGACCTAGACAAATGGCATAAATGACATCCACCTGTAATGTTACATTGGCCAGGATGCTGCCACGTGGCCACACATCACTGCAAGGGGAGCTGGGGGATGTAGTCCTGTGTGCCCAGGAAGAGAACTTGGCAGTCTTCGCATCCATCCATTCAGTGAGTGAATGATGAGCATGTACCATGGTCTAGGCACTGGGACCCCAGGGATGAAGAGGACAGGTGAGCCCCTGTGCTCACAAGGCTGACTTTCCAGTGTGGGCAACAAGCAATCAGCAGAGAAACAGATCCATTATATAATGGTGAGAACTGATTCTTAAAGTCCAGTTAAGGGAAAAGAGGATGTCAGGCACAGCTGCTTTAGGATGAGGTGGTCATAGAAGGCCTTCGAGGAGGTGACCTATAAACAAAACCTTGAAGTAAGAGGCAACCCAGGAAAATCATCTGAGGGAAGTGCATTACAAGCAGAGGAAACAGCAAGTGCAAGGCCCTGAAAGAACAGTGTGCCTGGCATGCTCAGAACAGCGAGGAGGTCACTGTGGCTGGAAAAGAGTGATCCAGAGAGAGGAAGAAGGAGGTGATGTTAGAGCCTGGAACCCAGAGCCAGATCATGCAGGGTCCCAGGGGCCATGGGGAGGACTCTGACTTCTCCCTAGTGAGGAGGAGGGTTCTGAGCAGGGAACAGACGTAAATGGACATGAGTGTTCACAGCCTGTCCCTGGCTGCATGTAGGGCACAGCTTGGGGTCCGGGGATTAGGAAAGACAGGAGGAGGGAGACGGGAGGAGGCTGCTGCCGTGGCCCAGTGGGAAGCAGTGGTGGACAGGACCAGGGTGGAGTCTTGAAGGGAGGCAAGCTGGCAGGTTTGGATCTGTTTTGAAGACACAGGCAACAAGATTTGCTGTTGGACTAGATATGGGTGTGAGAGCAAAAGCAAGGTCCAGAGTGCCTCCACAGCTCTTGGATAAGGACAGCCAAAACGACGAAGGTGCCCTTAGGAGACAAGGAAGAGGCGAATTCAGGAGGGAAGGCCAGGAGCTCAGCTCCAGACGCACTGAGCCTAGTGCTGGCAACACGTTGCGTAAGCAGTGTCGTTCATCCCTCTGAGCCACCCCGTGGAGCAGGGTTATTGTCAGCCCATTTCACAGATGTGGAAACTGAGGCACAGGGAAATTCAATCAGTGGCCTGAGGAGAGCCAGAGTTCAAAGCTGTCTAGCTCCAGGGTTCACACTCAGCTGTGAGGCGAACCCCAGTGGGAGGGTAGGTTGCCCCCCACCTGGGGTCTAGGAATGATGACACAGTTCTCCTGCCTTCCAGGGGGAGCCCCAGTACTCCAGTCATTCCAGCAGCAATACCCTCTCTAGCAACGCTTCCAGCAGCCACAGCGATGACCGTTGGTTCGACCCCCTGGACCCCCTGGAGCCAGAGCAAGACCCTCTCTCCAAGGGCGGCTCTAGCGACAGTGGCATCGACACCACCCTCTACACCTCCAGCCCCGGCTGCGTGTCTCTGGCCAAGACACCTCGACCGGCCAAGCCGCACAAGCCCCCAGGAAGCATGGGCCTCTGCGGGGGTGGGCGTGAGGCCACCGGGCGGTCTCACCAAGCAGACCGGCGGCGGGAGGTCTCGCCTGCCCCGGGCATCACTGGACAGAACAAGGGCTACCGACCGAAGCTGTACTCCTCAGGCTCCAGCACCCCAACAGGCCTGGCCGGGGGTAGTCGCGACCCATCCAGGCAGTCCAGGTAAGGCTCCGAATCTAGCCCCGGTTCTTCAGGGGTTCTGACCACCTTCCACACCCACTATGGTCCTGATGGTGGAGCTCCCCTCCCCAGAAATATGCTCACAGACGGGTGTGCTCACACATTAGTTTGCTTACAGATCTGGGATACCATGGACCACCCCTTGCTACCTATCCACTGGCCTTTAAGGATCTCAGTAGAGGAAGAAAAATCCCTGACTGTCTGTCTCTGGTTCACTCTGACCCCAGTCTCTTTCCTTTTCTCTTTCCCAAGACCAGTAGTTTTTATGCCTACTGGGAGTCACACACTCTTTCTGTTAGGAGTGCATTTGGCTGAATGACCAACCTAGATAGTATATTCAAAAGCAGAGACATTACTTTGCCGACTAAGGTCCGCCTAGTCAAGGCTATGGTTTTTCCTGTGGTCATGTATGGATGTGAAAGTTGGACTGTGAAGAAAGCTGAGCGCCGAAGAATCGATGCTTTTGAACTGTGGTGTTGGAGAAGACTCTTGAGAGTCCCTTGGACTGCAAGGAGATCCAACCAGTCCATTCTGAAGGAGATCAACCCTGGGATTTCTTTGGAAGGAATGATGCTAAAGCTGAAACTCCAGTACTTTGGCCACCTCATGCGAAGAGTTGACTCATTGGAAAAGACTCTGATGCTGGGAGGGATTGGGGGCAGGAGGAGAAGGGGACGACCGAGGATGAGATGGCTGGATGGCATCACGGACTCGATGGACGTGAGTCTGAGTGAACTCCGGGAGATGGTGATGGACAGGGAGGCCTGGCGTGCTGCGATTCATGGGGTCGCAAAGAGTCGGACACGACTGAGCGACTGAACTGAAGTAGAGGCACACGGGCTTAGTTGCTCTTTGACATGTGGGATCTTAGTTCCCACACCAGGGGTCCACGTCTCCTGCATTGCAAGGGAGACTCTTAATCACTGGACTACCAGGGAAGTGCTTAAATAGATAGATCTGAATCATTTGAGCTCACAGCTCTTTTGAAAAGCTCCTTTATTCATTAATCTACCCATTCATTTCATTCACAATGTCTCAGGAACTTGTTTTGTCCCAGGTTCTAGGCTGAGAGCTGAAGAGAAGGAACATGCAAATTCAGATGAGACACCTTGCCCTCCCCTCACCCACCATCCACTGAGGGAGACAGACTAGAATCAGGTCATCACTGAGACACGTCTAAGACACGTCCCACCAAGAGGGACTCGCTGCCATGGGTTGCCCAGGTCTCCCCTGCTGGGCACAGGCCTGAAGTGGTAAAGCTGAGTAGCTGAAGGGTTTCGGAATGTGTGCTATAAAGGCAGCGGTGCTGGGGAGTAGACCGTGGCTGAGGCAGGAGGAGTGGGTATAAAATTACCCTGTGTCTGAGAGAAGGATTTGCTGAACCCAGAAATGAAGAGTGTAAAATGGGAGAGGCACCGCTTCCAAAGAGGGCCCTGTGGTTGGGAGCTTAATTTGCATGCAAACAATTGATGCTAATTGCAAATCATTCTTATCTACTCATTAAAGCTGCTTCCTGAAGTTTTCTCCTAGGCAACCAGGCTTTAGTGTGGAGCAGCCTTTTCCAAAATGGGGTGCTCAAGGTAATTTGGGTGGTGCGAGGAGGAAAATGTTTTATTTTAAATGGATATTAGGAAAAGTGTTATCAACCCATCCCCTAATTTTACAGATACTGCCTTGGACAGGTTAAGGAAAATTAAATGAATTGATTTAAAGAAATAAACATTCACAGTCAATGAGAGTATGGACTCCAGAGTCCGCCCACCCAGGTTTGAGCCCTGCCTCTGCCTTGTTTTGGCTGCGTGGCCTTGGACAAATGACTGAACCTCTCTGGGCCTCAATTTCCTCATCTGTACAGTGGGGGCCTCGTCACTGTCCCTAACTAAGGCGTGTCAATGTCCCTAGCTGAGACCCTGATGCTGTCATTAAGGTCCTGACACTGTCCCTAACTAAGGACCTGAGCTATTTCTAACTAATGTCCCAAACTGTCCCTACCTAAAGCTTGACCCTCTCACTAATAACTTGAAGCTGTCCCTAACCAAGGCCCTGATTCTCTCCCTAAGACCCTGAGTGCGTGCTTAATTGCTAAGTCGTATCCAACTCTCTGCAACCCCATGGACTATAGTTCACCAGACTCCTCTATCCATGGGATTCTCCAGGCAGGAATACTGGAGTAGCTAGCCATTCGCTTCTTCAGGGGATCTTCCCGACCCAGGGATTGAACCCACGTCTCCTACATTGGCAGGCAGATTCTTTACCACTGAGACGCCTGGGAAGTCCAGCTGAGGCCCTGACTTTCCCTAAAGCCCTGCTGCTGCTGCTGCTAAGTCGCTTCAGTCGTGTCCGACTGTGCGACCACATAGATGGCAGCCCACAGGCTCCCCCGTCCCTGGAATTCTCCAGGCAAGAACGCTGGAGTGGGTTGCCATTTCCGACTCCAATGCATGAAAGTGAAAAGTGAGAGTGAAGTCGCTCAGTCGTGCCCGACTCTTCGCAATCCCATGGACTGCAGCCCACCAGGCTCCTCCATCCATGGGATTTTCCAGGCAGGAGTGTTGGGGTGGGGTGCCATTGCCTTCTCCCAGCCCAGAGGCTGTCACAAACTCAAAGCCTGACTGTTCTGACCACCTGAGCATCAGCATCTATTTAGGGACAGAGCCCTTAGTGTTCACAGTCAATGTGGGTGACAGATCCGCCTCCAGTGACAGCCCATAGTGGCCAAGGCCAGGGTGAGGGAAGCCCTCGGAGTGTGGCAGCCCAGAGGAGGGGCCGGACCCAGTGTGGGGGGAGCTTCCCTGGAGAAAAGAAGCTGAGCTCCTGGGAAGGAGGAGGGTGGAGTGTTCCAGACAGAGGGTTTGCGGTCCCACTCGCCCCGCTCGCCCTCCCACCTCTTCCCAGAGGGTTCCTGAGCAGCTGTGCTCAAGGGGCCCACATGTGCCTCTGACTGCTGCTGGCCACACACTGCCCCTCGCTCAGGGCAGCTCTGTGCTTCTGCTGACATAGGTCCATTCCCTGGGGCAGGGCCAGAACGACACCCTGCTGCCCAGTCGGCTCCCTGCAGGCAGGCACGAGCACTCCGTGGCTGCCCCTTGTGTCTCCTTCTGGGGCCTTTGTAACCCAGCACTTCTTGCTCATTGGTAGCAGGCGCCAAGTGTATGCACAGCTCTCTGCCTCAAACAGGTTCCCTAGCTCTCTTGGAACAGACAGGGTGCTGGAGGAGACAGCAGGCAAATAATTACAAAAGCAGTGAGTGAAGTATGCTAGGGGAGTGCCTACAGGGCAAACATCCTGGGATCTGAAGGATGTGATGCATGGCTGGAGGGGTGTCTGATCTAACGGGATTGGGTGGGGGGGAGTGGCGGGAAGGAGTCATTTCTACCAAGGACCAGAGGGTTAAGGGGGAAGGAGCAGGTAAAGTGGTTTCTGGGGAACCGATGATTTCATCTTGATGCTGTTACGTGGGTGTTTGCTTTGTAACTGTTTGTTAAATTGTACGTATATGTTTTGTACACTTTGCTATATGTGGGCTATCTTACAAATTTTTTTAAAAGAAAACGGAAAGATGATGTATGGAGAAATTATCCCTGTGAACAGAAATAGCAAGTGCAAAGGCCCTGGGGTGGGGAGGAGGGTGGGTGCCGGCGGGTCACAGGGCCCTTGGCTCAAGGATGGAAATTGGGAGGGCAGCTGATGTGGAGTTGAGGAGCTTGGCAGGGGCCAGACCATGCAAGGCCCTGTCAGCCACAGCGCAGAGGTTGGACGTAGTCCGAAGAGCTGTAGGCAGCAAGGAAGTGTTTCAGCAGAAAGGATGATATAGGCAGATAGATGTTTTGCAAGATGGTGCTGGAGGCAGGATTGGAGGAGAAGTGTCAGGGATGGGTCTGAGGCTGAGACATCAGTGAGAAGGGAAGAAGGGGGCCTGGACCAGAGGGCAGAGCAGCTGTGGCTGTGTCAGCAGTGGTACTGCCAGGACGTAAGAAGGGAGGCAACAAAGGTCCGGGACAGTGCTGGCAACTGCTCATGTCAGGAGGCTACTGCAGACCGGGGTCTTGAGATTCGTGAGAGAGTAGAGGAGACTGGGGCCAAGCAGTCCCAATAGGAATGCTGTGCTGAGTCTTCACTGCGGCATGCAGGCTCTTTGTTATAGCTTGCGGGGGTTTCTCTAGTTGTGGCGCACGGGCTCTCCGGTTGTGGCGCACGGACTCTCCGGTTGTGATGTATGGGCTCTCCGGTTGTGAGGCACGGGCTCTCCGGTTGTGGCGCACGGACTCTCCGGTTGTGGCGCACGGACTCTCTGGTTGTGACGTACGGGCTCTCCGGTTGTGGCGCACGGGCTCTCCGGTTGTGGCGCACAGACTCTCCGGTTGTGATGTACGGGTCCGGTTGTGATGTACGGGCACAGGAGGAGAAGGGGACGACCGAGGATGAGATGGCTGGATGGCATCACGGACTCGATGGACGTGAGTCTGAGTGAACTCCGGGAGATGATGATGGATAGGGAGGCCTGGCGTGCTGCAATTCATGGGGTCGCAAAGAGTCGGACGCGACTGAAGTGAACTGAACTCAATAGAAAACCAGACCCACAGAGGCCTGAGCAAATAGAGATTTAACAGTTCCCCGTTGGGAAGTCCAGGGAGGGCAGAGCTGGGCGGATACAGCAGCAGCTCAGGGAGGGCCTTGAGGCCTGGCACCCTGTGTCTTCCTGCTCCGTCATCGTCCTCTCACTGGCTGCGACTTCCTGGTCTCCAGATGGCTGTGGTGCCCCTGAGAGGCCTGGGGGCAGAAAACAGAGGGAAGATGGCAGCATCCTTGTTGCTCCCTGACTGGAAAAAGCGAAAGCTTTCCCAGAACCCCTTCCACAGGCAATGTCACCTGGCCATTTTGGGTACAAGGAAGTCTGGGGAATCTTGGCCTAGCCTTCCAGCCTCCATAGTAAAGGGCAGTGTGGACCCCAGATGGTCTCCACTGGAGGGCTGTTCAACACACATTCCCCTAACCTACTGGGCAGGGCCTGAGAATGTGCATTTGTACAGGGTTCTGTGTCGGTGCTGATGCTGTTGGTCCTCAGACCGTGCTTTGAGAACCACTGGTAGAGAGGCAGACAGGGGAAGAAGTGAGAACGAGCAGGCATTGACTAACCAACAACCTGGAGTCTACACCGCGTGGGAGTGCGTGTGTGCTCAGTAGCTTCAGTGGTGTCTGACTCTCTGTGACCCCATGGACTGTAGCCCGCCAGGCTCCTCTGTCCATGAGATTCTCCAGGCAAGAATACTGGAGTGGGTTGCCATGCCCTCCTCCAGGGGCTCTCCCTGACCCAGGGATCCAACCCTGTCTCCTAAGTCTCCTGCACTGGCAGGCAGGTGCTGTACCACTAGCGCCACTTGGGAAGCCTGTGCACTGCATACACTTTGAGAATCTGATGGAAGCCACAAAGTGCCTCCTGTAACAGTCATTCTGCCGTCACAGGACTCAGCCTGATCCGGGGCCCTGTGAGGTCTGCGGCCCCGGGCAGTGAGTACAGTGCTGCAGCCCCTAGTGTGGACCCCTAAGTGTGGGTCCGCCTTCCCAGGCCCACAGTGTGAACGCCTCCCTCCCCTCCCCTGACCGCACCCGAGCCGGGGCCAGGACCGCCTTAGGGATCTTCATCTCCCTTGGCTTTCCTGACACCTTGGCCAGTGCCCAGACCTGAGCCTCTCTCCGCACAGAACACACACACCTGGCAGTTGCCTTGGGCCTCCTTGACCACAGCCCCCAATGGACCTGAGTCTTGGTCTGTGTAGAAATGTCTGGGTTTTTTTTAAAAGGTGAAGCAGTACTTCGCTGGTGGTCCAGTGGTTAAGACTGCTTCAGATGCAAGGGGCACGGGTTGGATCCCTGGTCAGGGGACTAGATCCCATGCACCACAAGACATGGCCAAAAAAAAAAAATGGTTTTTAAAAAGGTAGAGCAAAAATCTCCCTCGAAATTCTTAGTGTGATGGTGCAAAGCCCTTTAGTCCAGTCTAGTCCATTTAGAATGTGTGAGTGCTGCTTGCTACCTCCTTCAAGGATCACATGACCTCGCAGTGAGTGGTCTTACCAAACTCGAGTTCTACAGCTCATCACTTGAAAGCCAGTATTTGAGAGATTGGCGTTAGCTGGAAAGAAAAATATACCATAGTGTGAGGGTCCTGGAACTTAGAGATTCAAGTATAACTGGATTCTAAGACCAAGGGGCTACTGACACTGACCGGTTTGGAAACCGCCGTGTTTAGGGTTGCTCGCGTGTCAGTGCTGTCCCTCACCCTGGCCTCAGCCCTCCTGGAGCCAGGAGCCAGGAGCAAGGTGAGTGTGGAGAGGAAGGGTCTCCCGGAGACTTAAGTCTCTGTCACAGTCTGCCTCACTAGACGGATCTCTCTTTTTTTTTTTAATTTATTTATTTACTGGCTGTGTCAGGTCTTAGTCACAGCACACAGTATCTTTCGTTGAGGTCCTCGGGCTCCAGGGTGCTTGAGAAGCAAGAGCCGATGCTGTAAAGAACAATATTGCTTAGGAACTTGGAATGTCAGGTCCATGAATCAAGGCAAATTGGAAGTGGTCAAACAAGAGATGGCAAGGGTGAACGTCGACATTCTAGGAATCAGCGAGCTAAAATGGACTGGAATGGGTGAATTTAACTCAGATGACCATTATATCTACTACTGCGGGCAGGAATCCCTCAGAAGAAATGGAGTAGCCATCATAGTCAACAAAAGAGTCCGAAATGCAGTACTTGGATGCAATCTCAAAAACGACAGAATGATCTCTGTTCGTTTCCAAGGCAAACCA
>SJYX01017817.1:191457-228335 GCA_006410675.1 Oreotragus oreotragus
CTTTCTAAAGACCTGATGGTTTTGCTCCCAGGCTGAAGGCAGAATGTTGCCACGTGTGGTTCCTACACTGAGCCTGATAATTCTAGCCATGTGCAGGGACTGATTCGGCTCTCAAGCCCCTGCCAGACACCAGGCAGAAAAGGCCCCACAGAGGCCCCCCTGGGGGTATCTGGTGAGCAGCATATCCAGGCTCTGGCCTCTGACTGCCTGTGTCCAGGTCACAGCTCCACCACTAACCAGCTGTGTGGTCTCCGCCTGGCTCCTTAGTTTCTCTGAGGCTCAGTTTCCTCGTCTGTAAAATGGAGGTGAAGATAGACTCTGCGGTCCAAGGCTGCGAGGATATACCCACACCATGGGTTTGAAGCAGCCAGCACAGGGCCTGAGACATAGCTGGCCCAATCACATCAGCTGCTGCTAGGTTCGGTTCTCATGTGTTACACATTTGTCATGACTACCGTTGTCATCGAAAGTGCAGGTTGGTGGTTAAACAGAACGTCTCTTGAGCCAGACTGCCTGGCTTTGTATCCTGGTGCTGTCCTCGACCAGTTGTGTAATTTGGGGCGTTATTTTAAAATCTCTCTGGGCCTCGGTTTCCCCACTTGGAACATAGGGAGAGTGGTACTTCCTGCCTCATGTGTTGCTGGGGCAACCAAATGAAGTGACGCCTCCGAGATGCTTGGAGCAGGGCCTCACTGTGTGCGCGGGCTCCGTGCCGGCCGCTGCCCTCACTACCACCTGCTCCGTCAGTGTTCTTCCTCCCAAAGGCCAAGGCAGGACTCCCCCGGTGATCTGGTGGTTAAGAGTCCACCTGCCGATGCACGGGACGAGGGTTCTGTCCCTGGTCTGGAAGGATTCCACGTGCTGTGGGGCAACTAAGCCCAGGCTCCACAGCTACTGAGCCCCAACGCTAGAGCCTGTGGACCTCAAGCACTGAAACCCGGGCACTCTGGAGCCCGTGCTCTACAAGATAAACCACTGCAACGAGAGTAGCCCACACTCCCCGAAATTAGAGAAAGCCAATGCGCAGCAACAAAGTCCCAATGCAGCCAAAAAAAAAAGGCAGGGGCACAGCTCCCTTTGTGCCTGTTGCCCGCCCGGGGCCACCCATCAGCCTCCCCAGGGATGAGCAGACCAGAGCATGGCACACTCCCAGGCAGCTGTGCAGTTTCTTCATTCAGTCTACAGTTTTCACTCCAACAAAATCTTAACTACTCCTCCTGATATACAGCACAGGTAAATGCCCAGCCTCTCTGGGGGAAGGTCGGGTGAGAGTACAGAGCAGAATGCCCCCTCCTCAGCCCTGGGAGAGCCTGGAGCCTGGGCATTTAGCCCCTGGACACACCACATCCCTGTGTATCTGCAACTCCAAGAGCATATCCCAGTGCTCAGGCCTACCCTGAGCAGATATGATCTCGTGAGGCAAGTGTGTCATTGCCTCAATTCTCAGAGGAGGAAACTGAGGCTCATCGAGGGGAAGGGGCTCCAGCAAAGATCACAGCATGTCAGTCGGGGCTGGTATTGGACCCCAGGTCAAGTAAGCAGCATGGTCTATGTTCTCAGCATGGTTCTCAGGCAGCGCTGCTGCCTTGTTTTTCAAGCTGAGGCTGGGGGAGGGCACCTGGCCTTGCATGTGCTTCAGAGAAAAGGTATATTCACTCTGTTGATTGGCAGGTGGGGTAAGAACTCCACCCTGTACTTGGCACCTGGCGCAGCTCATGGTCCAAGGGGGAGTGAGAAGGGGCGCCCATCTAAGCAGGCCGGGTCGAGATGCACAGCACATTCAGAATAGTTCTTCGTGGCCCTGCTGTGTGTGGGGGGCACCCGTTCATGCCTGAGGCTGGTAGAGTTGAAAGCAGGGATAGTCATGGGAATGCCTTTGGCTCCAAGCACCAAGTCCCAGCTCAATTGGAGGAAGTCTGTTGCCTCTGAGAACATGAAGTCCCACACTAGGGAGGGCCCCATGGTTGGGGAATTTACTGACTCAAGGACTCAGGTTCTTTCCCTTTCTTTGTTCTGTCTCCATCGGCCTGCACACTGGCTCCCCTCACAGTCTCAAAGTGACTGTCCAGATAGTCACCGTGTCAAGTGGAAGAAGAGGTGACGTTTACTACAAGTGGTCTTTGTTAGTTTTCTAGTGAAGAAACCTTCCCCAGAAGTCACCTACCAGACAGTCCACACACGCACCTAATGCTTCATTACCCACAAGTAGATCACAGACCTACCCCTGACCCGTCCCAGACAGGTGGCATCCAGCATTCGGGATTGTGTCCTGGGCTGGGTGCCAGGTCATCTTCCTTGAGGCTGAGTAAAACCAGCCTTCATTTACAAGGTGACGGGGAATAGGATGACACCCAGTGCCTGCCACGGCTGAGGGAGCGAGCCCATCCCAAATGGGGCAATGGATGCAGCCAGCTGGCAGACACAGAGAACGGGGTGTTCTTTTTCTCTTCCTTTGGTTATTATTATTTGTTTTGGCCATGCTGGGTCTTTGTTGCAGCACACAGGCGTTCTCCAGTTGTGGCATGGGGCAGGGGCTCTCCAGTTGCAGCATGTGGGCTTCTTGGTGCAGAGCGTGGGCTTAGTTGCCCTGTGGCATGTGAGATCTTAGCTCCCCAACAGGGAATCAAACCTGCGTCCCCTGCACTGGGGGCAGATTCTTAACCACTGGACCCAGTCTTCCTTTTTTTTTCTTTATCATCTCTTGTTTGTTTTTTCCAGCTCATAAAAGCTGAACATGCCTGATGACATGGTAGAGAAATATGTACTGTAGAAATATAAAAGTTAGGGTTAAAACCAGTTAGGATACATTCATAGAGTGGACCACCTGCAGCCATTGAAGGGGAGAGGGTTTTGTGTGGACTGACATGGAGAGAGCTCCAGGGCGTCGTGTTAAGGTCAAAGCCAGGTGCAGAGCAAGCTCATGATAGGCTGCCATTTATGTTAAAAAGGAAAATTGGGAGGCTACACACATTGGGCTCGCTGTTGAGGAAGAAAGGGAGAAAGTCAAGGTTGCCTCAAAGAAGGAGACTGAGCTGTCAGACAGCACTTTCATTTCTACCCAGTGCTGTGTATGTGGTTTCATTCCCCCCGTCATTACTGCCTCTGCACTCCTCCAGAGACTTTTCTCCAAATCTGTACCAACCCAGGTCTATCAAACGTATTTTGACAGTTACCCAAAACAGGAAAAGCATTTTACATTACACCCCAGTGTGGACATCCTCAATAAAGTTTCACAAAACCACTTACTCTTACCTCATATGAGGTACACTGAGGTTTTTTACCTCATATGAGGTACACTGAGGTTTTTTATTCCAGTCTGTTTCTCCCCACCCCAAATAACAGTCAAGATCTAGTAAATTGATTTCATGGCCCACAGTTGGGGAAAAAACTACACATTTCTTTTTCATTAAAAAAAAGACACCCCCCCCCCAAAAAAGCCCAATAAACATTTGACAACATATGTACATTTAAGAAAAGAAAGCACGCTTTGCATGATGTCTCGTTTCCTCTTCCTGTCGCTCAGGCATCTGTCTTCATCCATAAACAGAAGTTGACCTCATTCTTCACACTAGCTGCATAGTTTTTGATCATGTGGATATGCTTGGACTGATCTAAGAATTCAGGCCATGTCCAGCTTTTTCCTGTTTATACACAGCATTGCAGTGACCATCCTGGTATGTGCCTGCATGTCCTTGTGCAGGCTTTTCTGTGCCGTGGATTTCTGGGAGATCAGATGCTAGACTGACACTACTCACATCTTTCAGTTCAGCTCAGACACTGTCTCCTCCTCGGGGAAGCCCTTGTGACCTCCCAGATAAAGTCCGATCCTGATGTTACATGCTCCGTGACTCCCTGGACAACCCCTCACCAGTGCACAACCTTGGACCTGTTGACAGACGTTGCTAAATTACAGAAAGTCTATATAAGTCAGTCAGAGCTTGTGTTTTAAAAGCCATTCTGGCAGTCTGCCTTGGGATTGGGGTGTTTCAGCATTCACATTTCATGACGTTGCAGATGATAGTTAGATTTGCTTTCTATGTTTAACTGTCTTTCTCCTTTGTTCTTCCTTTACTTTTGCCTTTTGTGTTAAATCAGTTTTAGTACACCATTTGGATTCTTCTTAACTTTAATTGTAGTATGCATCTTATCAATGTATTTCAGATTAGTACTAACTGAATACCGACAAAATGTAGAAACTTTGCTCCAATAAAGCCCCATTCCTTTCCCTCTCCTTTGTGCTGTTACTGTCATACATTCTACATCCATATATGTTATAAACCAAACAGTATAGTGTTATTATTGCCTTATACAGTCTTACATGTAACTTTAGAAGTTAGAGAAAAAATAAGAAAACCTAAACATTCTATGCTGCTGCTCAGTTATGCCCAACTCTTTGTGACCCCATGTCTATAGCCCACCAGGCTCCTCTGTCCATGGGATTTTCCATACAAGAATCCTGGAGTGAGTTGCCATTTCCTTCTCCAAAATACTCTATGAAGTCTTTTATTTTAACCCATTCTTACCATCTTGGACCCTTCACTTCTCCATGTGGATTCAGATCATCACCTGCAGTCGTTTGCTTTCAGCCCAAAGAATTTTTACTTAATAGGCAGGTGTGCTAGCAATGAATTCTCTGAGTCTGTTTATCTGGGGACATCTTTATTTTGCCTTCATCTATGAAGGATAGTTTTGCTGGACATAGAAGTCTTGGTTGATGGTTTTTTCTCTCAGCACCTTGAAAATACCACCCCATTCTTGGCAACCCACTCCAGTACCCTTGCCTGGAAAATCTCATGAACACAGGAGCCTGGTTGGCTGCAGTCCATGGGGTTGCAAAGAGTGGGGCATGACTGACCAAATAACACACAGTTCCATTGGTTCAAATGACAGGTCAGCAGTTGATTGTATTGATTTTCCTCTGTATATGATGAATCTTTTTCTCTTGGTGCTTTCAGAGGTTTTATCTTAGTGCTTGACTTTCACTCATTTTTCTAGGTGAAGTTTTTGTGTTTATCCTGGTGGGGAATTGTTGAGTTTCTTAGATGTGTAAGTGAATGTTTTTTTATCCAGTTTGAGAAGCTTTTAGCCATTATTCCTTCAAACCTTTCTTCTGCCCCTCTTTCTCCTCTCCTTCTGGAACCCTCAGTGAGGTTCTACGGTGGCAGAACGTGCTTGTTCATTGAGCTTGGGCAGGGGGATGGGAGGAGCCCCAGGCTAACACGTCAGATTCCCTTTGTTCTTACCCTGAAGTTCAGTTTTTCAAGAAAATAAACAATACTTGGATTGTTGCATGTCCTCGGTCAATTTCCAGAGTCCTGAAATGGTTGTTTTTGTTGATTTTGTTCTTGTTGGGGAGAGAATTTGCCAGTCTTCTCATTCATCCGTAGTCAGAAGTCCCACCCTTTAATTTTGCTAAGTTGACCTTCACTAAGTTTTTTATTAACTTGCACTCCAAGGACATTAATTTTCCCATTAAAGACCTCTTACTTGAAGTAGAACTAGAATTTTATTTTTAAGTTTTAAAAGCTGATTTGCTTCAGTGGGGTCAGCAGTTGGGTCCCAAAGACTTGGGTCCTAATTAACCACATGAGGTTCATTGTAGCATTAACTCCACAGGAATCCAGCATTTGGAATATCGAGCTGTGGTTTTAGATTAGATCAGCTGGAGTGTTGTCTGATGTGTATTAGTGCTCGAAAAATATTTGAGTGAAGATACTATGTGGCAAGGCTTAAGTTTAACAAAAATAAGTTACAGAACAATTTGTTAGCACAGTCTCAGTTATATGAAAATATAATTCTCGCACCCTTCAAAAAAAAAGGTTCCTGTTTTCCAGTTGTATACATATTTTTCTTTTTGTCTGTTTTTCTTTCTTTCTTTCTTCCTTTTTTTTTTTTAAGCCGTGCTGTGCTGCCTGTGGCAATTTTAGTTCCTGGCCAGGGATCGAACCCAGGGCCCCAGCAGTGAAAGTGAGTCCTAACCACGGACCACCAGGGAATTCCCAACATGTGTGTTTTAACCATAGGAAAGGGTTAAGAAAGAAATACAGTGAACTGTAAACCATGGTTTCCTCCAGAGATGGGTCGGTGGGACCCCCACCTTCAGCTGTGTAGGTTCTGCTCAGGATACAAGGAATCTCCAGGTGGGTGGAGAATCATCTACCCACAGAGAGTAACTTTTTTAGATACCCATAGAGGTACCAACTGTGCTAGGAGGACATTGCTGGGAGGGGATGGGGACTGTGAAGGAGCATTACCTTTTCTCCACGTAGACATCTATGTATTAGAATTTTCACGGCAGTATCTCTCCTGTGTGAATGAACTGTTTGTTTGTTTGTTTCCGAAGAGTATATTTAAACAGATTGACTTTTTGAAACGTAGGACAGAGTTGTTTTACTTTTCTAATTTTTACATTGCAGTGATATGAGCTCAAGGGCCGGCTACCCCGCTCAGGTTCACAAGACAGCCAGCACCGAGACCCCGCGGCCCTCACAGCTGGCCCAGGCCAGCACCTTCCAACTCTCCACCTCTGTCCCCAAGTCCTTCTTCTCCAAGCAGCCCATGCGCAACAAGCACCCCACAGGGTGGAAGAGGACAGATGAGCCCCCGCCACGGCCACTCCCCTTCACTGACCCAAAGAAGTAAGTGCCTGGGCACCTGGTGAGGCACCCCCAGAGCCAAGCTTGGCATCTCGGGGCAGGGGGGAGGGTGACCCCTCGCTCCCTCACATGTCAGTCACCATGCCAGTCTACACACTGGGAATACAGCCACGCACAGGCCGACAGGGTCCCTGCCCTCCAGGGGGCCATGCTGGTTGGGGAATCGGACAGCAAATAGGGTGACTAAGAAAAGTGTGCAGAGTAGGATGGTGGTGAGCCTTGTGACACATCTGGATGAAGAACCTTCCAGGCAGAGGGAACAGCAACCGACAGACCCTGAGGCAGGAGCCGGCTTGGTCTGAGGGGGAAGGCCAGTGTGGCTCGGACCATGTGAGCACATGAGGTCAGAGAGGCAATGAGCACAGGCCGTGGAGGGTTCTGTGGGCCCCAGGTAAGGGCCTGGGCGTCTGCTGTAATTCAGGGGGGACCGCAGAAGGGTCTGGAACAGAGGAGGACAGACCTAAGCTGGGTATTCACAGGGCCCCTGTGGCTGCATGTGGAGCGTGGCCTGCAAGGGACCAGGAGACAGGGGCACTGGTGTGATGGTCCAGGCAGGACATAAGAGGCCTGGGGTGGGATGGAGGCTGAAGAGGCAGCTTTGGGGTAGATTCTCTGAAATGGGAGCTAGCAGGTTCCGCTGGCAGATTGGATGTGGTGTGAGAGAAAGAGCGAAGGGAAAGGTGATACCAGGTCTTTCAGCCTGGAGGATGGGCAGACTCTCCTTGAGCTGAGATGGGGACTGAGTGGGGAGTGGGCTCAGGGTTGGAACCGTAGAGTGAGCCCCTCCAAGTGGGGAGCGCCAGAGCTCAGGCCTGGACGGGTTACCCTTCTTTATTCTTTAGCTGCACTGGGTCTTGGTCGCTGCACGAGGGCTTGCTCTAGTTGCAGTGAGCAGGGGCCACTCTTGTTGCGGTGCACGGGCTTCTCGCTTTGGTGGCCTCTCTTGTTGGAGCACAGGCTCTGTGGCACATGGGCTTCAGTAGTTGCGGCTTGCAGGCTGTATAGAGTACAGGCTCAGTAACCCTGAGGCATGTGAGATCTTCCCAGACCAGGGAGCAAACCAGTGTCCCCTGCATTGGCAGGCGGATTCTCAGCCACCGGACCACCAGGGAAGCCCACAGATGGATTACTGTTATGATGTTCAGTAGACACGGAGGAGGCAGTCGGGTAAGGAGTCTGGAGCTGCGGGGAGAGGTCAGGCCGGAGAGAATGGGACTGTTGTCAGCGTAAAGGCTGGAGAGGAGGGGGATGTAGGCCTCCGCCTGAGATCCCTCAGTGTTCATACAAGGAGGAGGAGCCAGTGAAGGAGGAGCCCAGATGAATGTGGGCTCTGGGAGCCCAGGGTGACGACTGGGAGCAGTCAGGGAGCATAGGGTTGAGCCTCCCAGAGGTGACTGGAGGATGCCAGAGAGAAGCCAGGGCAGAACAGGAGGCAGCTGGTTTGGGGCATTTTGCTCTGAAACCAAAAAGGAGAGGGGAGTGGTCAGTTAAAAACCAGTTCTTTGAATTTGGATGTTTTATTTATTGTAATTTGGCTGCACTGTGCAGCACATGGGATCTTAGTTCCCCAACCTAGGATCGAACCCATGCCCCCTGCATTGAAAGTGTGGAGTCTTAACCACTGGACCACCAGGGAAGTACCAATTTTTGAAGTTAGAGTACAGTGATACTGAAACTTTATCCAGTACTCACCACATGGCAGTTTTGGTGCTGAGCTCTAGTCCATGAATTGATTCACTGAATCCATCTCAACAACCCTTCTATGGGTTGTTGTTCAATCAGTCATTGATTTCCAACTCTGTGACCCCATGGACTGCAGCACATCAGGCTTCACCATCTCGTGGAGTCTGCTCAAACTCATGTCCATTGAGTCGGTGATGCCATCCAACCATCTCATCCTCTGTCACCTCCTTCTCATCCTGCCCTCAATCTTTCCAAGCATCAGGGTCTTTTCCAGTGAGTTGGCTGTTGGCATCCAGCAGCCAAAGTATCAGAGTTTCAGCCTCAGCATCAGTCCTTCCAGTGGGTAGTCAGAGTTGATTTCCTTTAGGATTGACTGGTTTGATCTCCTTGCAGTCCATGGGACCCCCAAGAGTCTTCTCCAGCACAACAGTTGGAAAGCATCATCACGTTCTTTGTCTCTCAGCCTTCTTTATGGTCCAACTCTCACGTCCGTACATGACTACTAGAAAAGTCATTTCTAGTGATTTTTGACTAGACGGACCTTGGCAAAGTGATGTCTTTGCTATTTAATATGCTGTCTAGGTTTGTCATAGCTTTTCTTCCAAGGAGCCGGCATCTTTTAATTTCATGGCTGCAGCCACCGTCCCCGGTGCTCCATGAAGCAGACCTGTCATTTGCCCAGCTTTACTGAGGAGGCCCAGAGGCTCACAGCTGGGAAGGGGTGCAGCTTGGATCAGAACCCAAAAAACCACGGCTCCTCTTCAGGTGGTGGGCCTGCCCTCCTCCATCCTGTTCTCTGTAACGTCCTCTCTCATGACCTGGAGGGGGCCGTTCAGATGTGTGGTGACACAGAGCTCATAAGGAGAGAGGTGTCAGGAGACAGAAACAGGATCCCTGGAGATGTGGGCGGTGACACAGAGCTCATAAGGAGAGAGGTGTCAGGAGACAGAAACAGGATCCCTGGAGATGTGGGCAAGCGAGCAAGCCGAGAATCCAGTTCACGCTGCTCGCTGACAGCTGGGGGCCACTCCACAAACTAGATTTTGATCCTCCCCTCCCCTGACTAAAACCTCCAGCGGCTTGCCCCTCTCCCAGGACTAATGACAAAGGCGCTCCTTTCCTGAGCTCATATATTGTACCAGACACTAGCGCACCATGCGCTTTGCCCAGATTCCCACCTGGACCCCACACGGCGTGCCCGTCACCCCTCTGCCCTCCTCTCCCACGCTCCCCCAGGTTTGCTCCACGCCACCCAGCCGGCCTCTCCCGGCTCCTCGGTCTTGAGTCCCACCACGTGCAGGCCGACCTCAGGGCCTCTGCAGTGGCTGTCAACCAGTTCCCGGAATGCTCTTCCCCCACGACTTGTGGCTGAGGTGGGTTCCAGAGCTTGGTCCGGTGCCGCCACCTCATTCGTGTCTCCCCAGCCTTCCATCCCTGCCGCCATCACTCCATCCCTGGTCTCCATTCCATGGCCCGTTCCAGTCAGTTCCTCCACTGGAAAGCAGGTGACGATCTTGGTCACAAGACAGGTGTCACCTGATACTGTGTGGGCACTCCATCGGTGAGTGGGATGTCTGAGCCTCACATCACACTCCATTCTCACTGTAACCCCATAAAATACGGTAAGGCCCTCATTTTCCAGAGTGCCAGAGGGTCCAGCCCTGCTGGCCCCACTCTGCTCCTCCATGGGAGCGGCCGCCCTGGCCTCCCCAGCACATGTGCTGTCCCTTCTGCCTGGGTTCCCCCTGCCCCACCGGCTCCGTCCTGCCCACCTGGAGTTTGCTGGGGCTGCCATAGCAGAGCACTGCAGACAGGGGCTCAACAGCTCAAGTGTCTTTCCTCGGAGCGCTGGAGGCTGGAGGTTGGAGCCAGGGTGGAAGCAGGGTTGGTTCCCTCTTTGAGCGGAGAGGAAGTATCTGTAGCACGCCTCTCTCCCGGCTTCTGCTTGATTCGCCAGCAATCTGTGGGGTTTCTTGGCATGTAGATACATCTGGGTGTGTGTCTCTGTGTCCACATCTCCCTTTATAAGGACGCCAGTTGTTAGATTAGGGTCGCTCTTAATTGCCTCATTTTACCTTGATTGGGCTTCCCTGGTGGCTCAGATGGTAGAGAATCTGCCTTCAGTGCAGGAGACCTGGGTTTGATCCCTGAGTCAGAAAGATCCCCTAGAGAAGGGAATGGCAACCCGCTCCAGTATTCATGCTTGAAGAATCCCATGGACAGAGAAGTTGGCAGGCAACACAGTCCATGGTGTACCAAAAAGTCAGACAGTGAGCAAGTAACACTTTGACTTTACCTTGATTACCTCTGGAAAGACACCATTTCCACATCAGGCCAAATTCTGATATTTGGGACTTAAACATATCATTTGGAGGAGACCCATAATGCCAGCCCTCAGGTCTTTCACAGACCTGCCATCCTCGAAGAAACTCTTCCAAGCCCCACACCAGGCTCATCCGTCCCACGGGTCCCACACTTCCTCCCCTGCTTGGCCTCTGTCCAGAGCACATCACAGTCATTTGCTAGAGACTCAGTTCTTTCCTGTCAACCCACTGGACTAAGGGAACTGGGACAGCAGACCCACCTGAGCCCCATCCAGGACAAGGTATGTAGTAGGCGCTCAGAAAATATATCTGGCAGATTTCCCTGGCGGTCCAGTGGTTAGGACTCCACGCTTCCACTGCAGGGGCACAGGTTTGATCCCTGGTCAGGGAACTGAGATCCTACACGCCACCGTGGCATGGCTGAAAAAAATATATACCTGGACAGGTGACAGACAAAAACAAACAGCAGCCCCCCTTTTCCCACCATAAGATCCAAAGAAAGCTTTTATTGTATGTACGTGCATTGCGTAAAAATATGTAAACTAAATATATAAAATACTGGGGACACAGAATTGATTCGTGGTTTCCTATATTTATTAATACATTTTTAAAATCACGTGCTTTAAGTAATATGTGAACTTAGAATTAATGCTTTTGTCCACATGCTTTTAAGAAAGCTGCTTTATTCAAACTCTCCCCGAGCGTTTTGGGAATGTCTTTGTCATTGTTAGAGACACTTCTGAGTCACCTAACCTCATTTTCCAGAAAACATTGTTTTTACTTCCAGCTAAAGTATTTGAAGCTAAACGTGTTTTTTTTTAAACCTGTGTATAATTCTGTTGCTGAAATTTTATCCCAAGGCATGGGAACTCATTTGCATAACTTATTTACCTACTTTTACTGATACCTCCCCTGCCAAGTGGGCTTCCCCAGTGGTGCCGTGGTAAAGAATCTGTCTGCCGGTGTAAGAGACGCAGGTTCAATCCCTGGGCCAGGTAGATCCCCTGGAGGAGGAAATGGCAACCCCCTCCAGTGTTCTTGCCTGGAGAATCCCCATGGACAGAGGAGCCTGGGGGGCTACAGTCCATGGGGTCAGGAAGAGTCGGACATGACTGAGCAACTAAGCGTGCGCACACACAGACACACACATACACACACACCCCTGCCAAGTATTGTCATAAGCTCTTTACCTTTTTTAACTCATTTAACCTTCACTACGAACAGTGAGTTGTAGGACTTTGTATCCCATTTTCCAGGTAAGAAAAATTGAGGTACAGAATGATTAAGTCACTTGCCCAAATTCACTCTGTTAGTTAAGGTTAGTCACTGCAGGTGTCATGGTTGTACAAAGGTCACCACATATTTCTTTTAATATTTATCTTTCTTTACTTATTTGGCTACCCCCGGCCTTAATGGCAGCACGTAGAACCTTTGATCTTTACTGTGCATGCAGACTCTTTAGTTGCCACATGTGGGACCTTAGTTCCCTGACCAAAGGTTGAACCCAGGCCTTCTGCGTTGGGAACTCTGAGTCTTAGCCACTGGACCACCAGGGAAGTCCCGTAGGCCACCCCTAATATGAGTGTGTTCCCAAAGGAGTAATCACCAAATCTGCCTCCTTTCTCATTGATTCTGGTCAGGGGCCTCTAACATATCCCCAGAGCACTATAAATGGCTGCGGCCAGCACAGGGATGCTGTCCTTCAGCCAGGCTGTGTGGAGGGGGCTTTACAGACCCCCCAGGTCCTCCCGGTGACCCTATTTCTAGAGGAGGAAACTGATGCACAGTTAGAAGTGCGTAGCCTGGGTCGCCCAACTGGAAGTGGCAGAGCTGGGATTCATACCTAGAAAGAGAGCTGGCAGGGCATCTCATCAAGGGAAAGGCGCAGGCAAGGCTCACGTCCAGGGCCGGACTCGCGCCTTCCAAGCACTACTGACTTCTCGGAGAAACAGTCGCCTGTTGGGGGCGCGTGCTCCATTGCACGAAAAGCGGAGTGAGCTGGTGAAGGATGCAGGAGCTGTACCCTGAGGGGACCCAGGGCGCTGAGGTGGAAGCCCCCACCCCCACACCCGGCCCCTCTGCTGCAGGCCCCGGTCAGCCCTGCAGCCCTGCCTCCAGAGAGGGCCGAACAGCCCCGTTTTGGCTGCTTTGTTGCAGGACGCTGAGCTCACTGGCCTGCCTTCTCCCGACCATGAGAGCAGCGCAGCCTGGGGGCGGGAAAGACTCCGGCCTTGGCCGCTCACCCCTCCCTCACTCAGCTTTTCTCTCTTTAAACTGGTATGACATCCTCCCCACCTCCCGGCTGTGAGGACTTCCTGAGGTAACCGCCATGAGGACCCCAGCACGAAGGTGGAGCTGCACAGGGCTGAGCAGGAGAGAGGGTGACCAGGGTGGCCAGCCTGGGGCCCCACGGAGCAGGAGACAGAACCTGCGGCCATCAGCCCCCTTCCTCAGCCGTCCAGGGCACCTCCTCCCCGCCAGGCCAGTCTCAGCCCGACTGAAAGGCTGGCGTGTGGCGGCCCTGCTGGCCCTGGTCCCTGCAGACAGGGCCTGGTGAGGAGGAGGCGGGCGTGCCCTAGAGAATAGCCTGCTTATTGCTTACAGTGGCGCAGTGGTTGTGGCGAGTGATCCCCCTGGTCACATCTGAGGACCCAGGCTCCAAATGTCCTCATCCATAAGAAGGACAGTCTTGGGACTCCCTGGTGGTCCAGTGGTGAGGACTCCCACTTCAGCTGCAGGGGCATGGGTTCAATCCCTGTTCGGGGAGCTAAGGTCCCATATACTGCATGGCATCACCAAAAAGTGGGGGAAAAGAAAAGAAGAGCAGCCTGGGGCCTGAGAGAGAGTGAGTGCTCAGGGGGCGAGCTTTGCTGCAGCTGCCGTTACTGCCACCGCAGTCAGGAGCAGTCCCCCGAGTCAAGCCCAGGACCCGACTCTGTGGTCACTGTGTCAGAAGCTCTCAGGGCATCATTGCTCTTGCCGGTAAAGCAAAAGCAAAGCAATGGAAGTGATGGCCACGGAGAAGGAACGTAGCCCCGTGAGACACCCCAGCCCCAGAGTGGGGGCCCACACCCCCAGAGCCGCCGTCACTGCGTCCCAGGCACACTGAGCACGGCGTTCGTTCATCAGGAGCAAATCTCAGGCGGCTCAGAGCACAGGGCAGATGTGGCTTCCGAGCATCCTCCACTCACCGTGCCTCGGTCCCCAGCCTCTAAAGGGGAGGACGGGGTGCCTCCCTCCCTGAGGAGGCACAAGGAGTCAGCGAGGCCTTGGGAAAGGCCACTCAGTGTTGGCACTGGCATCTAGCAGTTGATGCCTGGCCTGCAGGCGCCCTCCTTCCTCGAGTTTAGGGGCCCTGGGTTCAGCTCAGCGCAGCCACGGAAGCAGCAGCATCCCCACCCCACGGCAGGGTCGACCCCCACCCCCACCCGCCTCTCCCAGCCAGCCTTCCAGGAAAACCGGCCTGCCGCCCAAGGCAGACTCGATGAGTGTCCTCGCCAGCAAGGCTGGCAGAACCCCCAGCTCAGGCAGGCCAACCGACAGTGGTGCTAATTAGCTTAATTAACCCAGCCCCAAGGGAGCTGCCCGGGTTGGAGGCCAGAGCTCCCAGTCATCTGGGATCAGGCCCAGCCAAGTCAGAGCCTTTGGTCGCCTTCCACTCCTGGCCCAGCCATCACGGGGAAAAGAAGTTGCTGTTGTCCCGCTCCTAACTACAGGGCCGCCTTTGTCATTTTTCTGTCTCCCTCTTTCTTTTCTAACGTGAGTGGTTTAATTCCCCAGCGTGGCAAATGCAAGTTCAAACAACACGGGCAAATTAGGGACTCTGTCCAAGGCTGTCAGTCAGAACTTTGAGAGAGGGCACCTCCTTCTGGGTGTTTTCTTCATTTGTGTGTTAGATGGTAAAACATGCAGAGGATAAAAACCAACCTAGTTCGAAAGGGTGTGCCGCGAAAACCAGGCCTGCCTCCCTTCCCTGGCCCCTAGCCATCTAGCTCCCCTCCCCGGAGCAACCAGTGTTTCATTATTGTCCATCCTTTCAGAAATGTTCTGAGCACACGTGAGTGTGTGTGTGTTTCCTTCCCGCCTCCCCCTTTTTTTTTTATCCGTGGGGTCACCTCCTGTCTGTGCTTCAGCCTCTTTCACTTGCTCTTTTCTCAGCTTGGCGACAGTTCCATATTAGATAGAACACAGAAGGTGATCTCATTCTTTTTAACAATCAGAGTCGAGTCCATTTTATCCTCAGAGGTCATTAGATTTAAACATTTATAAAGACCAAAGATCTTGAGAATAAGGAAAAAGATCAGAGGTGCACAAACCCAGTTTTTTTCTTTTAACCTGGAATTAATGCCATCTTAAATTATTGCTATTTTTTTTTTATCCGTGGGGTCACCTCCTGTCTGTGCTTCAGCCTCTTTCACTTGCTCTTTTCTCAGCTTGGCGACAGTTCCATATTAGATAGAACACAGAAGGTGATCTCATTCTTTTTAACAATCAGAGTCGAGTCCATTTTATCCTCAGAGGTCATTAGATTTAAACATTTATAAAGACCAAAGATCTTGAGAATAAGGAAAAAGATCAGAGGTGCACAAACCCAGTTTTTTTCTTTTAACCTGGAATTAATGCCATCTTAAATTATTGCTTAGAATTTTCAGTTTGGACAATACATTAGGAAATCCTCCCAGAAGAGAGAGTATGGACAAAAATGATGAGTTTGACTCTCCAAACTGAATTTCATCATATTTTATTCCTTTTAGACATGTCATAGCTGCCCACTAACAGTGTCAGGCCATGTGGAACTTGGAGTATATAGATAGATGTGGAGCTGAGGGTCAGAAAGAAGGTTCTAGCAGGATTTCTTCCAGGGAGCCAGCCCTCCGCTGGAGAATCAGGAGAGCCGCACTCGAGTCCTAGGGGTCCTGAGAGCTGGGAAGATCGTTTCAGCAAATGAACCCAAACAGAGCAAGGAAGGAATGCTTGTGTTCTCCTGGCTTGACTTTTAAAGCATCTCTGTCCTTCTGTTTGTTTATTTTTGTTGGCTGTGCTAGCTCTTCATTGCTGTGCCCTGGCTTTCTCTAGTAGGAGCAGGAAGGGGCTGCTCTCTCCTTGCAGCGCGAGGGCTTCATTGCTGTGCCCTGGCTTTCTCTAGTAGGAGCAGGAGGGGGCTGCTCTCTCCTTGCAGTGCGAGGGCTTCTCATTGTCGTGGCTTCTCTCGTTGCAAGTCTGGGCTCTAGGGTGCATGGGCCTCAGTAATTGTGATACACAGGCTTAGTTGCTCCGTGGCATGTGGGATCCTCCCAGACCAGGGAGCAAACCCATGTCCATAGCGTTGGCAGACAGATTCTTAAGCACTGGACCACCAGGGAAGTCCTCTATACTTTCTCCTGGTTTATGGAAGTCATTTAAGCTTGCTGGGAAAGGAAGGGAGAGTGGAAGGGAGGTTGGAAGGAAGGAACGAGATGGGTAGGGAGATTGGCTGATGGGTTGGAAGGAAGGTCAGTTCTGTGTGATACACATTTAACAACTCAGTCAGTGTGCCTGCCGGCCTCGTCCCCCACCCTAGACATAAACACAGACTGCGGGTGAGGTGGGAGGAGTGGGAGCCCAGACAGTCACACAGGACAAATGGCTGTGAGATGAAGACAGTGAAGACGTAGCACAGGAGAGTGTGGTGTAGCTTACCTGGGCTGGGAGGGAGCCACAAAAGGGGGAGCGTCAGGGAAGGCCTCTCTGAGGACGCGACACTTGAGTGAAGCTGGGTGGATGAGAAGCTGCCATTTGCGGGGAATGCTGGGGAGGTTGCTCTGGGCAGACAGAACAGCAGAGGCAAAGGCCCTGAGGCAGGGACTTCCCTGGCGTGTTTCAGGAACCTTGGGAAGCCTGTATGGGAGGAGATGAGGGCTGAGGCGGGGTGGAACAGATTATTTTGGACCTGGTAGGCTGTGGCAAGGAATGTTTTTAGAAAGATCCCTCCCACATACCCACCTTAGGAGCTGAGAGTTTGGTGAACTTGAATATACCACGCTAAGCTGTGGGGGGGGGCTTTCCTGGTGGCTCAGACAGTAAAGATTCTGCCTGCAATGTGGGAGTCCTGGGTTGGGAAGATCCCCTGGAGAAGGGCACAGCAACCCACTCTAGTATTCTTGCCTGGAGACTCCCATGGACAGAGGAGCCTGGCAGGCTACAGTCTATGGGGTCGCAAAGAGTTGGACACAACTGGTGACTAAGCACAGCACAGCGTAAGCTATGTGCGAGTTTTGTTTCCTAAAAATGCTTTCACACCATACACACCACTTTTTTTTTATATTTGGCTGCACCAGGTCTTAGTTATGGCACACAGAATCCTTAGTTATGGCACACAGAATCCTTAGTTGTGGCACGCGAGCTCTTAGTTGCCACATGTGGGATCTAGTTCCCTGACCAGGGATCGAACCTGGGCCCCCTGCATTGGGAATACGGAGTCTTAGCCACTGGACCGCCAGGAAAGTCCATAACTTGTTTACTCCCATGACGTATCTGGGCAAACCTCTTCCCATGTCGTGGGGCCCAAGTCCTCTTGTCTTCAGCAGCTAGAGGGGATTGTTCTGGGGCCCTCCCTGCGGGGCCTCCCCCTGCCACTACTGGCCAGTGCTGTTTCCTCCTTAGTCAGGACTTCATGAAGCATCCCCGCACACCTGGCCCCTTAAAGGGGACACTCCCAGACGCAGAACTCATAGGGTGGAGAGAGTGCACAGTTTTACATTTTCAGCAGGTCATTTTAGACCCTTCCCAGAGGGGAGCCTCGTGGACAGTGCCCCTTGTGCAGGGGATTCTGGGAAATGGCAAAATCAAAAGGGAAGCAGCAGGGGTGAGGCCCTTTCGCGCTCCCAGGGGAACAGCATGTGCTCTGTGGGGGGTGGGTGTGTCTTTCTTGCTTTCGTCTGTTTCTCTCTTTTGGATAGAAAGCCTTTCGTTTGCCCAGAAAGCATACTTCCCTAGTAAGGACGGAGCCAGAATTACTCTAGCCCTGGAATTCTCATTTGAGAAGGAATACGACCTAACAAGAAAAAAAAAACACTTAACCACCCTCTCTTCCTTCCTTTGTTGAAATCCCAAGGCTGGCAGCTGAGAAAATAAGAGAAAAAATAAAAAACATGGACTTCAGTACCCTCAGGAGCCCAAGATATCTTATTTCTTCCTGAGTTCAAAGACTCTTCTCTTTGTCTTTCTTGAGTTACACAATGATGAAGTCTAGGTGTCAGCTCTTTTTTAAACTAGTTTTTATTATTATTTTTGTTACAATACATGATTATAGCAAAATAAATGCAAGCAGTTCAGAAGGGTGTTTGTATCAGATGAAAAGTGAAAGTTTCCTTTTTTCCACCTTCTAATGTGACTCCTACTTCCCAGAAGTAATCATTGTTCATAATTTCTTCCAGGATTTTTTTTTTAACGTATAAAAGCTTTTTAAGAAATACTTATTAATTTATTTGGCTGTGTCTGGTCCTAGCATGTGGGGTCTTTGTTGGGGGGCATGTGAGCTTCTCCAGTTGGGGTGCCTGTGTTTCTCTTTAGTTATGGTTCCTGGGTTCAGTTGCCCCGCAGCACATGGGACTGTTAGTTCCCCGACCAGTAACTGAACCCACGTCCCCTGCATGGGAAGGTGGATATTTAACCATGGGACCACCAGGAAAGTCCCCACAAAAGCATATCATTGAACCCAGTGTGATTATGTTTCACATTCTGTGCATCTTTCATACAGCGTCTCTTTGTTAGAAACGTGACAGCCAAGAACTGCCGTGATGCCCGTGGGCTCTGCAGCCTGGTGGCCTGGACTGGAGTCCTAACTCCTCTGCTCCCAGGCTGTGTGACTATGGACAGTTACTTTAACCTCTCTGTATCTCAGTTTCCCACCTGTAAAGTGGAGATGCCAATTAACAGTGGCTCCCAGGGAGGGCTGCTGTGTGGATTTCACAGGTTAGCTCACATGGAGCCCTCGGACTGGTAGATAGCACCTGGCTCTGTGCTTCTGTTAGCTGTCATTATTTCTTTCCGGGGGAGGCGAGGTGGCAGCACCTCAGACGAGGGATCCAGTGTTGGCTGGAAAAGTAGGACCTGATCCCAAAGGCTGGGCCAGACTCAGGAGGCAAGAGGAGACTGCAGAGGAAGTCCCAGGAGTGGAGGACAGAGAGCCCCCAGGAGCCAGCCCGGGCCAGGGAGCTGGGGTGACAGCCTGTGGTCCCTGCAGAATGGGAAAGGAGCAGCTGGAGAGGACTGTGTGCAGCTCAGGGTGCCCAGCACACCCAGATAACGGTTAGAAGAGCAGCTCTCATCTTCCCAGAGTCTGCCCAGTGAGGTGCTGGCCAGGCAGTTTGCAGCAAATTCCAGAATATAGTAAGGTCACTGTGTTTTCCCTGTGCAAACCAAGGATCCGAGAGGCCCAGGGTCCCACATCAGGAACAGGCAGAGTCTAGAATCAGACCCAGACCTGTCTGCCCACCAGGGCTCCTGCTCTTAACTCCAGACTGTGCCTCAGTGACTTTTAGATCATAGAGTCTTCTGGAAGGCAGCCCTGGGTCAGCTTTGGGAATGCTCAAGAGTGTGGTGATCAGAGTGACCTTGGCTCACAAATCAGCTTCTGGAACAAGATTGGAAGTTGCTCAGTCGTGTCCGACTCTTTGTGACCCCGTGGACTATATAGTCCATGGAATTCACCAGGCCGCAACACTGGAGTGGGTAGCTGTTCCCCTCTCCAAGGGCTCTTCCCATCCCAGAGGTTGAGTGCAGGAGGATTCTTCACCAGCTGAGCCACCAGGGAAACCCGACGAGAACGGGAGACCCAGGAGGAAAGCGCGGTAGTAGCAGTCAGAGGCTGCGCCAAGCCCTTGTGCCTCGTCTTCTACGTCCTCCCAGCCACCCTGCGATGTTTGAGCCCACCCCACGTGACGGAAAGCAAAGTGAGGGGGGTCTGGTGCCAGGCCCTGGAGCGCCCAGGCCAGAGGTCTGCTGTCTGTGGCCCAGCCCTGGCCCAAAGGGACCGGCCCCCCAGGGGAGTCTTAACTCTGTGGGACCCCCTCCCTCTTCTGTGGCTGGAGTCCCTGGTCCGCACCATCCCTGTTTTCCACCTGAACAACTCTGGAGTTTCCTGTCTGCTTGTTTCCATGAGGGTGATGTCTCAGCCCACAGCTCTTCTAAAGCACAAATCAGGACCAGGCACTTACAGCTCAGCCTCTCCAGATGCAATCCTGAGACCCCTCTGTGGCTCATGAGTTCCCGAACACCTGCCCCAGCCCCTCCCAGGCCTCCCCGCCTCCCCGTCACCGTCTTGCCCCCCACGCCTCTGTTAACTCACCAGGCTTGTTCACACGTCTCAGCCCAACACTCGCTGTTCCCTCTACCTGGCATCCTCTTCTACCAGCAGATTCCTGCCTTCTTCCCTTTCTGCTCAGATGTCATCCCCTTAGAAAAGCCTGCCTTGGGGCTTCCCTGGTGGCCCAGTGGTTGAGACTCCATGCTTCCAGTGTAGGGGCTGCAGGTTTGATCCCTGAGCAGAGAACTAAGATCTCCATGCCATGTGGCACTGCCAAAAGATGACAAGAAAACCTAGCCTCCATCCCCAGCAAGCCCCGTCCTTTTACCCAGCTTACTTCTCTTCAGAACACCTCTCTCCACCTCGCATTATGGGGTCTCTCTCCCTACTCATTTATTCACGGTCCGTCTCTGACGGGTCTGCTCCACGTTCACTGCTGTATTTCTGCTGCTGAGCACACACACGGCACAGAGTGGGTTTCCAGGACACATCTGAGTGATGGGCAAGTGGAGAGGGTAACCCAGGTCTCGTCTCTGTCCATCTTCACCGGGTGACGTGGGGAAGCCACGGTCACTCATCCAGTGGCAGTCGGCTCCCTGGGGTCAGGATGGCTTTGAGAAGCGACTCAAGCTTCCCAAGACCCTTTTGACCATGACCTTCTCCTTCCAGGCAGGTGGACAGCAGCACGAAAAACGTCTTTGGGCAGCCACGGTTGAGGGCCTCCCTCCGAGACCTCCGCTCCCCACGGAAGAACTACAAGTCCACCATCGAAGATGACCTAAAGAAACTCATCATCATGGACAGCCTGACGCCCGAGCAGGAGAGAGACACCGGCGTATGTAGAGGCTGCCCCTACCAGGCACACAGGCTCTCATGCGTGCAATCAGGCAGAGGGGGGCGGGGCCAGGCCGGGGCAGCTCCCTGCACTCACTCCAGCCTCTCCCTGCCCGCAGCACCCACTGGCCTGTTGGGGTGTGTGTGTGCCCCTGCAGCCAGGAATCAGGACGTCACGTTGGTCAGGGATAGGATCACGGCGTGAGCCAGCCTGGCAGGCTCGCGGGGGCTTTATCCCCACAGACCGCTCTCACATCCTCCCCGAGTGCAGAGTGGTTCAGCACCTGCACTGAGTGGAGGGACTGCTCAGGGGGCACTTGGGCTTCTGTGACCCAGAGGTTGGGGGAGGCCAAAACAGCAGGCCTCCCCTGTCCCTCTCCTCTCTGCCTCCCCTGGCGGGCCAGGCGCTTGGGCAGGTGCACTCTTGTTGGGACCTGGGTGGCCCCAGTCTCTGCAGGGTTTCCTCCCACCGGCTCTGGGGGGAGCCAGCACTCTGTCCGATGTGGTCCCCACCAACGCCTGGGTCTCCTGCGCTAGCTGAGGTCACCCCACCTTCCCTACCTCCCCTGGAGCTGGAGAGTGGGGTTGGCCCTCCAGACCCAGGTGGGCTGCAACGAGGGGAGGAGGAATCCTCAGGGAGAAGTGGGGTACTTTGGGCAGGAATGGATGCTGGGTGGGTCAGGACTGCAGATGGTGGGGAAGAAGCATCTGAGGGCAGTGACCGTGGGCCTGGCCGTGACCACACCCCTGTCCTGGCAGCAGTCGCCACAGAAGAGCCTGCAGCGGACGCTGTCAGATGAGAGTCTGTGCAGTGGGCGTCGGGAGCCCAGCTTCGCCAACCCTGCCGGCCTGGAGCCGGTCCTGCCCAGCGACGTGCTCTTCACCAGCACCTGCGCCTTCCCCTCCAGCACGCTGCCCGCCCGCCGCCAACACCAGCACCCCCACCCGCCTGGTGGCCCTGGCCCCATCCCCACCACTGCCGGCAACAGCTTCCCCGAGAAGAAATGTGAGCCCAGGAGCCTGGAGACTGGTTAAGGGTAGAGGGAGCAGGAGGGCATGAGCATGTGGATCACCTCGAGGTCAAAGGCCATGGGTCATCAGTGTCAAAGTCAGATGAGGGTGGGAACTGAAGTACGCGGGAGCATCTGGGGACCGCAGTGGTTCAGCACATTGGGTGTGACCCTCAGAGCAAGGGCTTGTTGGCCAAGCATCAGTCACCTAGGAATGGGGGGCCCCCCAAAGATTGAGGTCATCTGAGACCAGAGAGAGGGTGTTAGTCTCTCTAGATGTCTCCAGACCGGAAGCTCATTACTAGGGCGCTGAGGATCAAGGTTTCCGTTGTATGTGCCCCTTCCCCAGCTCCCTGTTCCAGCACCAAGCAGATTCCCTCATTAATTTTTTTTTAACACTTATTTTTACTTGCGTATTTATTTGCTGTTCCGGATCTTGCAGGATCTTTAGTTACAGCCGGTAAACTCTCAGTTGCGACATTTGGGCTCTAGTTCCCTGACTAGGGATCAAACCCGAGCCCCCTGCATTCGGAACACAGAGTCTTAACCGCTGGACCACCATGGAGGTTCCTGTCTTCACATACGTGACTTCCTCCAGGCCTGCCAGCTCTCAGCAGGAGGGGATGCAGTGGTGTGACCACCGTCAGCAAATATTTGCTGAAGGGAGTGCTGTGTGCACGGTTGCGCGCTGGCTGGGGTCAGCTGTGCCTTCTGTCCGCACTGTAATCCTCCATCCACAGCCTCAAAGGCTCTGAGACTGGAAGGCAGGGCAGAAGTCCAGGCCAGGCCCCACCAGCAGTGCCAGACCTGAACGGATGTAAGGCTGTTCGTGGCCCTTCTCTACCCCACTTGGCGTGAAGCATTGTTGCTTAGTTGAAGAACATTGGTGTGTTGGGTGGGGGCCGCTGCCGACCTTTCCGGGTGTGTGTGTGTACAGTATGCCGTTACTTTGTCAGATCGCCACAAACCTTGACTTCCGAGATCTGCCCGTCCCAGGTTTCAGCTGAGGGGCTATGCCCTGTAGCGTCTGATGGAGCCCTTTTGTAGACCACAGAGGATGGGATGGAGGCTCGGAGACTTTCCTTAGGGGTTCTATCTCCCCCTTAAAATTCTTCCACAGCTTCTCATTGACCTCGTATCTGGGTCCATAGTCCTTGCCCTGATACTTAGGGGCTCCACCCTAGGGCCCTTCCTCAGTGCCTCCCTGAGAACCTCCTGTCCTGCACTCTCTCTCAGGGCACTCCAAGTGACTCTTCCCTCTGCCTGCCACGCTGCTCCCCCAGCCCCGCACTTGCTTTCTGACTCCCGCTTCTCCTTTAGAGCTTTGCTCAGATCTGGCTCTTTTCTGGAGTCTCCCGTAAGCCCCAGGCTGGGTCCTCTCTCCCGGTTTAAACTCCAGAGCCCCTGGCCTGCCCCTCCGTTGCCTTCATCCCACTGTTTCTCCAGCCCCTGGTCTGGGCCAGGCTCTGCTGTAGGCTCTGGGCACCCAGCAGTGGGGGCAGAGCACCCCTGCCCTGGTGGCACCGAGCTTCCTGGCGGTTTCTCTTGCTTCCCTGATCTTCCCTCTGTGTCTCCTTCATCAGCGTCTCACGTCCACTGCCCTGTCTGTGCTGAAGGCAGGGCCAGGCACAAGGAGGCATTTGACACGTGGTGAGAAGGCAAGAGACGGGCCAGGGCAGGAGGGTGCACGGAGATCACAGACAGACAGAGTGCCTGCCTGGCTCTGCCTATCCTTTTAGTTGTGTCAAAGATGCTGCCTCCTCCAGGAAGTCCTCTCTCCCTAACCAGGCTGAGTCAGGCACCTCCTCTGGGCACCCCTTGCCCCCAGCTCCCTCCCATCCCACCCATCATGCTGTCTCAGCCTGTGTTTCCCCATCACAGCCCCACTCTCTCCCGGTGGTCTCTGCGTGGGAATGAGTCTGTCCCCCCCGCTGGACTGGAGACTCCCTAAGAGCAGGGCCCAGGGTTGTTTGGGTCCTTACAGTGACCGCAGCCCAGGGCCCTCTTTCTCATGAAACACACACACACACACCCCTCTCTGTGCCCGTCTGACTCCCCTGTCCTCCTGAACCGGAGAGTCCCATCTGGCCTGGCTCCAGGCCTTTCCACATCTCCATGCCTGCTCGAGAGCCCTTCCCAAGCCACACTGGGGCTGAAGAGGTGCTGTCAGCCCAGGCCCAGGCTCCACTGATGAAGAGCCCTCAAGGGGAAGGAGCCTCTCACGAGGCAGCGCCTGAGATGACTTGCATGGCAGAGGCAGCTGCTCCCACGGTCCCCACCTGCTCGGCCGTGAGACACTAGGGGGCTGGAAACGGGAGTGTGGGGATCGAGGGCATCCTTCAGCCTGCCTTCTCATCCATTCCTCTGAGCGTTCATTCACTCGCCAGCTAGCACCTCGCATCACGAGAGCCGGGGTGGCCTGAGTTTGTGGTCAGGTCCTGACCTTACAGCTGTAACCTCCCTGTGCCTATAGAATATAGGCCAAAAAAGCACCCACCTCACTGAGTTAATCCAAGAATCAAACAAGCTAGTACCTGGGACACACCAGACTCAGCCTGATATGCAGCCAGCGCTGGAAACGCTCTCGCTGTTGATGTACTTGTTTGTCAGCGTTTGGTCACCAGGAACGAGCATTCTAACCTCTTGCTGGTCAGGCTATTGTCTCTGAACTAAGGCATGAACAGGAAATTTCTCAAGGCCAACGCCATGTGGGGCTGGGCTTAAAGCAGGGTCAGCATCAGACCCCACGGGCCAAAGTCATGTGCCCCCACCAGTGAGAGAGAGGGTGCAAGGCAGCCAGCTTCCTGCTCTGAGCCCCAGTCACCCCCTCTCACGCAGGGTCATAGTAGCTCTTCCCTCCTGGCTAGTTTGGGGGAGTGAGGGCTAAGAGACGATCGCTGTAGCACCCAGTGTGGTGCCCACCGAGAGGATGAGCCTAGGGTACGTGGAGCAGGCCCAGCCTTTCTTGCCGGAGTCACTGCCTGACCTCCGTGCTTCAGTGCGCCTCTGCCCTCCCCTGTAGGGTCTGTGAGGCCTCAGTGAGTCAGGGCCTAAGCCCCGCAGGAGGCCTCCATCTCTGCAGCAGATGCCGCCGTTGACACGCTGCTTGTGCCTTCCATCCCCTCCAGCACCCCGAGACTCTTTCTCTGCCTGTCATGTCATGCCTGAACCCACCAGGTCTCCCCACAGTGACCCTAAACACCGGCTGTACCCCAGAGCCCCACGTTCTGTCTGCAGCCTGGCACTCTCCCCTCTGCTCCAGACGCAGGTGGCCCGCACCCCACCCACGGCTCCATGCGGGTGTCTCGGGCATCTCACACTCACACCTCCAGAAGCCTCACTTCTGGTCCCGCCCCCGGCCCTCCCTGACTCAGTGCCAGCTCCCAGATCCTGAAGTCCTCCCAGAGGCCCCTCTGTCTCATGCCCATGTCCACCCTCAGGGAATGCTTTCGGCCCCACCTGCCAGGGAGACCCAGGACCTTGTCCCTCCAGCCATACCGGCTCTTGTCTGCCTTCATCTCCCTCCTAGACCGTCCCAGGAGCCTCCTCACAGCCTCCCTGATCCCCCCACACAAAGCTGGAGGGACCCAGTGGACACCTGCCACAGCTCAGAACCCTCTGGCTCCATCTCACTCGGGGAAGCGATACGGTTCTTGTCATAGCCCCCAGGGGCCCTGCACCATCCAGCCCTATCACCACCTTCTGTCCCGGCCACTCGAGCCTCCTTTTTTTGTTTGTTTGTTTGTTTTTTTTTCTAGTTTGTCTGTGCCGGGTCTCAGTGCGGCATGTAGGATTTAGTTCCCTGACAAGGGATCGAACCTGGGCCCCCTGCAGTGGAAACGCGGAGTCTTAGCCACTGGGCATCTAGAGGCGTGCCCTCCGCAGTGCTTCTTAAACCTTCAGGCACGGTCCTCCTTCAGGGACTGACTTCTCACTGGTTGGGTCATCTGCCCAGAATGCTCTTCTCCCAAGATGCACCCCCTGACCACCCCCGACAGCCTGGCCTCCTGAGTCTTGTGCAAAAGGCCATCTTCTCCGTGAGGCCTCCCCGGCGCCCCATTTCAAATCATACCCTCAAATATCCAAGACTCCTACCCCCTTACCCTGCTGGCTGTTTTCCCTGGCATTTATCATCTAATAAATGTAATTTATTCCTTTAATTATATATAACAGTGTAACCATTATGTAACGTTACATAATTGTATGTGAAGTGTAAAGTAACGTGCTCATTTCTTTATTTCTCCCACGCTGTCACTCGCACCCATCCTCTCCCCACCCAGCCACCATCTCAGCCTCTGAGCTCTCACTGGCCGACGGGCGGGACCGGCCCCTGCGGCGTCTGGACCCAGGAATGATGCCGCTCCCCGACACGGCTGCTGGCCTCGAGTGGTCCAGCCTGGTGAACGCAGCCAAGGCCTATGAAGGTAGGCGCCTTCCACTCAACCACGGCAGATCCCACTCCCTTTTCTGTTCTGGAAGGATCCAGAGGGCGTGGGAGCTTTTTGTGTTTTCTAGCTTACTATGTGTTACTTAACTCGTCCCTCTATACTGCTGTGCTCAGCCGCGTCTGACTCTTTGTGACCACGTGGACAGTAGCCCACGAGGCTCCTCTGTCCATGGGATTCTCCAGGCAAGAGCACTGGAGTGGGCAACAGTTTCCTCCCCCAGGGGATCTGCCCGACCCAGGGGTCAAACCCACGTCTGTTGCATTGGCATATGGGTTTTCTACCACAGAGCCACCTGGGAAGCCCACTTAGCCTCTCTGTTGACATTACCTTTATTTTTTTTCCTCAAACTGGGCCCTTTTCTAAGAAGGAAGATGTTTTTTCTTTTTAATTTACTTTTTAATTGGAGGAAAATTGCTTAGAAAGTATGGAACACTTCACGAATTTGAATGTCGCCCTTCTGCAGAGGCCATGCTAATCCTCTCTGTCGACCTTGTTTCAGTGTACGTGCTGTCAAAGCAGGCACGGCCTTGAGGCTTTAAAGGGGTCACCCTCAGGTTCCAGAATCGGGAGGGCAGGGTTCACATCCTCCCTGTCCCTTGCTCACTGTGCAGTCCTGGGCAAATGTCTTCATCTCTCTGATCCCCCCAGCTAGCTTGTCTACAAAACAGGAACGAGACTACCCGCTGCCTGGGGCCACAGGGAGGAATCTATGAAAACTGTTTATAAAACTTATCATCACAGAACATGCCATCAACAGAAAATGCTCCCTGTTATTATTTTAGTGCGGAAGTGTAGTGATCCCAGTTGTACTAAGATGTACTTTCGGTTCAAGTGGCAGAAAATCCGGTGACTTAAACAAGGTTTTATGCCGTGAAAATTCCAGGGGTGGGCAGTCAGGCTGGTGGGCAGTAAAAATTTCTGGGGTGATCACTTCTGATCAGGGTCAAACTCCTTCCCCTTCTGCTCTGCCATTCCTGGGAACCTCACCCTCACAGTTGGGCTGCTAGAGCTCTGGCCATCACGTCCAGCTCTGCCCGCAGGTAGAGACAGACACCCACCGCACTCCACGCCAACTTGAAGGATGTTTTCCACAGCCTCACCTTCCTCCTGCACTTACATCCCATTGGTCTGAATGTCATGGCCACACTTTGCTACAGGGCAGGCTAGGGAAGGAGGCCCTGTGCACGGCTGAAATTTGGGATCTGTTATTACGGAGAAAGAGAAAACAGACCATAAGACAGCTGGCTGTCTCTGCCGTCTCCATCCCACATGTCCCTGGGCAAGCAGCTCTACCTTTCTAAGCCTCGGTTTCCTCATCTGTGAAACCCTGACAGATAAGGATGTGTTCTTCTGGCTCATTTTTCATCTTTTAGGCCTCAGCTTTGCAGTCCCTCCTCCAGGAAGCCCTTCCTCATATCCCTTAGTCTGGATCAGACACCTCCTCCTGTTCCCATGGCCCTGACCCCTCGGCCTGTGCCCTTGCTTTCTTTTTAATTAATTAATTAATTTGGTTGCATCAGGGCTAAGCCGCAGCACTCAGGCTTCTCTAGTTGTGGCTCATGGGCTTGGTGGCCCCGAGCATATGGGATCTTAGTTCCCTGACCAGGGATTGAACCTATGCCCCTTGCAGTGGAAGTAGAGAGTCTTAGCCACCGGACCATCGGGGATGTCCCCTGCAGTAAGCTGTGTTTAAAAAGTAAAGGAGAAGGGGCTTCCCTGTTGGCTCAGTTGTAAAGAATTCACCTGCCAGTGCAGGAGACGTGGGTTTGATCCCTGGTACAGGAAGGTCTCAAATGCCACGTGGCAGAAGCCTTGCACCACAAGTACTGAGCGTGCTCTAGAGCCCGGGAGCCGCAGCTGCTAAGCCCGCGCGCCTGCAGCCTGCGCGCCGCCACAGTGAGAAGCCCTGGCCCCGCGACTAGAGAGTAGCAACGAAAACCCAGTGCAGCCAAAAATAAGGGGTTTTTTTAACGTGAAGGAAAAACGTGCTCAGGAGAATTAAAAACCAGAGAGATCGCAGGGCGGGAACCCCAAGGTATGTTGAAATGTGTTGAAAAGTGTTGAAATGGGTGATGGGTTCACAACCCATGATGCTCTTTTCTCTGCTTTGGGGCCTATTTGAAACTGTTTATATAAAAGCATTTTCAAAAAGCATAAATAGTGAATCCAAGATAGAAAACAGCAGCTATAAAGGATGTTATTTAGAGAATGGGGGAAATTTCGAGGTGGTTGTCTATTAGGCGATAATAGCATGTCAGCGTCAACTTGCCTGAGGATGACGATGTGTCAGGAATGTGTAGGAGCATCTCTTTCCTTTTGGAGATGTGTCGTAAAGTACTCCTGGGTGAAGTACCAGGATGTTGGTACATTCCCTTCCCCAATGGTTGGGGAGTGAAACACACATAAATGCAGGAAGTAAGTGTGGCATAACCATTAACAGTGGGTGGATCCTGGGGAAGGGCATTTGGGTTTTCACTGTGCTGTTCTGGGAGCCAGGAGTTAGAAATAAAGGAGCCCGCCTTTGCCTCCCTGGGCGAGGCGCAGACCCTCCTCTGTCTGCTCTGTCCTAGGGCTCGCTCAGTGGGAAATGTCAGCTGCACAGCTGTGCCCTGCTCTCTGTGGCCCCCACGGACTGCAGGCCGCCAGGCTCTTCAGGCTGGGACTTGCCAGGCGAGAGTCCTCTCCAGGGGATCTCCCTAACCCAGGGATCGAAACGGGGTCTCCTGCGTGGGGCTTCCCTTGTGGCCAAGCTGGTAAAGAATCCGCCTGCAATGCCGGAGACCTGGGTTCTGTCCCTGGGTTGGGAAGATCCCCTGGAGAAGGGGAAGGCTACCCACTCCAGTATTCTTGTCTGGAGAATCCCATGGACGGTACAGTCAGTCCATGGGATCGCAAAGAATTGGACACGACTGAGCAACTTCCACTTTCACTCCTGTTTTGAGCCACCAGGGAAACCCCGGGACTCACTCAGCCAGCCCCTCTTTGGATGCATTCAGACTGTTTTCGATTTCTGCCATCATGGAAGGACCGCCTAAGGGTCCCATGTGAAAATCCAGGCACTGGCTCAGGCCCCGCCCCCCAAGCCAGTCACGTGTCGGGGGGATGGGACCCGGGCATCTTTGCTTTAACCGCCAGCCCCATGAGACTGTTTGTCTCTTCCATATACCTGATAGTCTCTGTTTGGTGTCTCTCTTTGCTTTGGAGGTTTCAAAGACATTCTCAGAATTAGGACATAATGAATCCCTGTGTCCTCATCAGCCAGTGTCAACCCCATCCACTTCCAGCCATTTTCCCCCCTCACCATTAATGACAAAACCAGGCCATTTCAGCTGAATCGGGTGGTTCCTTGCCCACACCGCACTCAACTCCTTTCTCTGCCCCTTGTATTTTGTATAAACTGATCGTCGGGTCCAGAGGCTTACTCAGAAACAGGACGGAATATGTTTGTGTCCTGACTTGGTTTGGTTTTTTGGCAAAATCCATCCTGTATGCCTGTGTGATGTAAGCGGGTGTGATTGGGAGTGTCCTGGGGGTTTGCCGGAAGGGATTGGCCGTTGCGGGGGGAGGGGTGGTGTGAGGAGGAGCCGAGAGCCCAGCCGACCACCGCGCCCCTCTCCCCCGCAGTGCAAAGAGCCGTCTCACTCTTCTCTCTCAACGACCCAGCTCTGAGCCCGGACGTCCCGCCTGCACACAGTCCTGTCCACAGTCATCTGAGCCTGGAAAGGGGGCCCCCGACCCCCAGGACCACCCCTACCATGAGGTGAGGCTCCCCTACCCCGCCATCCAGGCAGGAGGCCACCCTGCAGGTCCCCCCACCCCCTCAGCAGTAGCAGGAAGGGCAGCCACGGCCTCATCTAACAGACTCTGGGCTCATCCACTCGCTGGGGCCCAGTGGGGACCGAGCAGTGTCGGTCCTGCCCTCGTATGGAGGCCCTGTCTCCTCGGAGGAGGAGACAGCACAGTGACCATCGTTCTGCTGCTTTGGAAATCGATAAGCGGTACCCCAGTCTTCCCTGCCCGCTGCCTCACGTCCGCCCCCTCTCTCCACCCCGCTGCTCCACCCCGCTGCCAGCCTCCAGCCGGCCCTGTCTGCCCCCGGGTCTCCTCCTCTGCAGGTTCCTAAATTGTGTGCCGGTGCCCCTGACATTTATCTCTCACCTCGTCCCTGGCAGGCCCCAGGCTGGACTGTCTGGGGACCCAGCAGTGACTGAGGCCCGAGCCCTGTCCTCTCGAGGCTTCCGGGGGCAGGGAGGTGGGTGGGGAGGCAGGCCTCTCCCATTTGCCATCTCACATTCGGTGCAGCATGTTTGAGTGCACTAGCTTGGCAGAAAATAGAATCACAGAGGGAGAGAGGATGGAAATGGCAGGCTTGCATGTCCGTGGATTTAAATAGTGCATTCCACACTCAGCTGCATACTTCACCGTGCGGAGTGACGTGTGCAACAGTAGTGCACTCTACTGTATGGGCAGTTGAAGAGATTTTCGGGGGTGCTTTTGACTCTTCTTGTTTTTCACTTCACACCCTGGCTTTAGAGCTCAACCTCCACCGAAGACTGGCCCCACTGTCACAGCAGAGCTGGGCGGTTCCAGGACGGAACCGGGGCGCTACAGTGGGGATGGGAACAGGGTGCGTGTAGAAATGTCAGGACCCGTGGCTTCCCGGCAGACTCCTGGACTCCTTTTGCCCTGAGCTGCTGACCTCCTCCCACCTGCCTCCAGCCTCCCCCTGCGACTTCAGCTCCCCCAGATGTAGGATGAGCAGGGAGGAAAGACTGGTGGGGATATGGGGGGTGGGCAGCAGGTCCTTCCCGCTTCTTGGGCGGACACCCTGCGTTCCTTCTCATCCATCCTGGGTGCAAGCGTTCCCACTGCGCCCAGAGGAGCCTTCTGCAAAAAGAGGCTTTCCCCTTCCTCTGCAGGGGCCAGGCAGGCCCAGAATGGGGGAACCCACTCAGGAGGAGCCACAAGCTGGGGTCCTGGGTACAGCCTCCCTGCCTGAGCTGCTCAGACTTCACACGTATTGGGGTGGGTTCTCAGGAACGGGGGCTGTTACCATCATCCGTCTGGTTACTAGTCCTGCCCCCCGAGGCAGGCCCTCCTGCTCAAGTGCTGGCTCCATGCTAGGGCTTGCTCAGTGCTGGGTGGGTGGGTGGGTGTGGGGAGGGGACTTTGTACCGCGCTGCCCTGGGTGGTGGGAGGTGGGAAATTTTTCAAAACCTGGAAGCACACACTTGGTCCCTCTGTGGGAGGACCACCGCTCACTTCAGGCCTGGTGCTCCCAAGCCCCACCAGGTGAGGAGCCTGCCCCAGGCAGAGCGCAGCCTTCACCCACCAGGCACCCCTGGTACTCCAGCCAGGAGAGGACTCCCCAGAGCCTCGGACAAGAGGGGCCTGTAACCTGGGCTCCTCCCAGCTGTGGGCGGAGATCCTGACCCCGCCCCCTGCCTTTGCAGCGAGGAGCCACCCCTGGATCTGACAGGCAAGGTGTACCAGCTGGAGGTGATGCTGAAACAGCTGCACACGGACCTCCAGAAGGTAAGGCTGCCAGGCAGCTGCCTCACATGGCACTTCCCGGATGCATGGGGGGTAGGCAGCAAGGCTGGGGCTCCCATCTCCACCCCAATCCCGTCTGTTCTAAGAGAGGCCACCCGGCTCTGAATGTAGTCATGAATGAAGAGCTTGACATAGGGAAGGCTGGTAACGCACCCAGAAACTCTTAGAAGGAGAATAAGTTGGCTCAACCTTTTTGGAGGGCGGTCAGACCATATTTATCAAAACCGTAATTGTGTACCTTGTCGACCCAGCAGTTTCACTGAGAATTCATCCAATAGAATTCCAAGCATGGGCACAAAGAGACCTGTGAGCAAGGGTATTCACTGCTGTACCACTGGCCATAAAAGACTGGAGCCGGTGCAGCTGTCTGTTCACAGGAGAGTAGTGATGTAAATGACAGGACAGCCATGCCGTGGAGTAATCTGCGAATTGGTCACGGCAGAAACCCGTATATTCACAGACATACAGAAGAAGTCCGGTAACTGAAGGAGAAAACTCAGCATGCAGCAGACCTGTCTCCTAGAACACTGTAACACTTAAAAAGTGTCTCCCAGCTGTGGGTCAGAGGGCTATCTAGAAGGTGACATTCCAGATTGTTCCTTACCTCCAGAGGAGGGGAGAGTGAGGAAAAATAAGTGTGGAAGAGACTCTCTCTTGTTTTACATACTTCTGGGAAAAGGGCCAGAAGATGGCCAAGTATAATGTGGAAGCCTCAAGCACAGGAATCGTGGAGGCCCGGGTTCAAATCCCACCCCATCATGTAAGGCTGTGTGACGCTGCACACATCACTGCCTCATGTTCCCCTGTCCTGAGAGGGCAGCCCTGCGTCCACGTCCCAGCCCCCTGCTCACTGCATGAGGAGGTCTGGTCTCCTTTCCTGGTCCAGGAAAATAGGGGTTGCCATATCCCACAGCCGTTGGGTGGCTGCAGGGCTGGAATGAGGTGATCATAGTAACTGTCCCACAGTTACTCCACTTCAGGCTGTGTGCTGAGAACTCAGTATGCGTGACCTCAGGGAAGTCTCTCAACCGCCCCTTTCACAGTTGCCTTGTTTTGTCTTTTTGACCGAGCAGTGGGGCATGTGGGATATTAGTTTATCAACCAGGGGTGGAACCCGCACCCCCTGCCTTGGAAACGTGGAGTCTTAACCACTAGACCACCAGGGAAGTCCTGTCAACACCCCCCCTCCCCAGCTTTTAGAACTGGGGAAACGGGGGCCCAAAGAGTTTGACCCAGAGAGGGTCAAACAGGCCCGTGAGGTGACTTGCCTGAGGTTACTCGGCTGCTGAGAAGCAGAGCTGGGGTTTGAAGCCTGGCAGCCGGGCAGGGCTCACAGGCCGCGGGGATGCCGTTTAGTGTGCGCCTCACTGACACCAGCCCCCGCCCCACAGGAGAAGCAGGACAAGGCGGTGCTGCAGTCAGAGGTGGCCAGCCTGAGGCAGAACAACCAGCGGCTGCAGGAGGAGTCGCAGGCCGCCAGTGAGCAGCTGCGCAAGTTCGCGGAGATCTTCTGCAGGGAAAAGAAGGAGCTCTGAGGTGGAGAGGCCACCGGCCGCCTAGGCAGGTGGGCTCCTGCCCTCCTCTCCCGCGGCCCGGCCCCTGGTCACAGGCGTGACCAGATACTGCAGCCCAGGCCCCACCGCCCTTCCAAGGACAGGGACGCTTGGGGCAGCAGTGGGACCTGAGGGAGGCCTCGCGGGCTGTCTGCTCTTGGTCCTCCAGCCCCAGGGGGCAATGTCGTCTCCAGCCTCCCTCTGAGCTGCTCTCTCTGGTTCCTGGGGGCTGGGCCCATGCCCACACCACCCCCAGGGGGCCCGTCCCACCCTCCCCACCCAGCCTCTTCCTAGGACCAAGCCATCGGAAGCTGTAGGAAGGGTGGGGAGGGCAGGAGCGAGTCTCCAAACCCCACAGCTCCAGGAGTTCACAAACCAGGTTTCCTCACCACATCCAACAGTGTCTGGGCTGGTGGGGCCATGACCCCTGCATGGAAAATCATGGTGGGAAACCGGCCCACCGGCGTGGAAGCGGGGCCGGGGCTCCCCATCCTGGGTGCGCTGGCTCCAAAAAGCATGGACTTTGCCCCCTCCCCAACCCTGTCTTCCAAAAAGCAACCAGGAGCACTTTCTTAGAGTTTCATTTATTTTCTTGAGGGGAGGGGATCCCAGAATGGAAAGAGGAAACGCCAGCATTCCAGAGTTAACTTCTTTGAAGGGGAAGCTATTTGCACACTTGGGACCATTTCCACAGTCTTTTTCGACCAGTCCCCAGACTGCCAGAGGCCGCGGGGCCTGGGCCCCTCCACCTTCGAGCTACTGACGCAGCCAGGCCCAGCGGCCCACCGCTCCTGCATCAGCCCCGGCCTCTTCTGGACACCAGGAGGGCCTCCACCGAGCCCTCAGGTCAGGGCTGGAGAGAAACAGCCTTCATCTCCTCTCTGCTACTGTTTTCCCTTTACAAGCCCCCCAGCCCATCTCGCAGGCCCCCAGTCAGCGACACTGGCGCCCGCCGGGGAACACTGCAGTGCGCACCCCCACGAGACGCTGGTTCTCCAAAGGCAGTGAGGAAGGTCAGGGCTGGAGAGAAACAGCCTTCATCTCCTCTCTGCTACTGTTTTCCCTTTACAAGCCCCCCAGCCCATCTCGCAGGCCCCCAGTCAGCGACACTGGCGCCCGCCGGGGAACACTGCAGTGCGCACCCCCACGAGACGCTGGTTCTCCAAAGGCAATGAGGAGCAGCTGGCCGGGCAGCCAAGCCAGTGTGGTGCTGCTCGCCCAGGAAACAGAGCTTCTTTTTTTTTTTTTCCTTTAAAAACAAGAAAATATATATATATATATTTATTTTTTCATGTAGAGTTGCGCCAGAACAAGTCTGTATGGTCACACAATCTGTGGATTCCCCCAACCTCAAACTGAGGATCGAGGCTCGTTCAGCTCCCAGTGGGCTGGGGCTCAGCGGGGGGCACTCAGAGGGAGGAAAAGCCGGGCAGGCCCGGGGACCCTGCTCCAAGCAGCACACTCCTACTGGGAGGCCAGCACCAGGCAGCCCAGCCCCACGTCCAGAGACCCCCACCACCACCTCTTTGGGGCCAGAAACCTCAGGGGAGGAGGCCCACACAGGACACAGACTTTTAAGGAGCAGGAGAAAAGGACCCTGGTCTTGCTCCCCCTCCCCCGGCAACCAAACTCTGGCCCCTGAAGCGACAGTGCAGTCCCACAAGAAAAGCGCTCGGACCTGCCATCTCCTCTCCCCCAGGAAGGGTAGGGGGGTGGCCCTCGGGGTCCTCAGCCCTGGCCAACTACTGTGATGTCTCTGCCCCTCTTCCTGGATGGATCCCTCTTGGAAGGGTTCTCCAGGATCACCTACCCAACCCCCACCCCTTTCCTCCTCAGACCCTAACCTGGAGCCTGTCCCACCCCCAGCCTCTTTTTTTTTTAAGTCATCTCCTATCTTCAGACCATTTGAATCATCTTGGGGACCTAATCATGTACATTGACACGTGTAAATTAGGATTTTTGGTTTTGTTTCCTGTTTTTTAAGGATCTCTGAAAAGCACATCTATTTAATTTGAGTTTGGTGAAGATAGCAGCAGGGTTTTTTGCGGGGTTTTTTTTTTCCCTCTTTTTTTCCCCCAGTATGTTGATTTTTTTTTTTTTTTAATTCTTTATTGTCTTTCCCTCCCCATTCCATTCTTGAGATTTTCTGGCATGTTTCTGGAGGTTTCAAAGGAAATAAATGTTTCATAGAAGTGGCTTGTGTGTTCACTAGCTGAGCAGCCCCGTGGAGTCCCTGAGAAGAGGGGGTGATCCAGCATCAGCCTCCTGTCCCCCTTGTCCCAGACACCATCACCCCCAGTGCACACACACCTCTAAGAACCTAGGAGCACCGTTCTCACCAACTTCTCTTTCTCAAAACCCTAGCGACAGAAATCCAACACTCAGAATGTAAGAAACGTAGTGAAAAGCACAAAATAATAACCCCTGGACCGCCAGGGGATTCCTTCAAATATAAGAAATTCTTAAAAAGAGGGAGGTTCTACCCTCACAAGTCATATACTGGAGGCCCAAAACCCAGAGCTGGGGCTTCCCTGGTAGTCAATGGTTAAGAATCCGCCTTGCCTTGCGATTCAGGGCACACAAGGTCAGTCCCTGGTCTGGGAATATCCCACATGCCTTGGAGCAACTAAGCCCTTGCGCCTCATCTACAGAGACTGCACTTTGGAGCCCAGGAGCCTCAACTACCAGGCACTGCAGCGAGAAGCCTGCACACCACAAGAGTAGCCCCTGCTCCTCACAACCAGAGAAAGCCCAAGCACAGCCAGAAGTAAATGCGTTGAGATAGAAAAATATATTTTTTTAATAACGGTTAGCTTGATCTCGGCTGGCCTTGACCTTCAGCGGCTTGAAGCAGGACTTCTGTTCCTGGTCAGAGATTGAGGTCGGGCCACAGCAGTGAAAGCACTGAATCCTAACCACTAGACCGCCCGGGACAGTGGCCAGTGAAGGCCCTGGCCCGTCAGCTGTGTAGAAATGGATTTCCACATAGAGACGGAAAGTACTGAAATAAGTGTTCATTAGGAGGAAAAAGTAACAGTCCGTGTGGATTAGACACACAGGTGGGCTCAGAGAAAGTCACGCCCTCCTGGTAGTTTGAATTACTTTTGTGGGGCATTTCTTCAGGGTTTCCTCTGGCCGGTCATCTTGCATTGCCTGGTTCCAAGTTCCTCTTTGGTTTATCCCAGGATCCTCTCATGTGTGCCCAAGCATCTCTTAGCCAAAATGGATTCCAGCAGAGAGGCCTATGGGAAGGAGTTGACATCACTTACTATGAGATGACGCCCCCTTCCTCTTGACCTCCAAGGAGCCTTTATGCGCATGTGTAGTGGGGGAAGTATTTGACTTGGAGAATAAAGAATGTGTGGTCTATCTTTTATCTGGGCAGGGTCCAGCTCTTCTCTCTCCTGCTATTTTGACGGATATTTTGAACAGGGGAGAAAACAGCTGTTCACCCTGGGGCCCATCTAGCTCTTGCCTCATGCCTTTTAAAATCTGGAGGTGGTATAGAAAGAAAGCTGGGTTTTGAGCTTG
>SJYX01017817.1:239348-278114 GCA_006410675.1 Oreotragus oreotragus
CTCCCCCTCCCCTCTCTGCTGGGCCCTGGTTCTCTGCCTTCCCTCGCGGAATCTCTTCTGCTTCTCTCTCCAAACCGCTGATTACTTCCTCCTTTCTCTGTCTCTCCCCGTGCGTCTATTTTTTATTACTGTTACTCCTCTCTCCCACTAAATCTCCATCTCGTCTGTTCTCTTCCCCCATAATTCCTGTGGCTCCTTCATCCGCATCTCTCTCGCAGGTCTATGTCTTCCTTCTCCTGCTCTTTTTTCTGATTTTCTAAAAATGTGTGACTCTCAGAGCTGTCTCTTTCCTGACCGTTCTTGTGTCCTGGTTCTCACTCTTCACCTCACCTCACCCAAGTCTGCCTTTCGCCTGATGTCCATGAATCTGCACCTCCCTTTCCTTTGCCCCTTCCCTTCTGTCCTTGGCCCCACAGCGGGGAAGGGGAGCTCCAGGGGATGTCTGGTCCTAGGGTGAGGCCCTAGGCTGGTACCCCTGCTCCCTCCTGTAGCCCCGAGGGGAGGGTGTCTTGTCTCTCCATCCCTTCCCTTCCCCCAGTCCCCAGCTTCCCGCCTCCCCCCCATCACTGCTCCCCCCGTCACTGCTTCCCGCTGCAGCTGCAGCAGTCGGTTTCCAGGGCAACCACAGCTGGCTGGGTGGGAGCCCCCTCTTCCCCATCCCCCCCCCCTTCTCCTGTCTCCTCCCCTCTACCCCATCCTCCCCTCTTCTCCTTTCCTGCGAGGCTGGGAGGAGCTGGGACAAAGCCAGAGAAAGGCGGGGGTGCCGAGGGGAGCTGGGAGGGAGATGGANAAATCTGAGTAAATAATAATTCAAAACTACAAATGGTAAGAGGCACAGACACTTCACAGAAAACTGTAGAAAAGTGAAGACTCAACCTTAGAATGAAAGAGTAGTTTGGATGCAGTGTTAATAATGTCTAATGTAGAGGGCACACATAATGGTATTATTTGTATTAAGAAGCAGTGGCTGATTTTGCATGTTTAATATATAATCGGGTCTTCCCTCGTGGTTCAAATGGTAAAGAATCTGCCTGCAGTGTGGGAGACCTGGGTTCCATCCCTGGGTCAAGGAGATCCCCTGCAGGAGGGAATGACTACCCATTCTGTTCTCAACCTCAGAGTTGGACACGACTGAGCAACTGAACATATGCTGCAGCCAAGAATTCACGTGCTGCAGCTTAGACTGCTGTGGCTAAACAATAAATATTAACTAATAATAATATTTCACCCATTCCTGTGACTGCTTTTGAAATTGACCCCTCATGCTCTCTACCCTCAGCCCTCTCACTTCCTTCTTCCCTTTAAGGTTCAAAGACATCCCATTTTGTCCATGAAGCTGCTTTTCATACTGCAGGCAAAATATACTGATTCCTCATTTTTCTGAACAGGTTATATTTAAAGTCGCTGGCACCAAAATTACCATAACATTTTAACAATGTGATTTCCCTATAAGGATTATTCGCTCTTGTGTTTGAGAACTATCTGAGAGCTGAGAACTATCTGAGAGCTGTGCCCCTTCGCCCAGCAATATTTGGCACAATTTGGGGCTTGTATAGAGCATTCAGACTTCCCAGGTGGCTCAGTGGTAAAGAATCTGCCTGCAGTGCAGGAGACTCAGGTTCTATCCCTGGGTCAGGAAGATCCCCTGGAGTAGGAAGTGGCAACCCACTCCAGTATTCTTGCCTGAGAAATCCCATGGACAGAGGAGCTTGGAGGGACTACAGTCAAGGGGATCACAAAGGATTTGGACACGACTTAAGGACTAAACAATAACAGCAGCAAGACAGTGTTCAGTAACTGTTTCATTGGCTGATGGATTATATAAAATGTGAGGTGGCATCCACAGCTCTTTAGAATGATCATGATATTTTAGCAACTGTTCAGTTAGTTGTGATAGATAGGCACTTTGACTTAAGATGCTCCGTTTGCTGTTTAAGAACCTGGAACACATTTAGTCTGGATTTTAAAACAAACACTTTTAATTACATGCATGCCGTGAAGGTACATTTGCCTTGTGAAGTCCTTAAGGACAGGGCTATCTATTTATATATTTTCATCCCATAAACCTTGTCAGCTGTAGATCAGGATGCCTTCAGTTTGGCTGATGGGTCCACTCCAGTGGTCTGGTGGAGTTTTTATAGTTTCATTATTGGAAGCAGGTCTATTTGTGAAAGAAAGGTGTTTCACTAATGTAGATTTTTGGGGGCAGAGTTTTAGGCTTAGTTGGTAATGTATAGATATTACCTTAGGTTGTTTTTATTGTCTGGGTAAGCCGTGAAATAAGGCTGATGTTTTGGGAATGGGAACAATGGAAGGGCAATGCAACCTGAGCCACCGCAAGCATGAGATGTGGTCTAAGGTGACAGTCTTTCTGATCTACCTCTTATGTTCTGCAAAGTGACTTGATTTCGAGTGGTCTAGCATTCTGGAATATGCATTCTTCACTTGCTCTGAAAACAGGACTGACATTCCCGAGGAAAAACCAGACTTCTCCTGCTGCTGCTAAGTCGCTTCAGTCGTGTCTGGCTCTGTGCAGCTCCATAGACGGCAGCCCACCAGGCTCCCCCGTCCCTGGGATTCTCCAGGCAAGAACACTGGAGTGGGTTGCCATTTCCTTCTCTAATGCATGAAAGTGAAAAATGAAAGAGAGGTCGCTCAGTCGTGTCCGACTCGTAGCGACCCCATGGACTGCAGCCTCCCAGGCTCCTCCATCCATGGGATTTTCCAGGCAGGAGTACTGGAGTGGGGTGCCATTGCCTTCTCCAGACTTCTCCTGGGAGCCCTCCTAAACCACCTCTGTAACTTAGCAAAGTTCTCCGGTGGCTCAGCTGATTCACTTTGTTAGCAGAAACTAACACAACCCTCGTAAAGTAATTATACTCCAATAATAAAATAAATTTTAAAAAGATAACGTAAAGCAGGCTTAAAATAATTTTTCTCTTTTTTGGGGTCGAGAACCTCAAATATCCTCAGTGATGGTCTTTGCTTTTTAGTTTCTAAAGGAGAGAGACTTTAGGGAAAGATAGGATATGGCAGTGTGGTGCTGACCACAGGAAGAAGGCCAACACTTTGCATGTGCCTCTGGGTTAGAAGTTGTCGCACGTTTAGAGAGAATCATCGCATAGAAGGAGAAGCCACTATATTCCACACAACAAAATGCCATCTTGGAAAATAACCCCAAGCACTTTCCCAGAGTCAAGGGCAAGACAATTTGATAGGTGCCAGCATTAAATATATTCACGAGTATCATTAAAGTGGATTCTAGGCATCTTTAAATACAAACATCTATTTTTCAGCGTATGTCCCAGTGAATGTGAAACAGATATATAAGAAAATCAATTTACATCTGTTTCATTTTATATCTTACAGCTTCAATTAACATCTGTTTTCATTAGAAGAGACAAGCTTTATCTGATTAAAAAAAAAAAATCTCTGATCATAAAATAACCAAACACAGCACCCCATCCGATTACTTAAAATCCCCTAAGTAGGAGTTTGAGGAAGATAGACCAGCTTCAAGCATGAGCAGAGAACACTGAAAGGGAGGCATTTCTCCTCGATTTTTAAAGACCTGGAGGGAAGAGATCTAATACCCTCTTTTTTCTTTTAATTATGAAGAACATCCTGTTTTATGCTGAAGCTCATGATTTAGATTTAATTTTCATGCTTTATGGAGTCTCTAGACTCTTCAATGTCAAATTGAATTATTTCCAGAACATCAAGAGCAGGATGTATGACTTTGGCAAGTCCAGGATGTGGTGATGCAGGATGGAGGGGCTTTGCCTATTGTTGTGAAACTTCTGTTCTGAAGAGGTGGGAGGCAGGAGACTGCTTGTCCCTTCCTCATTCTTAACCTGTGCACTTGGCTAGAACCGTAGTCTTTCCTAGAGAATTGACATCTAGACTTTGGAAGAATCTCTGGAACATGTGATGGCAGGTCGACAGATGACCAGTGGTGGGTAAGAAGTAAAACCACAAATTCTTCAGGCTTATTTGCTCCTATCTTGTTTATTCTATAATTTCATAATTATGAAGTTGTAGCATAAATATGAAGCTGTGCCCAAAGAGGGGACTATAACCAGATGAATGACATAAACCAGGAAAATTAAAGCCACTATATCTGTGAACCAAGACTTTTGACCTTTGTGGAGTCCTAGCTGTGACTGACTCTGGAGGACAGGGCTGTAGGGGGAAGGGACAAGGGTTGGGACTTCTGGTGGCCTTGGGTTCTCATTCCTCATTTCTCTAACCTACTGAAAAGGGGGGAGGGACATTACAGGCGCATTGGTCCACTTAACATTAGTTATGTGCATTAGTGCACGAACACAGGTTTCTTAGGGCACAAACACGTGGTTTCTTAAGCACAACAGCTCTGATGTATGTATTTTAAAAGGTTTGGGTTTGAGAAGAAAATATTTCACAGAGGCACATAGCTTCTTTTTCTTAAGAATGACCAGAGCTTAGCTTGACCAGGAACGAATATCTCTGTCTCCTTGGTGAGAAGTGTGTCTCATGTTTAGTCCTGGAATGTAATGTGATATTCTCTCATTTAAGTCATAGTTAAATCACCAGGTCAAATAATGTAAAATATATGACAGAATGAAATTCTTAAATTCTGTCTTGTACCACCCCTAACCTTGCCTCAACAAACCATGCTGAATTCTATCCAATTTAATTATCCAGTTCAGTTCAGTTCAGTCGCTCAGTCGTGTCCGACTCTTTGCGACCCCATGAATTAGGGCCAGGTCAAAGGGGCTGGGGGAGGTGGTCTTCTTGCAAGACACAAAGGGCTCTGAGAAAGTCATCTTTGCAAAGCCCTGCTGGGCCACACCAAACGCCCGTGAGGACCATGTTTGTGGTTTGTAGTTTGGGTTTATAGGATTCTGTGGGACACTGAAAATGACACTGAGATGGTCTGGAAGCCATGGGTTCAGGTCCTAGCAGAACCATGTCCCTAGCTGGGTGACCTCGGGCAAGTGTATTCCCCTCTCTGAGCGCGGCGTCTTCTCTGTAAAGTGGGAACAAGAGCACCTACCTCAGGGCGGTTGGGAGCACTCAGAGAGTGAAGAGTGTTAAGTGCCGGGTTCAATTAATGGCCACGAACAATAATAATAATACAGGTTAACTGGTGTTCTCGAGGGAGGGCACTCCAGGGAAAGGCGCGGGCCCAGCTGGCGGAGGGGGTGGTGCCAGGTGGGGAGGCTGCGCGGGGCAGGGCCCGGGGGAGGGAGTGGACGGGCACTCACGTCGTTCTCCGAGGTGCCGCACAGGCTGCAGGACTTGCACTCGATGCACTGCCAGCGGTAGGTGCGCACGGCTGCCGTCATGTTCACCGTGAACTGTAAACACGAGGGGTGTCCTGGGGGCCGAGGGGCAGGGATGCGGTTAGGGGCTGTCGCGCCCCTGGTGGCTGCTGACTCTGGGGAAGCCCCTGGGGGCTCAGCCCCCACCCCCTGGCTCACAAGGCCTGACCCGGCCCAGCCCACGGTGCCCCGTGCCCGTTCCGCAGGCAGCGCCGCCCTGGCCACCAGTCTCCTACCCGGCCACCATGGCAACCACACTCTGCTCCCCAGAACACCATGGCAACCGCATTCCATTACCCACGGTGCTGTGGCAACCACTTTCTACCACCCACAACACCGGGCAGCCACGTTCTGTTAACCGCTGTGCTGAGGCAGCCACATTCCATTAGCCACAGCAGAGTGGCCAACCTGTTCCCTTAACCGCAGAGCGTGGCAACCACAGTCTCCCAGCCACAATGCCAGGGCAACCGCCTTCCACAGAGGTCCCCACACCCTGGTTCCCTGCAGCCCAAGCCCATTACACACGACGCCGCAGCAACTACAACGTTACCAACGTGACTGTGGAGCGTGTCAACCCTCTGATCGTCCCACCACCCCAGCGCAGACCCACAGCCACGACCCCAGGCCACCACGACACCCAATCGCATGACAACCATATTTCACCACCCGTAATACCATGACAACCACAATTCATTAGCCAGCGTGCTGAGACAACCACAGTCTCTTACCCACAAGTCCACCTCGGGAAACCACATTCTATTAACCACAACTCCATGGCAAGCGCCCTCTGTTGTCCACAGCGTCCAGGCAGTGGCAATCCATTACTCGCTATCACAGCCCACCACCCCCTGGTGTTTTGGCAGCCACCTTTCACTGTTCCCCATGCCAGACAATGCCATGACAACAGCGTCCCATTGTTCTCAGAGCCTCCCTGACCCCACTGAGCTCCCCACAGTCCTCAGCAGTTGAGTCAGCTCTGTGCATCCACCAGGATGCTCTGCGTCCCCCCAGTTCTCTCTCCTCTGCTTCCTGCCCTCCAGATCTGGAGTCTCTCCACCCCAGCCCCCAGAAGCCTCAGGTGGGGGGCATCACCTGATCGCCCACAGTCAGCACAGGAGATGAGGTCCTCAGGACACCCCGTCTTCTTGGAGCCCCCCAGGCAGAAGTCGCAGTAGCCGTTGGGGATGACAGTGCCGTCAGGCGCCTTCTTGGCTGAAAGACAGAAGGCAGGGGTTGGCAGGGGCAGGAAGGGACCCTCAGTCCAAGGCTGCTACAGAGGTAGGGGCAGAGGGAGGCGTCCCTACCTGTGTGTTTCCTCTGTGACTCAGGGACCCAGGCCAATTCTTTGTAAAACTCTGGGGGTAGGGGGACAGAGAGAGGGGCTCTCACCACAGGCAAGGCTCCACCCTGCCCACGGCCTCAGCCCCAGGGGTGGACCCCTTGTCCAGGCATGGAGGAGATGAGGAGAGGGAGCCGCTACCCTAAGCTGCGTCCAGCAGCAAAAGAGAGTTGCAGGGAGCCCAGGTAACTCTCATCAGGACCTTGCAACTCTCTGAAAACGACTGACAGGTCCTCTTTATTAGGTAAAAACTTGGCAGGTACAAGCCCCCTGCTTCCCCCGCCCATACGCACTTCTGCCAGACAGCCACCCCCAACTAAGCCCCAACTAAATAAAAATTAGGTAGAGGCCACTGGCCACGATCTGGTACGGAAACAGGCACGCGGAAGGAAGATTCTGAACACAGAGGTGCCTGGGTGTGTAGTAGGGGTGCGATGAAGAGACTGTTCCCTCCCACCAAGGAATGGGTGGGAGGATGGTTCCTCCACTGGCAGAGCCTCTCCCCAAGCCTTCCCCCATCCCTCAGCTGTCAAGGTTGGCACTGGATTGGCATGGGCGGATGCCAAGGGTTCCCAGGCCACGGCCCCTGCCCCTTGGCCGAAGCTTAGCAGAGAAGGGAGGAAGGGAGGCAGGGAGGGAGGGGAGTCATCTATCACCCCCCTCCCCAAGCTCTAATTGAAACAATAAATCAGACCCAGAAATATTACGCCCGGCCGGGAGCGAGGGAGAGATGGTTGGTTGCCATGGCAACCCCAGAGCCAGCATCCCCATGGTTGGTGGGGGGAGGGGACCGCTGAGCTGGAGATTTTCCAGAAATGTCTAATGTGCCCCCTCCCTCCCAGGCTCCTTAGCCCCCACTCCCAGGGCCCCTCACCACCCCACGCCTTGCCCGCCTGCTCACGTTTATGGTTGTTTTTCCGGTGGAAGGGCAGGGCGTGGCGTTCGGCGTTCTCCTCCCCCTCCTCCTCAGCCAGGTGGGTGTGGGTGTAGTGGTAGCTGAGCCCTGGCCGGTTCTTATACCGTTTCCCACAGACTGGAGAGTGAGCAGGGAGGGCTGGTCAGCCCTCCAGCCCCTGCCGCCTCCACCCTGGCCTCCAGGATCATACCTCCCCCCTCTGCCAGGGTCCAGAACGGGAGGGAAGGGGGCCAGTGGGGGGCAAGGTCTCTGGGTCCCACTCTCTCTCTCTCTCTCGTCCCCCCTCTTCAGAAGGACTCACTATCACAGACATACGGCTTGTCTCGATCCTCCAGGGAAGCGGTGTCCTGGCGTTTCCGGAGCCCCCCGATGCCGTATGCCTGAGGGGAAAGTCAGGAGTGAGGGGCCAAGAAAGGGAAGGAACTAAAAGAATTTTCACCATTTGGGCTTGAAAGCCCAGTCACAGCTCTGCCACCTCCTAGCTGTGAGTCTAGAGTAACTCTCTTGACTTCTCAAGAGGTTCCATTTTCTCATCTGTGCCACGTGAAGTAAAATAGCTCTAACCCCCTGTACAATCTCTGTTTTGCAAATGGCTTAATATGCCCAAGCCTCAATTTCCTCATCTATAAAGTGGGTATAAAAACCCCCTACCCTTTCAGGCTGCTCTGAGAGTTAAATAAGGTAAAATTGGGGCAGGGTCTGAACACTGCACAAGCAATCAGTGGAACCTGCCTTGAGGGGAAGGGTGATGAGGGGAGGTTTGGGAGCGATACCTTTCCTTTGGCCCTGTTCTTCCTCCTGGGCATGTCATCCTCTGGGTCTTCCACTTCAAGATCATGCGGAAACTCCAACAGTTGCTGTTTCTGGGCACCAGGAGAAGGGAGACTGGGGTCAAGAAACAGGGTATTGTTCTGCTTTGGGAGGTAGTTCTGGACACAGCAAAGATCTGGGTGGCAGGGAAAGTTAGGAGGTCTTCCCAAAAAAAGATGAAGTGTAGCGGATGGAGACAGGATGCTCAAAGGTCCTAGGGAATCAGGGGAGATTTCAGAGCAGGAGCAAGATGGGCCAGGACACAGGCTGGTTGGGAGGGCAGCCACAGCCCCTGGATGCGTGGGGGCTGGGCAGTCCTACCTGGCAGTCCATAATGGTCTCCTCCTCCTTCAGCTCTATCTTCTTCTCCCCTGTCTCGGCACACAGGAGAGCCTCAAGGACTGGTCCCTCGGGGAGGCCACCCTCCTTCTTCAGTGGCGCTTCACAGTCTGGGGACAAGACCACGGTAGGTAGGAGGGGGGTCGGGTGAAGAACTTGTCCCTGGAGGACTCCTCAGACTGCCCAGGTTGGGGAATCATGCTCTTTTCTGGAGGAAAGAGGCTTTCCCACACTCAACCAGCAACAGACTCAAATACTCAACCATCCATACCACCCTCAATACTTCCACACATCCTAAGGACGCCCAGACCCTGGAGAAGACACAGTCAGACCATCAGCGACCACTGGACATACTCAGGAGAAACATGGCCGGACCGTCCTATATAACTACATAGTACAAGTAGGAGACCCCACCCAGACCCCCGCAACTGGAGAGAAGAGACATTCAAACAGGACACACACGGACATACACAAGGGAGATACAGACAGATCATCTGAGACAGCCAGACACACAAAGGAAGAGGTACACCCAGACACTCAGATACACCCAGACTCACGGAGGAGACCTATCCAGACCCTTGGGCACACTCAGAGACACTCCAAAAGAGAACATTAGACCATCAGATAAACCCAGACCCCATGGGGAAAACACAACCAAACCCTACCAAACACCTGAACATAGGGAGAGAGACACACCAGAGAATCACTCGATGGGTGCTCATACACACAGGTGATACAGACAGTCCCTCTGGGACAATCAGACACACCCAGGAAGACAGCCAGATGGACACACCAGTACACCTGCCTGGACCCACACAGATCCTTGGTTATACCTGAGCAAGGGAAGAGAAACAGCCGGTGACTCTATCAGTGCTGGACACATTTGAGAAGTGATAAAGCCAGACACTCAGGGAGCAGCAGACACGGGCAGAAACACAGCTGACACTGCAAACAGACACTCAGGGACGAGATTCTCCCAGACACTCCAGAGCACCTGGTACCCGAAGGAAGAGAGATGCTCAGGAACAGACAGACCAGACGCACTTAGGAGGAAAGAAGCCTGGAGACATCTGAAGAGAGACACCAAGCCACGCTCTACTGCAAACGGAAAAAGTTACAACCAGACACTCTGACACACCCAGACACACACTCAGACATCCACAGGAAAGAACAGGCAGATACTCTGATACATCCCAACTCACAAGGGAAGAGATATACAAGGGTGGGATACACCTGGACACACAAAACAGATACCACACTCTGTCCAGGAATACACCTGGGTCCAAGTAGAAGACGCAGTCCAAAATACTCAGGGAAAACTGGAGAGTCTCTGTACTACCCCCAGACACACACCAGCAGACACAGCAGGTCACTCAGACACGGGCCAGGAGGGAAATAAAGGCAGATGCTCAGACGCACACGGGCATCGACACACTGATCAACCAGTGGTATGGGCACCCAGAGGGGCCAGGCCCAGGACGGAGCCCCACCTACCGATCTTGTACTCGCAGGGCCGGAGTCTGGGGTCTTCCAGGATGTTGAGCCTCCGTTTCTTTCTCCAACAGCGGGCCGGGTACGTATAGATCTGTCCGGGGGCCAAACCTGGAGTAAGAAGGGCGGTAAGAACGCGGCTGGGAAGCCGCCGCCCCGCCCCACCCCCGCCCTCCCGGCCGGTACCCGGGCCGCGGTGGGTCTTCTCCATCCAGATGTAGCAGTTGTTCTGGGCCACGCCGGTCTGCGAGTCGAGGAAGGGCAGGCGCAGGCTGCGCTCGGCGCACAGGCGCGCGTTGTAGCTGCGGCAGTGCTCAATGGCCTCGCGGTAGAAGTCCTCGCCTAGGCTGCGAGGGGCGGGTAAGCGGGCGGGCGGCTGTCAGCAAGGGCAGGCGCGCCCGGTCGCCCAGCACCCCTCCCCCAGCCCACCCGTCGGGAATGGGTGGGCCGACTCCTCCAACCTCACCTCTCCCCTCCGGTCGGGACCCAGGGGCCCCCAACCTGGGACTCAAGCGGGCCTCGAGCCAAGGAGTGGATACAATATAGAAACAGATAAAAATACACCAGGACACATCCTTTCAGGCACATATCCAAATCCACAACACAAATGTATCACACATAGTCGCACAGGATTCACACACAAAGAGAGACATATCCCAAGACTCACAAAGGGAGAAACAGACACATCTCACATATGGGCACACACAAATATCTTCTGAAAAATACAGATCTCTCAACTTCCATAGTGTAGAAACAGATCACACACGTGTCCATGCACAAATATACATCACATATCCAAAGACACACAACATAATCACCCACACAAAGACACACAACATGTAAACAGATTACACACCACAGTCACTCACACTCACTCATACATCCAAAGACACACACACAGGTACACAATGTTAAGAGAAAAAAATGTTAAACTACCCATATAAGCACTTACACACATATCCAAATACACAACACAAATCGCACACAATTCAGATACACTATACAAAGAAATCACACAGATTCACACAGGATACACACACACAGTCACAAAGATACACAATAATATAGAAACCAACATCTAAAATACCACATATTCAAATACACAAAGATACACATATACTCAATGTAGAAACAAATCCACCCATATTCACACAAAAATTTGCACATAAATACAGGAATACCTACATATCCAAAGACACAGAACACAAATGATGCACAGTTTCAAAGGACATGCACACACACTCAAAGACTCAAATATCCAAAGATACCTAGAGTAGAATAAAAGAAATCAAATACTCATCCACACACATATCCAAAAAATAAAAATAAAAAAACACCAGAATCCGAACAAGTGACACACACTCCATATCCCAAGACAAAGGTACTGTGAGCTTCACTCAAGTTTACCAAGGTCCCCGCTCCCCTAGTCCATTTCACCTTCTCCCCAGCCCCGGGGGTCTCAGGGCGGGACATGACCCCCTTTCCCGAAGAGGACTCGGAGTTCCGCACACTCTCCTCTCCAAAAGCAGCGCGTCGGACACGGTTCTTGCCAGAGACCCACAGTCACACACACTCGCAACCCCGCGCAGCCCGGCCCACGGTGACAGCCCCCCAGACACCCCATCGGCCCCACCCCCAGCCGCCACACACACACACACGCCCGCGCGATCCGCCCGCGCTCCCTCCCCCGCCTCCCGCCGGCCCGCAGCACCTCAGGGGGCCGGGGATGACCGTGGCCATCTTGCTCCCCGGGTCCTGCCCCCAGCAGGTCCCCGCCGGGCCGGTCCTCCCAGCGCTCGGGCGGGCGCTGAGGCCGCCCATCCATTCATTCCCGGGGGGCGGGAGCACCGGGGCTACAGCCAATCAGGGCGGCGGGGCGGCCCCGCCCGGGCCATGCTGGGAGTGGTAGTTCCCCGCCTGCGGCAGGCGGGACCCCAGCGGGAAGCCGGTCAGAGATGGGGCTCGAGGCACGCATAGCCACTCACGCACGCTCACCCATGCACACCTCGGAGTCTCGCACATGGGTCTACACTCACGCATGCACACCTGGGCTCGCACACACCCACACACGGCGGCTTACACACACATTCACACATATATTCACAGCCTCCCACGCAGACTCACGCACACTCCCTCTCCCACACCTTCGCACAGACTCGCATACATTTACACTCACACAAACACTTGAGTGCCAGGAGACTTAGAGACAACGTACAGATGCCCACGCAAACGTCCCGCCAACGCATGGCTCCCTGCCCCCGCCCCGCCCCCCAGTCCCTCCTAGCTCCAGAGCACCCTCTCGGTCCCGGCCTCTGGTCACCGTCGGGGCTGTCTCTCTCACAGGGACCACGCCCGATTCAGCCCCTTCCCCGGCCTGACAGCAGCCGTGCCAGTTAGGTGTGTGCTGTAGCCACATTTCATGGGTTCAAATCCTGACTCTGCCACTTGGTGGCCATGTGACCCTGGGCAAATAACTTAATCTTTCTGGGCATCAGTTTCCTCATCTGTAAAATAAGGATGATGCCTCATTGGATTATTGTGAGGATTAAATGAGTAAGTGTTGGGGTGTGCATGTATTAAGTCGCTTCAGTGGTATCTGGCTGACTCTTTATGACCCCGTGGACTGTTGCCCGCCAGGCTCCTCTGTCTGTGGGATTCTCCAGGCAAGAATACTGGAGTGGGTTGCCATACCCTCCTCTAGGGGATCTTCCCAACCCAGGGACTGAACCCTTTATGTCTCCTGCATTGGCAGGTGGGTTCTTTACCACTAGCGCCACCTGGGAAGCCCTTAAATATTGGTAAATTGCTTCAAAAGGCACCTGACGCGAATTTCACTGCTGGTCCAGTAGTTGAGACTCCGCACTTCCACTGCAGAGAGCACAGGTTGGTTGGGGAACAAAGTCCTTTATGCCATGCAGTTTAGCAAGCAAACAAACAAAACAAAAGGTACCTGGCAGGTAGTAGGTGTTCAGTAAATTCATTCATTCCACAAAGAGGACCTGATGTGTACTAAGATGTAAAATGGTGATAGCTAACCATGAATAGAATAACACTTGACATATGTGCGTTAGTCACTCAGTCGCGTCCGACTGTTTGCGACCCATGAACTGTAGCCCACTAGGCTCCTCTGTCCATGGGATTCTCCAGGCGAGAATACTGGAGTGGGTTGCCATTTCTTCTTCCAGGGGATCTTCCCGACCCAGGGATCAAACCTGAGTCTCCTGGATTGCAGGCAGATTCTTTACCCTCTGAGCCACCAGGGAAGCTTGGCATATAATAGATGCTTACAAAATATTTGTTAAGAATAAATATACTGAGTAGCCACCAAGTGCAGGCACAGTTCTTTAACAGAGATTCACCCGCCTGATCCTCATAATGACCCACCAGGGTGATATTATCATTACCCCCATTTTCCCGGAGGAAGTAGGGTCGCGTGCCATCAGCCCCTGGTGTTTGCTTGAAGGTGAGACTAAGATAAGTATTCACTCGCCCAGATGTCTGTATCACGTGGGTCACCCCCTTCTTTCTGCCACTCCACCCTAAGGGATGCCCAGAGAGAAAGCTGACCTTTGGAGTCACAGCACTTGCCAAATCCCACTCACCCACACCAAACCCACACCCCCATCCAAAGTTCCTGTTCAGGTTTGAGCCCTTGCATGGATAAAAAGGCCCACAAATGTCCTTGTCTACCAGAGAGCTCTCCAGCAGACAGAAGAGGCCTTAAAGCCCTCACCTCTTTTGTCTCTTGATGCCCCCACCTACCTCCCTGATGAGAGAGGCCCCTCCAGGTCTTCCACACCATGGTCACTTCTAAACACACACACACACACACACACACACACACACACACACTTTCCTGGTGGTCCAGTGGTTTAGACTCCACACTCCCCAGTGCAGGGGTCACGAGTTCAATCCCTGGTCAGGAAACTAAGATCCTCCAGGCAGCAAGGCATGACCCCAAAACAAACAAACAAAAAAAATACACACACCCCTCTAGTCTTAGACCCCTTCACAGGCTCTTCCCTATCTCTCCCAGGTAAGGCCTTGACCCCCCTCTCCTCAAACCCCCAAAGCAGGGAGTGGGTCTCTGCTTCACATCTGGCCTAGAGCAGATGGCAAGGGGGTGAGGCACCTCACTCTGCGTCACAGACCACACAGGGCCACAGAGACACGGGCACCTCACAGTCGCGCTGGCCTCCAGGTCCCCTACAGTGGCCACCCCAATCTCATCCACAGTGAGCCCTGCCCCCGCAACCCACCAGCTCAGCTCCAAGAGCCCTTGCCACCTTCCTCTGTCACCTCCCACCAGCCTCCAATACCTCCTTACACTTGCTCCCCACACCTCTAGCCGCAGGCACCTGGCTCACCCCAGAACCTTAGCATCAGTTTTGCTCAGCTTGGAGCCTGAGTACAGAAAACTCCATCAGCTCCCTGGAGGCCCTTGTCCACCAGTGCAATTTGACCCACAGCTGACACCTAGAGAAGGGTCTCTCTCCCCTTCCTTACCCTTAGTCACCCTCTCAGACCCCTCAGCTGCAGTCAAGCTCCTCTGTCCAAACAGTCCTGTCCCCATCACCCCATGCCGTGTGTGGAAACTGGACCACAAGTGAAATCAACATTTATACTAAACAGTAAGAATCTGCCTCCAATGCAAGAGACCTAGGTTTGATCCCTGGGTCGGGAGGATCCCCTGGAGAAGGAAATGACAACCCACTCCAGTATCATTGCCAGAAGAATTCCACGGACAGGGGAGCCTTATGGGCTCCAGTCCATGGGGTAGCAAAGAGTCAAGACACAACTGACACTCTCACTACATTTAGTCAGAGTCAGGCTCAGTACCAAGTGCTTTACAAACATCACAGCAGCAACCATGACATAATAAGAACTGTCATGATGACCCAGTTCACAGATGGTAATGCTGAGGCTCAAGGTGGGGAGGTGGTTAGTGCTCAAGATAGGGTTCCAATACAGGCGGTCAGAACCCTCCAGAGCCCACTCCTAAGGGGACTGGATTCTCTCAGGAGCCAGCCCCTTCCCTCCCCTCACCTCCTGTAGATCCCTCCAAAGGTGAGTGCAGAGTGGGCTACTGGCACTCCCACCCCCAAGCTTACTCAGGTCTTCAGGCGCCCGCAGTGGCTGCCCCACACCTACTCTAGGAGGTCAAAGTGAGGCGGTCTGGATACCTATAGATCCACCAACCTGCACACGAGCCCTGTGCCAGCCAGTTTGAGGGTGTCCCTGATAGGGGTAACACGTCTGTGTTGAAGAATTAGAGCGAGAGGGAGGCAGAAGTGTCACCGTTACACACTGTCTCACGCCTACCCCGACCCTACACACGCCCTCCAAGCCGGCTTGGCTCTCCGCAAAGCCACACGTGTAGGCGCGAGCTTGTAAGGCCCGGCCCCCTCCATGGCCCAACTCCCCCCACCATCAGAAACCTGAAGCTACTGGGGGCCTTAGGTCCGGCCACCCCAGGCACAGCCTTTCCGGAGGGCGGGGGCGGGGGGCGCCCCGAGCCCCTCNTCAACCATCCAGGGCATCACTAATCCCACTCTCCCAAATCCAGATGGGGATACGGTAGGGGAAGGAGGGAGGGTGGTGGGTCAGAAGGTTGTGCTCTGTGGATTAACCCTTTAGGTGAAGAAGCGGGAGGAAAGCCTCTGCCCTCAGACCCACCACACATCTGCCTTCCACCCCAGGGCCTCCCACCAGATGTGTATAAGAGACAGCCCAGCACCCGTAGCTCAAGGTCAAGGTGGCGGAGGCGAGGGGCTGAGGGGAAGGTGGGGGAGGTCGCCCCGGCCCCTTTGTGCGGCGCCGCAGGCGTTCGCCCTCCGCCTCCTCCCCGCCAGGCCGGGGAGCGGGGGAGGGGAGGGCCGCGCGCGCCAGCCGGGGAGGGAGAGCCGGAGCGGCCGCGCGCCTGTCACTCCCAGCCCGCTGTCACCGTTGGGGAAGGGGGGCGGGGAGCACTGGGACCCAGGAGTTCGGGATCCCGAGGAAGGAGCGAGAGAGACGGAAAGAGAGGGAAGAAGTGGAGAGAGCGAGGGCTGGCCAGGAGAGGGGAGGGCTGGGAGAGACCGTAGGTTTGAACCCAGGCGTCCAGGATGCCAGCCGCGGGGTCCGGGAGGAAGCGAAGCTCGGAGGACGCACGCGGAGAGGGAGAAACGGAGGGAATCCCCGGAGACTGAGGGCGCTCCCAGCATCCTCTCCCGAGGCATCCGGTCCCCAAGGAGATAGGAGATGCTCTCATTACATGTGTACGGGCAGGGAGAGGCAGAGAGCCCGCGGTCTAAACTGACCGGAGCGTCGGGGCTTTAGGTCCTGAAGACCCGGGAAGGAAAAAAAAAGGGGGGGAGACAGCAGGGATCGAATCGGGGACCCCCGACGTCTCAGCTCCCACCCTGCGGCCGCGCAGACCGAGGTCCCCGGAGAAAGAGAGGGGAAAGAGAGAAAGATGCTTTTGAGGAGGTAGAGACCTGGGAGACTAGGGTCCGGACTTAGGCATTCGTACTCCCAGCCCCAGGCAGGGGCAGACCCGGCGCCCCCAGAGACTCGGAGGAGGAGAAGGAAGCCCCTACCCCCACTCTGGGTGGGGAAACGGCCTCCGCCACCCCCAGCCCGCGCCACATTCCTTCACTGACAGCGACAAAGAGGAGGCGCCCCCGCGACCCTGGAGTGGCTCCTGCCCCCAGTCCCAGGGGGGAGACAGGGGGTGGCGGCACGCCCCGGGGGGACAGGGGGACAAGCTGGGGGACCCATTCAACTACCATCTGCCCACTGCGTCCCCCTCCCCAGCGAGGGCGGGGGCAGGGTTCGGGTAGGGGGCGGATGGAGGGACGTGGACGGTGGGGACACTCACGACTTGAGCGGGTTCTGAATGGCGGTGGCCATGGCCCGCTCGGCTGGGCCGCCTCCGGCCCGGGGCGCCGCTGCCGCCGCGCGCGGGCCCAGCCCGGCCTGCGCCGCCCGCTCTGCCGCCCAGCGCGCTACGATTTCATTCATTCTTGGGGCTGCAGCGCGAGCGGAGCGGGGCGGGCCGGGGGCGGGGCTCGGCCAATCCCCGCACCTCCCGGCGCACGACGGGACGTGGAGTCTAGGGGCGCTCGGCGGCGCCCGAGGGCGCCCCTGTCCGGACTACACGTCCCAGGGGGCGTCGGGAAAACCGTGTGCCCATTGGCTACTGAGGATACAGGGTGGGGCTGGACTCGCCCCAGAGCATCCTTTCCCTTCCCTGGAGTGCCCCTTCCCAGCTCCGGCTCTCCATCCTTCAAGAACCACAGGCGCGCGGGAACGGGTGGCCGCTGATTTCTGGGTCTCCCCTGGGTGTGTGGATGACCCCAGGGTCTGTCGTGTATTCTTGTCTTTGCCTACTTCTCTGGGTGTCTCTTCTTTTGTAAGCCAGTCTAAACAAGCACAGGGGTTAATCAATGCCTTTGCTCATTTATTAAGTGACAGGCACTCTTCTAGGCACTGGAGAAACAGCATGAACAACAGACAGAATTGCTGCCCTCGGGGAGCTGAGCTGTGAGTGGAGAAAAACAGATGATAAACAAGCAAACAAGCTGTTAATTTTAGAGAGTGATAAGTGCTACAAAGAAAGTGGCTTCTCTGAGGAGGTGACATTTGAGCTGAGACCTGAGAAGCTGTCACCATGCCATACATAGAAGCAGGAAAAGCTTGACAAGTTCAAAGATTACTGTGGAAAGCTAGTGTAAAAGAGTCGAGTGAGTGGGGAGGGAGACAAGGTTAGCCAGAGAGCAAGGAACCAGATTATGTACGGCCTTGTAGGCCATTATAAAGAAAATGGATTTTTGTTCCAAGTGCAATCAATCATCCTTGACTCTTCTTTTTTCGCACACACCTCAAGTCCATCATCAAATCCTGTTATCTCTACATTCACAAATAGATCCATAATCTACTCACCCTTCTCCCTTCACGGCCTCCATCCTAGGACTCCCTCCTCCCATCATCTTCCCCCTGGACAGTCCTTGCCTCTTCTCTCCAGGGTAGCCAGAGTGAACTGCCTAAAACAGCTGGCATCACCATGCTGTCTGGCTCAAAACCTCCAATGACTTTTTTTTTTTTTTTTTTTCCTCCAATGACTTCTTTCACACTTGGAATGAAGTTCTAAGTCCTCACTATGCTCTCGGGGCCCTACTTAAGCAGATCCGCAACCTCTATCTCATTTCCTCTATTTATTTAGGCTGCGCTGGGTCTTAGTTGCGGCTCCCAGGATCTTCGTTGTGTGGCATGCAAACTCTTAGTTGCAGCGTGCGTGCTGGATCTACTTCCCCAGGCAGGATGGAGCCTGGCCCCCTTACATTAGGAGCGCAGAGTCTTACGCTCTGGACCACCAGGGAAATCTCCTCACTACCCCCCGCCCAGTTATATTTCTGATCTCATCTCCCTTCTTCTTTTCCTTGACTAGCTTTGCTGACTCACTGGAAAAGACCCTGATGCTGGAAAAGATCGAAGGCAGGAGGAGAAGGGGACGACATAGTTGGATGGTTGGATGGCATCACCTACTCGATGGACATGAGTTTGAGTAAGCTCCAGGAGTTGGTGATGGACAGGGAAGCCTGGTGTTCTGCAGTCCATGGGGTTACAAAGAGTTGGACACAACTGAGCAACTGAACTAACTTTGCTCCAGCCGCATTGGCCTCCTCCTTATTCCTGGAACATTCCAGCCCCANGACATGAGTTTGAGTAAGCTCCAGGAGTTGGTGATGGACAGGGAAGCCTGGTGTTCTGCAGTCCATGGGGTTACAAAGAGTTGGACACAACTGAGCAACTGAACTAACTTTGCTCCAGCCGCATTGGCCTCCTCCTTATTCCTGGAACATGCCAGCCCCACTTCAGCTACAGGACCTTTACATTTGCTATTCCCACTGCCTAGAATGCTCCTCCCCCAGACATCTTCATGGTTCCAACCCTGACTTTATTCAGGTTTCTAAATTAATGTCACTCCCTCAGAGACAACCTCAGCTAAAACGGCATCCCTGAGAAACTCTATGTCCTCTTGAAAGCTTTTCCCCCCCGCCCGGGACTTTCCTGGTGGTCCAATGGCTAAAACTCCACTCTCCCAATGTAGGTAGTCTGGGTTCGATCCCCGGTAAGGGAACTAGATCCTGTATGCCAATCTTTGCCATATGGAAAAGACCTTGATGCTGGGAAAGATTGAGGGCAGGAGGAGAAGGGGACAACAGAGGATGAGATGCTTGGATGGCATTACTGACTCGGGATGAGTTTCAGCAAACTCCGGGAGATAGTGAAGGACAGGGAAGCCTGGCATGCTGCAGTCCATGGGGTCACAAAGAGTCGGACACAACTTAGTGACTGAACAACAAAATGCTGATCCTGTGTTGCCGCAACTAAGATCTGGTGTAGCCACATAGATTCGTTTTGTTTTTTTTTTTTAAAGCTTTCTTTTTCTCCCAACACTTACAGTAATCCATCCTCATACTATAGACCTATTTACTTACTTGATTTATTGCCATCTCCACCCCTTTGACCAGCTCTATGAGGCAGAGGTTGTTATTTAATCTGCTGCTCTCTCCCCAGTACCTAAAACAGGGCCTGAAAAATAGCAGGTGCTCAACAATTATTTGTTGAATAAATAAATGAATCAATTAGTCATTATGCTTCATGTCTCTCCCCACTGTCTGGCTCTGTGGGGCACAACCAGCAAAGAGAGAGAGAGTCATGTGGGCTCCAGGCTGTGCCCTCCTACACACATAGACACTTAGACAATCTGAAGGGGACCAGGGTGGTGGCCAGGGTAGCAGTGGGGGGCGTTGTTGAATTAAGACAACCTTCCCAGCAGAGGGTCTGGAGCTAAAGCTTCAAGGCAAAAAGAAAGGAGAAGTTCATTTCTACAGAATCATGCCCTGTGTGGGCATGCAATGATGTGTTTGCACTACTTATTTATGTATTGGCTGCTCTGAATCTTCGTTGCTGTGCGCGGGTTTGTCTTTAGTTGTGACGAGTGAGGGCTACTCTCTGGTTTCAGAACATGGGCTCTAGAGCAAAGGCTTGCTAGTTGTGGCACAGGGGGTTCATTGTTCCATGGCTTGTGGGATCTTCCCAGACTGGGGATCAAACCTGTGTCCCTTGCATTGGCAGGCAGATTCTCAACCACTGGATCACCAGGGAAGGCCCAACAATGAAATGTTTGATGGCTCTGCCTTAAGTTTGTAGTCCTGTCGGGTAACAGACCCTTCACTATACAATGACAGCCAAGGGTGGAGGAAGCTCAGGCAGAGGGGTCAGGAGATACATGGGCTCGAGGAGCCCAGAGGAGGTTCCTGACCCAGTCTGGGGGTCAGGGAGGGCTTCTTGGAGGAGGTTTCAGGGAATTTTTTAAGTCTTGACCCTCTGATCTCTCCAGACACAAGGCAAATTCCTGTCCTGACCTCTTGTGTCTGTGACGCCTGATCTTCCTGTCACTCGAATCTTGGTAACAAGCAATTTAATCACTTCTTTAATCACTTCTCCCAGCCTGGAACCCAAAGATTTGACCACCAGAGGGCACTGTGGCTCCAGTTTTTGTCTGGGCGGGCTGTTCAGGACTCCTCAGATCCAGGAGGAACATTGTGGGGGGCAGTGGGACCAACCAGTGGACACATTGGTCCCCCCACTCTGAGCCTCAGACACTGCCCAGGACTTGGTTATCAAGGTCAGAGCCCCTCCCTGCAAAAACTCCTGTGGAATCAATGTGTGTGTGCGTGATGAGTCACTTTAGTCGTGGCTGACTCTTTGCAACACTGTGGACCATAGTCGGCCAGGCTCCTCTCTTCATGGGATTCTCCAGGCAAGAAGACTTCAGTGGGCTGCCATGCCCTCCTCCAGGGGGTCTTCCTGACCCAGGGATCGAATCCACATTTCTTGTCTCCTGCATTGGCATGCAGGTTCTTTACCACAAGCGCCACCTGGGAATCAATAGGCGTCCCTCTGTCCCAGACCCCTGGGAGCCCAGCTTGGGCTTCTGAGGGAGCAACTTGCTTAGCCTCCCTGATCCCTCTCTTTCCCACTATTCTTCAGAGGGTACAGCCCTCCCCTAAACTGCCCTTGGGTTGTTCAGACATGACCCTTGGAAGTCTCCTGCCCAGATGGGGATACTGAGGTATGCAGGAGGTGTGGCTGGTGGCGGGGAGGGTGTCACACAATACCAGGACAAAAACAATAGCAATTAATAATAATAACCACAAATACAGGACTTCCCTGGTGGTGAAGTGGATAAGAATCCATCCACCAATGCCGGGGACACGGGCTCCATCCCTGTTCCAGGAAGATTCCACACGCCACGGAGCAGCTCAGCTAGTGAGAACCACAACTTACCGAAGCCCACGGGCCCACGGGCCCACACTCTGCAACAGAAGAAACCACCGCAACCAGAGGCCCTCACAGTGCAGCCAGAGAAAGCCCACGGCAACAATGGAGCTCCAGGGCACCCAATGAGCAAGTGAGAAACAATACATAAAGCCCCAGTAGTTAGGTCCTCTTATGTATCAAGACCTGTTCCGAGCCTTTCACAGGTCTAATGTTGCTATCACACAGACCACACTTTGGAAGCAGGACTCTTCACCTCAGAGTCAGACAAGACAATCTGGGCTCAGAGAGACAACACCCTTATCAAAAGACCCCACTCATCATGGCAGGAAGATCTGGGACTTTTTAAATTAATTTTTATTGGAATATAATTGTTTTACAATATGTTAGTTTCTACGGTACAACAAAATGAACCAGCTATATTGATACCTTTGGCCGCTTTGTTTGGGTTTCCTTCCCATGTAGGTCACCACAGAGCACTGAACAGAGTTCCCTGTGCTATATAGGTTCCCACTAGTTATCCATTTCATATATAGTAGTGCTGGAAAATCCCATGGACGGAGTAGCCTGGTGGGCTGCAGTCCATGAGGTCACTAAGAGTCGGGCATGACTGAGCGTCTTCACTTTCACTTTTCTCTTTCATGCATTGGAGAAGGAAATGGCAACCCACTCCAGTATTCTTGCCTGGAGAATCCCAAGGACAGGGGAGCCTGGTGGGCTGCCGTCTATGGGGTCGCACAGAGTCGGACACGACTGAAGCGACTTAGCAGCAGCAGCATAGGTCAATTCCAATTTCCCAATTCATCTCACCCTCCTTTCCCGCCTTGGTGTCTATATGTCCATTCTCTATATCTGTGTCCGTATTTCTGTTTTGCAAATAAGATCATCAATACCATTTTTCTAGCTTCCATATATACGTGTTAATGTACAGTATTCTTTTTCTCTTTCTGACTTACTTCACCCTGTATGACAGACTCTAAGTCCATCCACGTCTCTACAAATGAACCAATTTCGTTCCTTTTCATGACTAAGTAATATTCCATTGGGCCTTCCACCATGGTTCAGCGGTAAAAACACTGCCTACAACGCAGGAGACTCTGGTTTGATCCCTGGGTCAGGAAGATCCCCTGGAGGAGGAAATGACAACCCACTCCAGTATTCTTGCCTGGAAAATCTCATGGACAGAGGAGCCTGGTGGGCTACAGTCCATAGGGTTGCAAAAAGTTGGATATGACTAAGCAACTGAGCAGGCTTCCCTTCCCTGATAACTCAGCTGGTAAAGAATCGGCCTGCAATGGGAGACCCCGGTTCAATTCCTGGGTTGGGGAGACTCCCTGGAGAAGGGATAGGCTACCCACTGTAGAATTCACGGGCTTCCTGAGATCTGGGTTCGATCTCTGGGTTGGGAAGATCCTCTGAAGGAGGGCATGGCAGTCCACTNCTTCCCTGATAACTCAGCTGGTAAAGAATCGGCCTGCAATGGGAGACCCCGGTTCAATTCCTGGGTTGGGGAGACTCCCTGGAGAAGGGATAGGCTACCCACTGTAGAATTCATGGGCTTCCTGAGATCTGGGTTCGATCTCTGGGTTGGGAAGATCCTCTGAAGGAGGGCATGGCAGTCCACTCCAGTATTCTTGCCTGGAGAATCCCCATGGACAGAGGAGCCTGGCGGGCTACCGTCCGCTGAATCTCAAAGACTCAAATGTATACACAAAACCAACTGAGCAGGAAGAAGAGAGAAAGCCCTTAGTGGCTGGCACATTTTAGCACACAATAAATATTGTTTGTGATCCTCACAATACCAGTTCCTGTGCCTGCATACCTCCTGAGTGCCATGCCCAGGCTGAGGGTTTTACATGCGTAAAACACATTTCTCAACGGCCTAGAGAAATGTGGTCTCCAGATAGAGATCACAAAGAAATCATGAAATCTGGACTTTGGACTCATGTGTGCTGACCCAAAGCACCCTCTGTGCGGCCCTAATGGGCGCTTTTAAATTTATTTATTTATTTGGTGGTGTTGGTTCTTAGTTGTTCCATTGTGGCACACGGGCTCAGTAGCTGGGGCATGTGGGATCTTAGTTCCCAGACCAGGGATTGAACTTGTGTCCCCTACATTGCAAGGTGGATTCTTTAGCAGAGACCACCAGGGAAGCCCCTTGAGGAGCATTCTCACCTCTACCAGTTACCAAGCTAGTGGGCACACCCATGTGACCCTCACAACAATCCTGAGACAGGGGATAAGGTGAGGCCATGTCAGAGAGGACCACAAAACCTAGGGTAAGGGGTTTGGGTTTGATTCTGAGGCTGGGGGGAAGCCAGGGGAGGGTTTTCAGCATGATCTCCTTCTGTTTTAGATAGATCCCCACGGCTGCAAGTGTGGGACAGACACTGGGGACAAGGTAGGAGGTGGGAGACCTGGGAGGGGGCTTCGATGGCTTGGGTGGGAGGATGGGGCCAGTGTAGGGGTGACAAGGTGATGAGAGGCAGCAGAAAGCAGCTGCTGGAACAAATGACCACGAACTTGGCAGCTTAAAACAATAGGAATCTATTTTTTTTGAATAAATTTATTTATGTATTTATTTTTGGCTGTGCTGGGTCTTCGTTGCTGAATGGGCTTTTCTCTAGTTGGGATGAGAGTGGGGCTACTCTTCTCTGAGATACATGGGCTTCTTGTCACGGTGGCTTCACTTGTTGCGAAGTATGAGCTCTAGGGCCTGTGGGCTTCATCTTCCCAGACCAACATTCGAACCTGTGTCCCCTGCATTGCCCGGAGGATTCTTATCCACTAGTACCACAAGGTAGGTCCCAGCAACAGAGATTTATGCTCTCAGGGTTCTGGGGGCCAGAAGTCAGAAATTGGTATCACTGAGCTGAAAACAAGGGGAGGGCAGGGCCACACTCCCTTGGAGACCCCCAGGGAGCATCCTTCCGTTCCTCTTCCAGCTTCCGGTGTCTGCTGACGCTACTTGGTTTGTGGTCTTACGGCTCCAGTCTTAAAGCCTCCATCTTCACATCGCCTCCTCCTCTGTGTGTGCTTCTCTCTCTCTGCTTCTGCCTATAAGGACACTTACAAGTGATGCTGTTTAGGGCCCACCTGGACAGTCCAGGATAATCTTCCCATCTCAGACTCCCTAACTTCATCACACACTCTTTTTCCTTATAAGGAACTAGAACCAGTTGCTTTGGGGTACCATTATTCAGCCTACTACAGCAGAGTGGGTGGAATTTGTAGATGGATAATGTATGGAGGGGGATTCCCAAGTGGCTCAACGGTAAAGAATCTGCCTGCCCAGCAGGAGATGCAAATTCAATCCCTGAGTCGGGAAGATTCCCCTGGAGAAAGGAAATGGCAACCCACTCAAGTATTCCTGCCTGGGAAATCCCATGGACAGAGGAGCCCGGTGGGCTGCATTCCATGGGGTTGTAAAGAGTTGGACATGACTTCTCAACTAAACAACAGCAGCAGCAACGATTTATGGAGAAAGAGGGAAAGAGTCTTTGGAATGGCAGGGAGGACTCCGAGGTGAGTGGTCTGAGCAGCTGGAGGGGTGGAGGTGCCATCCCTGGGATGGGGCTGGAGGAGGAGGTGCAGGTTTGGGAGAGCCCAGGAGCTCAGCTGTGGAAGCAGAACCCTTGAGTCTGAGTTGGACGTCAAGCAACTAAGGGGGGCTGCTGGGTAAGTCTGGAGGTTGGGTTAAAGAGAAATATGCATGCATAAAGAGACTGGATGAGCTCTCCAGGAAGAGAAGAGCACCAAAGTCACACGACTAGGCTTTTTCAACAAATAATTTGCTTTAAAGAAAAGGGCCTATTAGGGAGTGTCATTAAGCTTTTGAATGCAGAGGGATCTGTATGTACCTCGACATCTCGCAAAGCCCATAAGGCCCTTTTAAGAATCAAGTTTACAAAGGTATAACATCCACAAAGTTACGAAGGAAACTTTTTGTATTAATATACAGTTTAAAAAATAATTGTGATATTTGTGCTTCTTTATTAATACAGTAAAGAATAATCTGATAACTCAGTTGGTAAAGAATCTGCCTGCAATGCAGGAGACCCTGGATTGATTCCTGGGTTGGGAAGATGTACTGCCCATTCCAGTATTATGGCCTGGAGAATTCCTTGGACTGTATAGTCCATGGGGTTGCAAAGAGCTGGACACAGCTGACCAACTTCATGGGAAATAGATGGGGAAACAGTGAAAACAGTGTTAGACTTTATTTTTTGGGGCTCCAAAATCACAGCAGATGGTGACTGCAGCCATGAAATTAAAAGACACTTATTCCTTGGAAGAAAGGTTATGACCAACCTAGATAGCATATTGAAAAGCAGAGACATTACTTTGCCGACTAAGGTCCGCCTAGTCAAGGCTATGGTTTTTCCTGTGGTCATGTATGGATGTGAGAGTTGGACTGTGAAGAAAGCTGAGTGCCGAAGAATTGATGCTTTTGAACTGTGGTGTTGGAGAAGACTCTTGAGAGTCCCTTGGACTGCAAGGAGATCCAACCAGTCCATTCCGAAGGAGATCAGCCCTGGGATTTCTTTGGAAGGAATGATGCTTAAGCTGAAACTCCAGTACTTGGGCCACCTCATGCGAAGAGTTGACTCATTGGAGAAGACTCTGATGCTGGGAGGGATTGGGGGCGGGAGGAGAAGGGGACGACAGAGGATGAGATGGCTGGATGGCATCACAGACTCGATGGACGTGAGTCTGAGTGAACTCCGGGAGTTGGTGATGGACAGAGAGGCCTGGCGTGCTGCGATTCATGGGGTTGCAAAGAGTCAGACACGACTGAGTGACTGAACTGAACTGAACTGAGCAACTTTCACTTTCTTCTTTCAAAGAATAAGATCTGGCTGCAGATCCAATGGGGCTTTCCAGTGGCTCTAGTGGTAAAGAACCTACCTGCCAATGCAGGAGACAGACGTAAGAGACGCGGGTTTGATCCCTGGGTTGGGAAGATCCCCTAGGGAAGAGCACATCAACCCTCTCCAGTCTTCTTGGCTGGAGAATCCAATGGACAGAGTAGCCTGGCAGGCTACAGTCCATGGAGTCGCAAAGAGTTGGACACAACTGAAGCGACTTAGCACGCAGATCCAGTAACTACCATAATTTCAAGCACTGATGAGTAAAACCAATGTTTCAAGATATCTACAACAATTATGTGCTGTAAAACAGCTGTGATTTATGTGGGTGATGAAGTCACAGGTTTTGCCAATAGTACTGATTTGTTGCCAATGTTCATAATTGACAAAAATATCAAATTTTAGTTAGAGGTTTGTGAAAACAGACATTTCAAAATTTTCCCACCAACAATGATAGAACTCTGGACCCCTTGGAGGTCCCGGGACCCCAGGTTAAGAATCCCTGTAGATTAAAAACACAACCTGGGAGTTTGCTAGTGGTCCAGTGGTTAAGAATCTGCCTGTCAATGCAGGGGACACAGGTTCAATCCCTGGTCGGGGACAGTTCCACATGCCACAGGGCAACTAAGCCCATGCGCTGTAACTACCGAAGCTGGAGTGCTCTAGAACCTGTTCTCCACAAGAGAAACCACTGGAGTGAGAAGCCTGAGCGCCACAACTAGAGCATAGCCTCCACTCGCTGCAACTAGAGAAAGCCCGCCCGCAGCAATGAAGACTCAATGCAGTCAAAAATAAATTACTTAACACAATGATTTTATTTTATTTACTTTTCTTATATTTATATACTTGGCAGCCTTGGGTCTTAGTTGCAGCTCATGGGCTTTGTTGCCCCATGGCATGTGGGATCTTAGTTCCTAGACCAGGGGTTGAACCAGCATCCCCTACATTAGAAGGCATATTCTTAACCACTGGAACATCAGAGAAGTCCATAAAATAATTTTTTAAAATACAACGTGTATAAGAACAAACATATGGATACCAAGAGTGGGGAGGGTGGAATGAATGGAGAGATTGGGGGTGACTGCCTTGGCAACCCACTCCAGTATTCTTGCCTGGAGAATCCGATGGACAGAGGAGCCTGGCGGGCTACAGTCCATGGGGTCTCAAGAGTCAGACACAACTTAGCGACTCAACCACCACTACAGCATATACTGCTGCTGCTGCTAAGTCACTTCAGTCGTGTCCGACTCTTAGCGACCCCATGGACTGAAGCCCACCAGGCTACTCCGTCCATTGGATTTTCCAGGCAAGAGTACTGGGGTGGGGTGCCATTGCCTTCCCCGACAACATATACTGCTGCTGCTGCTGCTAAGTCGCTTCAGTCGTGTCCGACTCTGTGTGACCCCATAGATGGCAGCCCACCAGGCTCCCCCATCCCTGGGATTCTCCAGGCAAGAATACTGGAGTGGGTTGCTATTTCCTTCTCCAATGCATGAAAGAGAAAAGTGAAAGTGAAGTCACTTCAGTCTGTCCGACTGTTAGCGACCCCATGGACTGCAGCCCACCAGGCTACTCCGTCCATTGGATTTTCCAGGCAAGAGTACCGGGGTGGGGTGCCATTGCCTTCCCCGACAACATATACTACTATGCATAAAATAGATAGCTAACGAGAATCTACTGTATAACACAGGAAACTCTACTGGGGCTCTTTTGTGACGTGAATGGGAAGGAAATACAGGAAAGAGAGGATGTATGTATATGTGCACCTGATTCACTTTGCTCTACAGCAGAAACTAACCTAACTCTGTAAAGCAACTATACTCCAAAAAATTTATTTTGGAAAAAAAACTCCACCATGTGTGGATCTTGCATAGATCCTGATTTGAACAAACCAACTTAAAAAGACACTTCCAAGATAATTGGGATATTTGAACATAGGCTGTGTATTATAAGATATTAAGAAAATATTGTTCATTTTTTGTATGATACGGGCATTGTGGTTATGATTTTTGTCACGTTATTACTAATTTGAGATAGATGGTGAAATATTTGAGATAGAAAGGTACAGCTAGGGTTGGCTTATTGTGTGTGTGAGCTTAAAATTAGGGTTTGTTTTAAAGTATTATAGCTAAAGGAGAGTGAGGTCATTTTCTTGAATGATGGTGATGTCCTGTTTCTTTGCATGTTTGTGTGTTCTCAGTTCAGTTCAGTTCAGTCACTCAGTCGAGTCCGACTCTTTGCGACCCCATGGACTGCAGCATGCCCGGCCTCCCTGTCCATCACCAACCCCCGGAGCTTGCTCAAACTCATGTCCATTGAGTCGGTGATGCCATCCAGCCATCTCATCCTCTGTCGTCCCCTTCTCCTCCTGCCTTCAGTCTTTCCCAACATTGGGGGCTTTTCCAAGGTGTGTGTTCTATTTCTTATCAAAGATTGGAATTACACAGGTACAAGCATTTGTCAAAACCCATCAAAAGCACACTTAAGATTTTGAATTTCTTTGTGTACAAATTTTACCTTAAAAAAAGGTAAAATTTGGTAAAAGCTACCAGCTTCCCTGGTAGCTCTGTGGTGAAGAATCCGCCTTTGAATGCAGGAGACACGGGTTCGGTCCCCAATCCAGAAAGATCCCGTATGTTGTAGAGCAACTAAGCCTGTGCATGTGCCGCAACAACTGAGCCCAGTCTCTAGAGCCCGGGCGCTAATGGAGCCCACGCGCCCTGGAGCCTGTGCTCCACCACGAGAGAAGCCGCCGCAGGGAGAAGCCCAGGCGCCCTGGAGCCTCTGCTCCACCACGAGAGAAGCCACCGCAGGGAGAAGCCTGTGAGTTGCAGCTAAAGAGTAGCCCCCACTCCCTGCAACTAGAGGTAAGCCCAAGCATAGCAAACGAAGACCCAGAACAATGAAAACCCAATAAAGAGGTTTTCTTTAAGTAAATAAATCTTGAGGCTAGGTAATGGTATGTGTATTAGCTTCCTAGGGCGGCCATAACAAAGTCCTGCAAACTGGGGGGCTTAAGGACAACGGAAATTTATTCTCTCATGGTGCTGGAGGCCAGAAGTCTGAAATCAAGGTGTCTGCCTGACCACGCTCTCTCAAAGCTTCCAGGAGAGGCTCTTTCCTTGCCTCTTCCAAGCTTCTGGCGTCCCAGGAGTTTCTTGGTTTGTGACTGCACCACTCTGCTCTTTGCCTCTGTCTTCACATGGCCTCTTTCTGTGTCTCTGGGTCTGCATGTGGCTGTCTTCTTACAAGGGCACAAGTCATACTGGGCTAGGAGCTTCTAGCATGACTTTCCCTTAACTAATTATGTATGTGTTAGGCAGTTAGAATAGGGGAAAGGAGTCCAAAATGGCGGTGGCTGAAAGACAAGGAAGGGAAAAGCCCACGAAAATAGAACAAAGGAAGGTCAAAGGAAGGTCGGAGGACCAGGGTGAGAACTTCAGGTAGAGCAGCACTCCTGGCTGAGCCCGATTTGCAACTAGCGCTCCTCCACTCTCTTCTCTTCTTCAAGGATGGATTCTCCTGCTATCTTCTTAGTAAAATAGAGCTGTAACACTGATTTGTCTAAGAGCTATGACACGGTTTGTTCAAGAGCTGTGATGCGCCGAGGGCCTTGATGTCCATCGCTCCAAACCATTGTTGTCACACGACAAGAACCGAGAAGCATACACCCGCCTGACATCTGAATCTTTTCCTGCCATCCCACAAGGCTTGGGGGATCTTGACCAGGGATCAAGCCCGGTGCCTTGGCAGTAAGAGCTCAGAGCCCTAGCCACTGGACCACCAGGGAATTCCCTCTCTGCATCTTTTTATTTGGGAATAAGGTCACACTCTAAAGTGCTGGGAGTCAGAACTTCAAGTATCTTTTTTGAGGGGATACAATTCAACTCTTACTAATATGCTTGCTGAAAAGTCTAGAAGAAGGTGGAGCTTTGAAATGTATTCAAAAATGTGATGGGTGGATGGATAGAGGGAAAAAAGAGTGATAGTGCCAGTAGATTAAAATGTTTTTGATTAAGACTTCCTGCGTGGTGCAGTGGCCAAGACTCCGGGCTCCTAATGAGGGGGCCTGGATTCCATCCCTGGTCAGGGAATTAGATCCCATACGCTCTAAGAGTTCGCCTGCTGCAATTAAGACCTCCTGCAGTCGAATAAATAAAGATAAATGTTTTCTATAAAAAATGCTAACGGTAGAGTCCAGCTGATGGGTGTGTGGGTATTCCCTGAACAATTACTTCAACTTTCCTGTATTTTTGAAATTGTGGAAAATAAAGTGTTTCAGCTTAAAAAATAAAAAGAGTGAGGAGGATAATTAAAATACAAATCACTGTGCATTGATAATTTTTGGAGCTGAGTAACAGCTAAATAGGGGGTCACGCTATTCTCTCTACCTTCTATGCTTGGAAATTCCCAAAATGAGTAAATAAAATTAAGAAATCTGTTTAGTGAAGGAATTTTGAACAAAATTAATAGACAGGTAAGTGAAAAGTACCATATCTGAAACTAACAAAGGATTAATGATAAGAATATTCAAAGAACCCTTAAAAATGAACAAGACAGCCACTTCCCCAGCAAAAAAAAAAAAAAAATCTGAGCAAGCAAAGGACATGAGCACTTAAGTGTCAGAAGACCCAAAAACTTGTCAAGCATAAGAAAATGTTTTCAGGGAGAGGGGGGTTCATGTTTGGGAGTTCATGTTTGGGAGTTCATGTACACCCATGACGGATTCATGTCTATGTATGCCAAAACCAATACAGTACTGTAAAGTAAAATAAAGTTAAAAAAAAAGAAAATGCTTTAAAAATTGTTAGTACTCAGAAAAATGGAAGTTAAAAACAACTGGGATATGAGTGTTCAAATTCCTTCCAATTTTTCTATACATTTGAAATTTTTCATAATAAAAATGGGGGGGAAAAAACAATGAGAGATCACTTAGTACCTAGTTGTTGTTCAGTCACTAAGTTGTATCTGACTTTTTGTGACCCATGGACTGAAGCACGCTAGGCTCCCTTGTCCTCCACCATCTCCCGGAGTTTGCTCAGATTCATGTCCATTGAATCAGTGATGCCATCCAAACATCTCATTCTCTGTCATTCCCTTCTCTTCCTGCCCTCAATCTTTCCTAGCATCAAGGTCTTTTCCAACGAGTTGGCTCTTCGCCTCAGGTGCCAAAGTATTGGAGCTTCAGCGTCAGTACTGTCAGTAAATATTCAGGATTGATTTCCTTTAGGATCAACTGGTTTGATCTCCTTGCTCTCCAAGGGACTCTCAAGAGTCTTCTCCAGTACCACAGTTTGAAAGCATCAGTTCTTAATGCTCAGCCTTCTTTATAGCACCTACTAGACAGACAAAAATCAGAAAGCTGGATCATGTCAGGTGGTAGAGGGAATGTAGAGACCCAGAAAACCCTCATGCATGGGGCGAGGGGGGTGGGCACTGTGAGGGGAAACACTATAACTGCCCACTCTGGCCAAGCACCATACTAACCATTTGCATGAGTTTTATGGCAGGAGGTCCTAGTAAAGAACACGGAACCAACAAGCCACCACCAACTGGAAGAATTTGGGAAAGGTCAAAAGGAGACACCACATGCCCTACCACCTCCCAGAATCCTCCTCACCGGTGTCCATCTCGGCTGAGCAATGCTTGTACCACCAGGAAGGACCCTGAGCCAAAATGATTGGCCAGAGACAGCCTGGAAACTAACCCATCACCACGAAACCCGATCCTGCTACTCTAGTGGCGGGCAGCCCTCCCGGCTCCCCTCGCCCTCCTGTGCTCCACCGGGGTGCCTCTCCCCGGTAAAGTCATTTTGCTTTGCCAACAGGTGTGTCTCCTCAGACAATTCATCCTTGAGGGTTAGACAAGAGCTCCCTTTTGGGCCCCCTCCACTGACACAAGATCTAGAGTGATTCCCCCACATTCTGTAAACAGCTTCTCTATGAAAAGTCATCTTACTCAGGTTATCTTTATCTGCTTGGCCTTATGTTTCCTCTTGGGGCCATGACTGATACAGTCAAGTCCACCTCAGGCCAGTGGTACACTTAGAGGCCCACATGCAGGACCAGGAGTACAGCTGTACAAGCATCATCGGCTCTGTGGTGTCTCCGGTGAATTCCTCATTGGGCACCCCAGTCCTGTATGATGATTTCATTACTATGACAGCTGATGCAAGCTGCCAGCAGACTGTGTGTATCACAGCCACCCAAGTCAATCTGTTTCCTCATTCCAGCTGCTTTCTTAAATTGTGGCCCCTGCTTGGCCACTTACGCGTTCAGCGTGTAAACTGAACTTACAGCCAGTTGCTATATTTATTCCCATGGGAAGGTGCCCTATGAGGGTGTATGCTTCGCATTCAGTCTTTGGGGGTCTCTGACCTGACCAGATAGCTAACCCTTAAGAAAGATCCTGTTGTTTTAGACTCTCAGACATGGAGAGTAGACGTGTGGTTGCCATTGGGGAGGGGAGGGATGGGTAGAGTGGGAGTTTGGGATCACCAGATGCAAACTATTATATATAGAGTGGCTAAGCAACAAAGTCCTACTGTATAGCACAGAGAACTATATTCAATATCCTGTGGTAAACCATAATGAAAACACATTTTAAAGTTATATATATATATATATATATATCACTTTGCTGCACAACAGAAATTAACACAACATTGTAAATCAACTATACTTCAACTTAAAAAAGAAAAAGAAATGCCCCCTGGTCATATGGTCACAGTGATTGGTTCAGAGACAGGACAGGACCCTGCTTCACCAATCAGGGGTGTTCCCTGGGATTTTTCACAGTGGACCTAAGTAGAGAAGTCTTTAGTTCAGGTCCACCATGAAGTCTGTGGTTTGCAAGCAAAAAATCCTGATGGACACAGTCTAAGTGTCTTCAAGTCTTTTATTTATCCATTCACTCATTGATTCAGCAAATGAGTGCCAACTATGTGCTCATGTTGGGCTTCCCTGGTGGCTCAGATGATCAAGAATGCACCCGAAATGGAGGAGATGCAGGAGATGCGGGTTTGATCCTTAGGTTGAGACGATCCCCTGGAGAAGGGAATGGCAACCCACTCCAGTATTCTTACCTGGAGAACTCCATGAACAGAGGAGTCTGGGGGCTACCAGTCCCTGGGGTTTCAAAGAATCAGACAGCTGAGCAACTAACACTTTCACTTTCACCACGCGTCCATGTTGGGCTCCAGGGCTACAGCAGGGAGTGAATCACCACTCCCATGCTGGGAGTATGAGAATGTTCGGTCACGGGAGACTGCATTCCTTGCTACAGGGAGGAAGCGGGTCTTAGAAAAAGTCAGAGAGACAGCCCAGTCCCTGTTTAGTAGAATGGCAGCTGTCTCGGGGTTAAGAGTTTGGGCTCGGGAGTCAGATTGCCTGAGTTTGACTCTCTTTACAAATGACTGGCCCTCACTGTGCCCCAATTTCCTCACCTGTGAAATGGAATCATAGTAAGACCCACTTCATCCATTTAATCATCTCTTCTATAAATATTTACCCAGGCCCATTTCTCCGTCTGTCTGGAAGGATGCTGCCGAGCTGTCAAGGAGAAAAACTACTATGGCCTCCAGTTCTTTGACAAAACCTCATATGTGTGGCCTTCTGCCCAACATCTGTGATTTCATACCCTTGTATTATTCACCGTCTCCTTGGGAGTTGCAACTTTCTATAAGTTTGATGCGGTTGAATAAGGAAAGAAGATACATGCAGATTTCTGCAAAAATTACATCTCCATAAAAGCTGTTGAGAAGATCAGGAAAACTGGTATCTTTCAGAGTGCAATGTGATTTTGGGATAGAAAGAATTTCTTTGGGTTGCGTTCCATGGAAGTTTGCCACTTGCCTATGTTCCTGCACTATGAACTATGAATATCTGGGCTAAGGAATAGTTTCTTTAGATAAACAAATTATTAACAAATACTGTGCCAAAAAAAATTTTTTTTTAACAAGTACCTATCCTGTGTCAGATGCTGTTTTAAGGATGAAAAGCCCTGCAGGAAAAGAAAGAAAGAAAGCAGACCAAAATCCCTGCTCTCCTGGAGATGATATATGAGAGGAATTATCGACTAAAAAGATGCACAACATGAGAGTTGCAATTTCAGTTTTGTTTGGGGCAAAATGAGGCCTGCAGCCCAGGAGACAGCACTTCAGATAGCGCTGAGTGACTGCTCCGAAGAGGGAGTAGGGGGAGGTCAATATATAAGATTTTGGCAAAGGGGGAGTTCAGTGAAATCAAGCGCTTACTTTACAAAAGGTTTTCTGCTGGTCATGAGTCACCATGAAGGGATTTAGTGCTTTTCGAGATATAAGGGTTTCCCTGGCAGCTCAGTGGTAGAGAATCTGCCTGCCAGTGCAGGAGACACAGGTTTGATCCCTGAGTTGGGAAAATCCCCTGGAGAAAGAAGTGGCAACCCGCTCCAGTATTCCTGCCTGGGGAATCCCATGGACGGAGGAGCCTGGCGGGCTACGGACCATAGCGTCCCAAAAAGTCAAACAGGACTGAGCGATTAAATAACAAGGATTCAGTTCCGTTCAGTCGCTCAGTCGTGTCCGACTCTTTGCGGCCCCATGAATCGCAGCACGCCAGGTCTCCCTGTCCATCACCAACTCCCAGAGTTCACTCAGATTCACGTTCATCAAGTCAGTGATGCCATCCAGCCCTCTCATCCTCGGTCGTCCCCTTCTCCTCCTGCCCCCTATCCCTCCCAGCATCAAAGTCAACTCTTCGCATGAAGTGGCCAAAGTACTGGAGTTTCAGCTTAAGCATCATTCTTTCCAAAGAAATCCCATGGCTGATCTCCTTCAGAATGGACTGGTTGGATCTCCTTGCAGTCCAAGGGACTCTCAAGAGTCTTCTCCAACAGCACAGTTCAAAAGCATCAATTCTTCGGCGTTCAGCTTTCTTCACAGTCCAACTCTCACATCCATACATGACTACTGGAAAAACCATAGCCTTGACTAGACAGACCTTAGTCAGCAAAGTAGTGTCTCTGCTTTTGAATATGCTATCTAGGTTGGTCATAACTTTTCTTCCAAGGAGTAAGCGTCTTTTAATTTCATGGCTGCAGTCACCATCTGCAGTGATTTTGGAGCCCAAGATGCAATCAGTCCCTGAGAATATCTAACTATCTAAAGACCCGTTCCACCAGTTTCCCCGGGGCACAGAGTGTCTCACTCTCCACCCTGAGCTCCTAGGGTCAGTAGCTGCAGCAGCACAGTGGGACGGCAAATGCCCTTGCTGTCGCTCAGTTGCTGGCAATCTGTAGCTGACAGATGTTACCTGAGAAATTGAGTTCGCCTCTTGGTGGGTGTTGAGCCAAAAGACAGGACTAAGCCAGAGCAAGGGAAAAGGAAGAGTTATGATCACTTTCATTTCAATCCCAAAGAAAGGCAACGCCAAAGAATGCTCAAACTACTGCACAATTGCACTCATCTCACACGCTAAGGAAGTAATGCTCAAAATTCTCCAAGCCAGCCTTCAACAGTACGTGAACCGTGAACTTCCAGATGTTCAAGCTGGATTTAGAAAAGGCAGAGGAACCAGAAATCAAATTGCCAACATCCACTGGATCATAGAAAAAGCAAGAGAGTTCCAGAAAAACATCTATTTCTGCTTTATTGACTATGCCAAAATCTTTGACTGTGTGGATCACAACAAACTCTGGAAAATTCTTAAAGAGATGGGAATACCAGACCACCTGACCTGCCTCTTGAGAAATCTACATGCAGGTCAGGAAGCAATAGTTAGAACTGGACATGGAACAACAGACTGGTTCCAAATAGGAAAAGGAGTACGTCAAGGAGTACGACAAGGTATATTGTCACCCTGCTTATTTAACTTACATGCAAAGTACATCATGAGAAACGCTGGGCTGGATAAAGCACAAACTGGAATCAAGATCACCGGGAGAAATATCAATAACCTCAGATATGCAGATGACACTGCCCTTATGGCAGAAAGCAAAGAAGAACTAAAAAGCCTCTTAATGAAAATGAAAGAGGAGAGTGAAAAAGTTGGCTTAAAACTCAGCATTCAGAAAACTAAGATCATGGTATCTGGCCCCATCACTTCATGGCAAATAGATGGGGAAACAGTGGGAACAGTGGCAGGCTTTATTTTTGGGGGCTCCAAAATCACTGCAGATGGTGACTGCAGCCATGAAATTAGAAGACATTTACACCTTGGGAGAAAGGTTATAACCAACCTAGACAGCATATTAAAAAGCAGAGACGTTACTTTGCCAACAAAGGTCCATCTAGTCAAGGCTACATACAGTAGTCATGTATGGATATGAGAGTTGGACTATAAAGTAAGCTGAGCGCCGAAGAATTGATGCCTTTGAACTGTGGTGCTGGAGAAGACTCTTGAGAGTCCCTTGGACTGCAAGGAGATCCAACCAGTCAATCCTAAAGGAAATCAGTTCTGAATATTGGAAGGACTGATGTCGAAGCTGAAACTCCAACACTCTGGCCACCTGATTCGAAGAGCTGACTCATTTGAAAAGACCCTGATGCTGGGAAAGATTGAAGCCGGGAGGAGAAGGGGACGACAGAGGATGAGATGGTTGGATAGCATCACTGACTCAATGGACATGAGTTTGAGTAAACTTTGAGAGTTTGTGATGGACAGGGAGGTCTGGCATGCTGCGGTCCATGGGGTCGCAAAGAGTTGGACACGACTGAGCAACTGAACTGAACTGAACAGCAGTAAGTAAGGAGAACACCAGGGATCTCTCCCAAGACAGTGTCTCCTCAAACAGTAAAACTGGGAAAGTTTTAAGCTAAGGGTGCATGCATACTCATGAAGGGGTTTGGGTGGCCAACAGAGTCCAAGCTTTAGTTGATTAAAGTTACAAGGGTCAGAAAAGGTCAATGTCATCATCGCTGAGGTTCTGATCTGGTGGTTGAGCACTTCAGGCTAATCTTTACCATTGAAATAGAACTGTATCTTTACCACTGATACATTATCATTGCTATTGTTATTTGTCTTGCACGCTAACCTTCCTTTGTTTCTGCATTCTTTTAGTTCACTGATTACTGAGAACTATTCAAGGGCAAGCCTTGTGGCTGGGCTCATCACAAAATGACTTCTCAGGTCAAAAATGGATTCTCAGGTTTCCCTGGTGGCTCAGTGGTAAAGAATCTACCTGCCAAAGACAAGGATTCAATCCATGGTCTGGGAAGAGCACACATGCTGAGGCGCAACTGAGCCTGTGTGTGCGCCACCCTACTGAGCTTATGCTCTAGAGCCTGGGAGCCGCACCTCCTGAGCCCACACACCCTAGAGCCCTGCTCCACACCAAGTCAGCGACGTGAGAGGCCCGAGCACCGCAACCAGAAAGTGGCCCTGACTTGCCGCAACTATAAAAAAGCCCACGCAGCAACAAAGACCCAGCCAAACCAAAGTTAACTAAATAAATGAATGAATTTGTTTTTAAATGGCTTCTCTTGTATCAGGAAAGGCATGCCTCGTTCTTTTTCTCCAGGGACCCTCTACCCTGTCTGCTTACAAGAGGAGACAGACAAGAAACGTATGTTTTGAAGTTTCATGGAGAGTTCTGGCTCTGACCAAGATGGAATAACAAGGACTGATGTGTTTTACTGCCTGAGGCAAGCAAAATCATGAAAACAGACAAATACTGGAGTAGGAAATGGCAACCCCCTCCAGTAGTCTCGCTTGGAAGTCATGGACAGAGGAGCCTGGTGGTCCTGTCTGCGAGCCTCTTCTGTTTCTTTGCGGTATTCATCTGTTGCTGCATCTATGCCATGGTTTTATTATTTTTGGCTGCACCTGTTGACATGTGGGATCCTGACCAAGGATCAACCCAAGTCCCCTGCACTGGAAGCATGGAGTCCCAGTCACTGGACCACCAGGGAAATCCCCAGTCTTCACTACTATGGTTTTGCAATATGGCTAATATTTGGTAGAGCAAGCCCTCTTCTTCCTCTCTAATGCTGACCTTGTTATTCCTTCATATGGCATATAAGCATCTGAATGCAGAGTTCCAAAGAACAGCAAGAAGAGATAAGAAAGCCTTCTTCAGCAATCAATGCAAAGAGACAGAGGAAAACAACAGAATGGGAAAAACTAGAGATCTCTTCAAGAGAATTGGAGATACCAAGGGAACATTTCATGCAAAATTGGGCTCGATAAAGGATAGAAATGGTATGGACCTAACAGAAGCAGCAGATATTAAGAAGAGGTGGCAAGAATACACAGAACTGTATAGAAAAGATCTTCCCGACCCAGATACTCATGAGGATGTGATCACTAATCTAGAGCCAGACATCTTGGAATGTGAAGTCAAGTGGGCCTTAGAAAGCATCACTAAGAACAAAGCTAGTGGAGGTGATGGAATTCC
>SJYX01017817.1:278385-315025 GCA_006410675.1 Oreotragus oreotragus
ACTGAACTGACTGATGGCTTCCCAGGTGGCGCTAGTGATAAAGAACCTGCCTGCCAATGAAGGAGACATAAGATACATGATTCGACTCCTGGGTCGGGAGGATCCTCTGGAGGAGGGCATGGCAACCAACTCCAGTATCTCATGGAGAAAAGGAGCCTGAGAAATCCCATGGACAAAGGAGCCTGGCAAGCTACAGTCCACAGCGTCGAAGAGGCGGACACGACTGAAGCGACTCAGCACGCATGCGTGCATTCCTCCACACAAATGTTAGAATAGGTTTTATCAAGTACCTCAAAAAACCCATCCAGAATTCTGATTGAAATTGCTTTGAATTTATTGACTAATTTGGAGAGAACTGACATGTGGATAATACTAAGATATCATATGCAAAGGCATGGATAGTCTCATTTTTTTTTTCCATATTATCTTCTGTATCCTTTATTGGCATATTGATGCTTTTTCCTTCAAGGACTTATGTATCTTTAAGGTGTTAAATAAACTATAGTTTTTGTAGCTACTGAGAGCTGAACAAGTTTGTTTTGCTTTTTGGTGCCGGATTTCCGGAACACATTTTTAAAATAATGTTTTATTGGTTATGTTAGTATTAGTGAAATGACATTGATTCTTGTAGACTTATCTTGTATCAACCATGATACACCTTTTGTAAATAGTCTTCCTGCCCTCTTTATTATAAAGGCGAGTAGTATTTCTAAAACATTTTAGCCAATTAACAATCATATCATCAATGTGATCCCATTTCTAATATTTATCATTCTATTAGCAAAGCCTCTGGTGTTGATCAAAGATGGGCGAGTGCTTTGCAGGAGCAATCTCTGCAGCCAGCTCTTAATTAATGCCGGCTGAGCCGCCTGGTTTGGGTGGACTCCGAGTTGGTGATGGACAGGGAGGCCTGGCGTGCTGCGGTTCACGGGGTCGCAAAGACCTGGACACGACTGAGCGAATGAACTGAATGACTGAGCCCCCTGGAGTAACTGACCTTTGGGGTGTAGTTTAAAACAAGTCAGATCCTCTGGTGAAGGGAATGGCAACCCACTCCAGTACTCTTGCCTGGAAAATCCCATGGTAGGCTACAGTCCATGGGGTCGCAAAGAGTCGGACAAGACTGAGCAACTAAAAAAACAAAACAAAACAAAAAAACCTTTAAAACAAGTTTTGTAGCCACGAGGGGGTGCTAAGGCTTCACGTCCCTTCACCCTCAAGGAGGGTTACTATGCGCGGAGAATGTGGCCACCAGGAGGCGCTGTTATTGGTCCAGCACCTACCGGGTGCCAGGCGCCGCTCCTGACAGGAATACCGCTGGGCCTAGTGAGCTAACATTCTGAAAGAAGGGGAAGGTAGGAGTCTTCCCTGGTGGCTTAGTGGTAAAGAACCCATCTACAGAGCCGGAGACGCAAAAGGCACAGGTTCGATTCCTGGGTTGGGATAATCTCCTGGAGGAGGGCATGGCAACCCGCTCCAGTATTCTTACCTGGAGAATTCCATGGACAGAGGAGCCTCATGGGTACAGTCCATAGGCTCACAAGCGAGTTTATTGTGACAGGATAGCCATAGTGATAGCCTTAGATAAGGGGCTCAAGGACACCTGTCTGAAATTACATCTAGATGAGGGATTCTGAGTAGAGTGCTCCGGCAGAGAAACATTTGAGAGAGTCCAGGAGGGAAAGAGCCTCCTGGAAGTGAGGGAAAGAGGAGGGAGGAGGAATGAAGGCAGAATGATGACAGGTGAGGGGGGTGGAGAGTGGAGGATTTCTCTTCTGAAGCCAAAAGAAGCCCATGGAGGGAGCAAGGTGGAAGAAGACCAAAAAGTAAAAGGGACTTCCCTGAAGGTCCAGTGGTTTGAACTCTGCTTTAGTTGCCGACCCCCTGGTTCAATTCCTGGTCAGGGAACCAAGATCCCACAACCTGAGAGGTGAAGCCAAAATTTTTAAAAATGAGAAAAAGCATTATTTGGCTGATAAGTGAAAAACAAGATCACAGATCCCTGGGAGGCAGCATGAGGAGGTGAGTGGCAATAATGCAAGCCTGGTAGGCCAGGTACAGTGTCCTTTGTGATTTTTCCTTAATGGAGGGGCTGTGATTCAGTGTCCCTGAGGACATTTTGTTGGCCAGGGATGGTGGCTATAAGGAGCTAATGGTTCAGTCTTCCCCCCAATGATAAAGTTGATCATAAAGCTTATTATGTGCCCTGGTGCTAGTCTATGATCGATGCATTTAAACTTCACAACCACCCTGGGAGGCAGGTGCTATTATCATCATCTTCATTTTACAGACGTGAACACTTGAAGCATATGGACACAGAGGGGTTAAGTGATTTGCACCAGACCACACAGCTATGAAGCAGAACAGATGGCCTTTGAATCCAGGCATTAACCCCAGAGGTCATGCTCTTACCCACCATGGTATGCTGCTTCCAGATCCATTTGTTGTAGCCACATTCTCAAACTGTATTGCCCTTTATTTTACTTAAAAAAATTTTGTGGCTGCACCACACAGCCTGTGGGACCTAGTTCTCTGACCGGGGATGAAACCCACGGTCCCTGCATTAGAAGCATGGAGTCTTAACCACTTGAACACCAAGGAATTCCCTGCATTGCCCTTTGGATAGGCTATTTCAGAGAGCTGGGAGCAGTCACTTGCACCTTAGTATGAATTAGTACACCTCTTCTTGCCCCTGAAGAACTGCAATTTATGCTGAAGCTATGGCTTGTAAGGGCACTGTAGTGAAGTAGCTGGGTTCTGGAGTCATAATGCCTAGGACTGAAACCCAGCGCCACTTCCCAACTGAGTGACTTGGGGCAACTGACAGCACTGTCTGGGCCTCAGTTTCCTCATGGGTGAAGTCCCCACTTTACAGACGAGGAAACTGAGAGGCCCGACACCTGGCACACGCAGGACTCCACGTGGCTGCTGGGAGGAGGGGTTCCCAGCTCACTCTGTACCCTGGTGTGGAGGGGAGAGGCACTGGAAGGCTGAGGTCTGTCTGCACAGGGACAGCAAGGTCACCTGAAGGGCCGGACAGACCAGGGGATCCTAGATATTCCTCTTCTCCAGGGTCAGCTTCCCTTCCTGCCAGACAGGAACTCAGACCCCTGGGACGGGCGCCTAATCTTGGTGGGGCTGCTGGGTGACACTGAATGGGCAAGGAGGTTGAGGTGCAAATTTTGGTTAGTAGGGGTGAGATGGGAGAGGTGCTACAGCTCCACAACCGGTGCTGAATCCAGAGGGCCAGAGGGTCACAAAGCAGCTCTGCCCTGACCCCAGTGCCAAACACAGCCACAGCCACACCCTCATCTCCTGATTGTACATGGCTAGGACTGATGGTACAACAAAACTATTGTTAAAATAATGAAATACTTCCACAGTCTTTGATAAATAGCTGCTATTCACTTGATACCCTAGCCCTTCCCCTAAGACTCTTCCGGGCCTCCTTTCCCCAGCATGAGCATGCCCCAGCCCAATCAGCTTCCCTGTTTCAGTTCTGAAGGCCTTGTCTATTCTGACTGATAGATGGGCCTGCAAATTATTTATCTTCCCTGTCTCAGAAAGAAAGTGAAGTCGCTCAGTCGTGTCCAACTCTTTGCGACCCCGATGGACTGTAGCTCACCAAGCTCCTCCATCTGAGGAATTTTCTGGGCAAGAGTACTGGAGTGGGTTGCCATTTCCTTCTCCAGGGGATCTTCCTGACCCAAGGTTCGAACCTGGGTATCCCATACTGCAGGCAAATGCTTTATCATCTGAGCTCAGGGAAGCCTCCNTCCATCTGAGGAATTTTCTGGGCAAGAGTACTGGAGTGGGTTGCCATTTCCTTCTCCAGGGGATCTTCCTGACCCAAGGTTCGAACCTGGGTATCCCATACTGCAGGCAAATGCTTTATCATCTGAGCTCAGGGAAGCCTCCTCAGCCCCAATGTTAATCCCGTCACACACCAGTTCAGAGTCCTCAAATATGGGTACCCATTTCACACAAACTCCTACGCATCCTTCAAAGCCCTGCCCAAGTGTCACTTTCTTCGGGAAGCACTCCTAGAGTTCTTCACCACCCCAAGAACAAACCGCTCCTCCCCCTCCCTATGCTCCCAAGTATCTTGAACCATTCAGCACACTTTGCTCTAATCTCCTGCCCGCAGGCTCTCCTTCCCCACCACCTTGACGCCAGGGGCCATTTTCTGCTTATCTCTGTGGCCTCACTACCAACAGCAGCGCTAAGCACCCAACAGTGGTGGTTTAGTCACTAGTCGTGTTCGACTCTTGCCACGCTATGGACTGTAGCCGCCAGGATCCTCTGTGCATGGAATTTCCCAGGCAAGAATACTGGAGCGTCTTGCCATTTCCTTCTCCAGGGGATCTTCCCAACCCAGGGATAAAAGCATCCAGTGAACGTGCAATAAAATCTATGGAGAGGATGAATGGTTTGTTCGGGGTATGCTGCGCTCACAGCAGGCATATTTGGTCCTGGGCCTCTGCTGTGGTGGTCCACAGGTGGTCCTCCCCACAGCACCCCCCTTCCACCACTGCCCACATACGGAGGCCCTGCCGGCTGGGGCTAGGCCAAGGCTGGGGGAGGCGAGGACAGGATGCGAGCCCCAGGGGTGGAAGGTCAGCAGGGCCTGTTCTCATGCTCTCTGGCCGAGGAGCTGTTCTCCAGCTGTCCGGGCCAGCTGCGGGGCCAGGGGCCGAGGAGACGCAGCAGGAGAGGGCTGTGGGGGAGGCGCTCAGGGGAGCCCACAGGAACCGGGGAGAGGAAAACAGGCACGCGGTGTTATTGTTACGGAACCATTAAATACGACTTATAAACAAGGCAGGACAGCGCTGGGTGGCGGGGAGACGGAGCAGGTCACGGAGGCCAGAGGGGGTCAGGGTGGCGCGGTCCGGGCTCGGTCCTGGCGGGGGCTCAGGCTGCCGTCGCCGGAGGGGCTGGGCTGACGGAGGCCTGGCTGCTTGTGGAGGCCTCGCAGCTTCGCCAGCAGCTCCTGGACGAAGTCCTGAGGATGGGGCGAGGGTGCTGAGAACATGGGAAGGGGTGGGGGCAGCCCCGGGGCAGCCCCTGGCCAGCCCAGCCCTTCCGATCGGGATCCCTCTTTTGCCTGCCCTCCGGCCAGTGAGAGGGGACGGAGGTGGAGGTAAGGAGGGGCAGAGGCTCCAGATGGAGACAGGCCGGAGAGGGAGGAAGAGACTGGAGGCACGGAGGCAGGGAGAGAGAGACAGGGAGGCGCAGAGAAGAGGCGGCGAGAGAGGCGAGGGCCCGAGAGAAACGGGGCCACGGGGCGACACGGGGCTACTTCTCAGGCCAAGAGATCACCAGGGGGGTCCCCAGGGGCCAGAGGCCTGCCCCGGCTCCAGGGCAGACAGACACGCAGTGACGTTTGTCCCTCAGGCAGCCCAGAGCTGGTCAGAGAAACACGAATAGTTTTCCCTTTTAAAGCCGGGAAGGAAGTGGGAGGGGTTGGGCCCGCTTAGGGCCTGGAAGGCCGGGGTGGGGGGTGGGGGCCCTGAGAGGTGGGGAAGGGAGCCCCAGGGTGCTGCAGGCAGGGACAGGGGAGAGAGGCAGAGACGGGATGGCGCAGCAGAGGCAGAGACGGGAGACAGACGGGGGAGCGCCTCCGCAGGGGGAGATAATGGAGCCCCGCGGCAGATGGGGAGAGAGGGACGGGAGCGAGGAAGACAAAGGACACCACTGAGGAAAGGGCCCTGGGAGAGGCAGGGCCCCCAGGGTTCCCTCTGCGGGTCCTGGGCCCTGCCAGCTTCCTCCCTCCTCCCCGGAGCCCACCCCCACGGGTGCAGGGGACAGAACAGGGCCTAGAGTGGGGCACAGAAGACTCACCTCTGTGGGGTTCGTGCACGACTTTAGGAGTCCCTAAACACCCCCCAACAGAAAAAAAATAGTAAATGACCAACACCTACACCCCTCCAACCCAGCAAAGCCCCAAGGCACCAAGACAGATGGACGTCCAGGTGGACTTCCCACGTGGCTTCAAGGGAAGAAATAGATCTGGGCATCTTAGAGAGCTACTGGGGGCTAGGGGTGAGTCCAGACACTCAGCCCCTGACCAGCGCTGGATCCAGAGAGGGCCAGAAGGTCACAAAGCATTTCCTCCCTCTAGAGCACGGAGGCCGGAAAAGTGGGGCACTGCGTGCGCTCTGCTGGGTTCTGACTCTCAGCTCTGCCCCTGCTGAGCTGTGTGACCCTGGGCAAGTGATTAGCTGTCTCTGGGAGTCATTTTCCTCGAGTTGAAAATGGAGATAATAGTAGCGATAGTAGTGCGATGGAGATAACAGCCCCTTTGGAGGATTTTGTGAAGAGTAAATAAGTTACTAAGCTTAAAACCATTGAAACAGTGCCTGGCACTGAGGGAGTGCTCAATAAACCAGTTAATTATTAATACGATTTTTAGGGAGATGCAGGGGAGGGGGCTAGGTGCGGCTTTTCCTTCCACCTACCTGGATTTTCCGGCTTCTCTCCTCTTCGCTCTCTAATTCCAACAGTTCATCGATGTTGACCTCATCGGGCATGTCTGCCTCCTAAGCGGACAAGGAGGGGCAGTCAGGGTCCTTCCCCTCCCTCCCTTGTCTTTGTCCCAGGCTCCGGAGGAGCCCCAGCCGCCCCAGGGCCCAGCTGGCGGGTTCTGGAGCAATAATGTGGTAGTCAGGGACAGCACCGCCGAGGCGGGACATCTGGGTGTGGTGGGGGGGGGATGACAGATGGGTTGACAGAGGCCCCAGAGCCTGTACCAGCTCGGATCCTGGCCCCTGTGTCCCAGGAGTCTCGGGCCTGGCACTGCATTCCTGCCTTGGCCCCGGTTCCCACAGTGGGAAGCAGGCCTGGTCGAGTCTTGGAATGTCAGATTCTGGGATTCTGGAGAGGGGCTGGCTCTGTCCTTTCAAGGAAAAGTTTAAGCACTAGGTGGAGGGGAGGGAAGCTGGCAGGCTACATCCTGCTAGGGATGGCCTGTAACCCCCTGGGGCCCTAGCGCAACCCTCAAGTCCCCAAGGTGGGTGGGTGGGATAAGTCACGAGCTCAATTTCAAGCGGCTAAGAGGGGGACCCTTGGGTGGCCTCTCAGAGCAAAGGGCCAAATGCAGGCTGGCTCGGTACCCCTGTGGGGGACAGATCCCAGCTGTTTGAGCAAAGAGATCCCAGAGGCTACAGTCTCTCCTCCTCCAGCAAAATCCGGCTGACTCCACTGTGGGCTTCAGGCCCGGGCAGTCGGGGGATGGTGGTGGCGTGGAGTGTCTGTAAGTGTGTAAACCGCCTATGTGAGTCGCTGTTTGAGACCAGGGCCGACGGGAGGGTGCAGAGGTGTGTCATGTGTGTGTGTGCTCTCTGTGGCTCGTCAGGGGCCTGTGGGCCTAAGGGTGGGGGTGGGTGACTCCGGCTTAGCTGTGTTTGTCTCACTGCAGCATAGGTCAATCAATAAGTGACCACGGCTTGTGTCCCTGAGAGTCTGGCTAGCTGATGCCACCTACCACTAGCCACTGTCCATCAGTGTGAGCCCACACGTGTCTGAGGACAGAGGGGCCTCGGGGTCACTGCAAGGGGCTGTGGCATCTCCCACCTTCGAGCTGTGCTGAAGACAATATCTCATCCTCTGTGTGTGTGTGTGTGTACCTGTGGCCATGCTCTGCAGCACGGGTGTGTTGTACAAATTTGACTATAGACAGTGAAATGTCATGTCTGTCTGTAGCCCATGAGATAGCAGTGGAGGCTGTAGCATATGCCGTGTGTGTTCATGGGCAGATGCAGTTTCTGCCTTTGTGTGGCCAGAGGAGCCCATGGCTTACGCGGTTTACTGTCTGGGTGTAGCTATAATTTCTGTTATTTTATGTCTGTGCGTGGCTGCAGCATCTATCATTGCGCTTGCAAAGTGATTATCGTTTTTTGCTTTTAGGAGATAATGGATGGTCGTTACTTGAATCACTGGGTGTCAGAGGTAGCTGTTGTAGCTTGCAGTGTCTGCGAGTTGCTACAGCTTTGCTGTACATCTGTGGACAGCCGTGACTAGAGTCCTTTTGTGTGGGTATAGCTGTGTTGTGTCTGCATGTGGCCGTGGCCTGTGTTGGGGTGACTGGGAGAGCCTGTGGCAGTCACATAGGCTGATATGTAAGCGCCCCCCTCTTGTGACCCGGGAAGGCCGTGTGGAGTTGTTGCTTCTGTCACTGTGTCTGCGAGTGGCCACAGCGTGTCACTGAGCCTGTCTGTGAATGCCAAGTGCTTCCTTTGCTGTATGCTGTGGTTGTATCTCCCCCAGACACCATGTCTATGTTTGGTTTTAAGACATCCCCCTTGCCCCCACCCTTTCTCCAAATAAGGTCACTCCAGCTCCCACATGCTAAAGCCGGGAGTGTGGACCCAAGTGTGAATGAGATAGCAGTGGAGGCTGTAGCATATGCCGTGTGTGTTCATGGGCAGATGCAGTTTCTGCCTTTGTGTGGCCAGAGGAGCCCATGGCTTACGCGGTTTACTGTCTGGGTGTAGCTATAATTTCTGTTATTTTATGTCTGTGCGTGGCTGCAGCATCTATCATTGCGCTTGCAAAGTGATTATCGTTTTTTGCTTTTAGGAGATAATGGATGGTCGTTACTTGAATCACTGGGTGTCAGAGGTAGCTGTTGTAGCTTGCAGTGTCTGCGAGTTGCTACAGCTTTGCTGTACATCTGTGGACAGCCGTGACTAGAGTCCTTTTGTGTGGGTATAGCTGTGTTGTGTCTGCATGTGGCCGTGGCCTGTGTTGGGGTGACTGGGAGAGCCTGTGGCAGTCACATAGGCTGATATGTAAGCGCCCCCCTCTTGTGACCCGGGAAGGCCGTGTGGAGTTGTTGCTTCTGTCACTGTGTCTGCGAGTGGCCACAGCGTGTCACTGAGCCTGTCTGTGAATGCCAAGTGCTTCCTTTGCTGTATGCTGTGGTTGTATCTCCCCCAGACACCATGTCTATGTTTGGTTTTAAGACATCCCCCTTGCCCCCACCCTTTCTCCAAATAAGGTCACTCCAGCTCCCACATGCTAAAGCCGGGAGTGTGGACCCAAGTGTGTGTCTGTGTGCACAAGCAGAGTGTCATGGAAGGTAGACGGCGGGGCCCAGGAGTCCAGGAGGCTGCGTTCTCCCGTGCAAAGGAGGCTGCATCAGGGTGCATCAGCGAGAACAAACAACCAGAGTCCCCCTTCCCCTCCCCCGGGGTCTCCCCGTCCGTGCCCCCCACCCCTCTCCGCCTCACCCTGCCGCGGTACAGCTCCTCCAAGCGCCCATCGATCCACTTCTCCACGTCCAGCCGTCGCTGCAGCTCTCGCCGGTCATACTTAACGGTGACGCGCGCGTGGCGCTTCTGCAGCCCCCCGGGACTGCCCCCCGGTCCCCGGGCCCGCGATGGAGCCTGCAGCTTGCTCAGCACCCGCTTGCCCAGCCGCTGAGCTGCCATCGTGGTCCTGGCCCCGGCCCCGGCTCCGCGCTGTGCGGTTTCGCCGGGCGCCCAGGGAAACTCTTACGGGCCGGGGCGGGGCCGGCCGGGGGCGGAGGATCGGACTCGCAGGGGGGCCGGCCCCGCCCCGACCGCCCCGGGCCTCAGTTTCCCTGCCTGCAGCGCGAGGACTTGCCGCTGGGCCCTCGGGAAGCCCGCGGCTGTTCCTGGTTCAGGTATGGGCGGGGTCCGGGAGCCCCAGGCCCGGCAGAGTGGCTGGGGCTCCCCGGTCCTGGATCCCCGGGGCGGGGCGGGGCGGGTTCCGGGATGGGCTCTCGGGGACCCGGCCTGTCTTCGCCCCCTGGTGGTTGCCAGGGACAGTGCGGGAGGCCCTGTGCTACCTACTCTGTTTGCAAAGGAAGGTCAAGCCATAGTACTCACGGCAGGTCTTTTGACCCCTCTTTCATTTATTCACTCATCCATGTATCCATTTGTTCATATTCGCTTTATTCAACAAATATTCTTTTGACATCATGTCATCTGAGCTGTTAGTCACCCCTCCCTGCCACCTCTCCCCTTCATATCAGTCTCCTTATGTCAGATAGCATCCAAGGGTTCTCTTGTCTCCCCGGTGATCACCAGATTCCCCCTCCTCAACTTCCCTGGGCACCGAGGACAGAGCGGTGAACAAAACAGACAAGCCTAATCCTCATGGAGTCAACATTACATGAGGTGGAGACAAGTAGTGACATAATAAGTAAGTATAGTATATTACACAGTTTGTTAGAATATGATTAGTTTATGGAGAAATATAGGGCTTCCCTGGTGGCTCAGAGGTTAAAGCGTCTGCCTCCAATGTGGGAGACCCGGGTTCGATCCCTGAGTCAGGAAGATCCCCTGGAGAAGGAAATGGCAATCCACTCCAGTATTCTTGCCTGGAGAATCCCATGGTCGGAGAAGCCTACTAGGTTACAGTCCACGGGGTCGCAAAGAGTCGGACACGACTGAGCGACTTCACCTTCACCTTCACCTTCATGGAGAAATATGAAGCAGAAAATGAGATATGGAGGAGGGTGGAGTTTGCACGTTTAACAAGGGTGACCAGAGAAATTTCTTACCTCACAAGTCTTCCCACCTTAATTGAAAGCAGCAAGAATATACTTCAAAACTTAAATTTGGCAGGACTTCCCTGGTGGTCCAGTGGTTGAGAATCTGCCTGCCAATGAAAGGAACCCGAGTTTGATGTTTGGTCCAGGAAGATTCCACATGCCACGGGGCAACTGAGCCTGTGTGCTGCAACTGCTAAAACCCGCATGCCCTTAGAGGCTGTGCTCTGAAACGAGAAGCCACTGCAATGAGAACCCCGTGCACGGCAGCGAGAGAGTAACCCCACTTGCTGCAACGAGAGAAAAGCCCATGAGCGGCAACAAAGACCCAGTGCAGCCACAAATAAATAATTTTTTTTAAAACCTTACATTTGGCCATGTCCTTCCCCTGCTTAAGATTATCCATTCCTAGACAATGGTTCCTTAAATATGACACCAAAAGCAAAGCAACAAAAGAAAAAAATAAATTGGACACCATCAAAATTTAAAACTTGTTTTAAAGAACTTCACGAAAGTGAAGAGACAACCCACAGAACGAGATAAAAAGTTGCAAATTATACATTTGATAAGGTACTTGTATCTAAAATAAAGAAGTCATGTAACTCAATTATAAGATGACCCATTTTAAAAACAAACGACACGAATAGACATTTCTAGAAAAAAGATATACTAGCGTCTATACCTGAAAAGATGATCAACATCATTAATATCAGGAAAATGTAAATCAAAACAACAATGAAATACCACTTCACAATCAGTAGGATGGCTATCATTTTTTTAATGGAAAATATCAAGTGCTGGCAAGAATATGGAGGAATCAGAACCCTGATACATTGATGATGGGAATGTGTATGGTTCAGCCACTTTGGAAAACAGCCTGGCAGTTTCTTTTTCTTTTTTTAAGATCTATTTAAAAAATGGAGATTTATTAATTTATTTATGGCTGCACTGGGTCTTCGTTGCAGCACACTGGCTTTCTCTAGCTGAAGCGACTGGGGGCTACTCTTGCTGCTGAGCAGGGGCTCTAGGCGTGGGCTTCAGTAGTGGCTTGCAGGGTTAGTTGCTCAGAGGCATGTAGGGTCTTCCAGCACCAGGGGTCAAACCCGCGTCCCCTGCATTGGCAGGTGGATTCTTACCTGCTGGACCACCAGGGAAGCCCCTGGCAGTTCCTTAAAAAGTTAAACTTAGAGTTGCCATATGATCCAGCAATTCTATTCTTAGTGTACCAGAGAGTTGAGAACACACGTTCACACAAAAATCTGTACATGAATGTTCATAGCAGACAACAGGTGGGAAAAAACCCAGCCCATCAACTGATGAATGGATAAATAAAATTTGGTATATCCATGTGATGGACTCTTATTTGGTAATAAAAAGAAATTGAGTGCCTATATATGAACCTTGAAAACATGCTAAGGCAGAGAAGTGAAGTGAAAGTCACCCAGTAGTGTCTGACTCTTTGTGACCCCATGGACTATACAGTCCATGGAATTCTCCAGGCCAGAATACTGGAGTAGGTAGCCTTTCCCTTCTCCAGGGCATTCTTCCCAAGTGAAGGATCAAATCCAGGTCTGTCTCCTACATTGCACGCGGATTCTTTACCAGCTGAGACACGAGGGAAGCCCAAGGTAGAGAAACCAGATGCAAAAGGCCACATGTTGTATGATTCTATTTACAGTAAATGTTCAGGATAGGTAAATTCATAGAGACAGAAAATAGACTTATGGTTGCCTGTGGCTGAGAGGACTGGAGGAAGCAGACTGACTGCTGAAGAGCAAGGGGCTTCTTTTGAGGACGATGAAATTCTCTAAAATTGAACGTGATGATAGTTGCACAACTCTGTGAATATACTAAACCCACTGAACTGCACACATCGAAAGGGTACATTGAACGCTATGTGAGTTGTCGCTCAATAAAGCTGAGATATCTTGAAAAACCAACCAAACAAGACTGTCCATAGCTCCCCATTGCTGCGGGACAATCAAAGCTCTGCCAAACAGTCCTACCCCAGCACCTCTGCACTAGCTGTTCCTCTATCATGGAAACTCTTCCCTAGAATGATGTCAATAGGGCTAACTCCTTCATCTCCCTCAAAAGTTACCTGTGCAGTGATCTTCTCTGACAATCCTATTTTATATTGCAACTCCCATGCCCCATACCTGGCTGTATGTTTTATCCATAATGCTCACTGCCTTTTAACCTAGTATATAATTTACTTATTTTAGTTACTGTCTTTTTCCCAGCTAGTGGTATACCAAAGGGAGGGAAACAGGAATGGTCCAACTTGGGCACAGGAAAAAAGGGGGTGCACGGTCCGTAGAGAAGTTTTTAAGGTTTATTCGAGATTTATTTATGTATTTTTGGCTATGCTGGGCTTTCTCTAGTTGCAGCAAGCAGGGGCTGCTCTCTAGTTGTGGTGCACAAGCTTCTGATTGCAGTGGTTTCTCTTGTTGCTCTAGAGCACTGGCTTGGTAGTTGCAGTGCACGGGCATGTGAGAACTTCCTGGACCAGGGATGGAACCCGTGTCCCCTGCACTGGCAGGCAAATTCTTTACCACGAGCCAACCCTGTAGAGACTTTTAAAATAATTATAAAACTGATCAAAAGTTGAAGATGTGGTACATGTTTATGATGGAATATTACTCAGCCATTAAAAAGAATAAAATAATGCCATTTGCAGCAACATGGATGGACCTAGAGTTTGTCATACTGAGTGAAGTAAGTCAGACAGAGAAGGAGAAATACTATACAACATCCCCTATCTGTGAAATCTAAAAAGAAATGATACAAATGAACTTATAAAACAGAAAGAGACTCATGGATTTAGAAAACGAACTATGGTTGTGGGTTAGTGAGGAAGGGATAGTTGGGGACTCTAGGAAGGTCATGTTCACACTGCTATATTTAAAATGGATAACTAACAAGGACCACAGCACATGGAACTCTGCTCAGTGTTATGTGCCAGACTGGATGGGAGGGGATTTGTGGGGAGAATGGATTCATGTATATGTACAGCTGAGTTCCTTCGCTGTTCACCTGAAACTACCACAGCATTGTTAATCAGCTATAACACAATACAAAATAAAAAGTTTAAAGTTTGAGGAGAAAAAAATTTGGCCAAGTTTATATTATGCCATGCACTGACAAATTCTAAACAGTATCGGTGATAAAAGAATCATTCCACCCCTAGGAAAAAAATTGTTTGGCGGTCTACTGACTGAACAATTAATGCAAAACTGTTGAATTTGTTTTTTAAAACTGTTGACTTTTAATAATATATTGGTAAGTTTCAAATTAGATATTTTTATTACTCTTTTTAGTAAATATTGTATGTGTATTAGTTTTTTGTGTATTAGTTTTTTATTGCTCTGAATAAATTACCACAAATTCGGTGGCTTAAAACAACACCTGTTGGCTCAGTGTTAAAGAATCTGCCTGCCAATGCAGGAGACATGGTTCGATTCCTGGTCTGGGAAGATCCCACGTGCCGCAGAGCAGCTAAGCCCATGCACCACAACTACTGAGCACGTGCCCTAGAGCCTGGGAGCCACAGCTACTGAGCCCATATGCTGCAGCTACTGAAGCCCGTGTGCCCTGGAGCCCATGCTCTGCAGGAAGGGAGGCCACCGCAGTGAGAAGCCCGTGCCCTGCAAGTAGAGCATAGCCCCCAGTCGCCTCAACTACAGAAGAGCCCACGCAGCAATGAAGACCCAGTGCAGCCACAAATAAATAAAACAAGCAAACAACAAAAAACACTTATTATCCCAAGGTTTCAGTTATGGCTTAGCTGGGCCTTCTCTCTCCAGGGCCTCATCAGGCAGCAATCCAGGGGTTCAGCCAGTGCTGCCATCTCATCAGAGACTCCACTGAGAAAAGATGCGTTTCCATCTATTTGAGGCTGTGGGGATGCGGTCTTCATTTTCTAGCTGGCTATCAGTGGGAATGGCTCTCGACTCCCAGAGGCCACCTATAATCCCTTACCATGCCGTCTTCTCCATCGGTCCTCTGCACAATGTGGCGACTTCTTTCTTTCAGAGCCAGCCATGGACAGTCTCTCAGTCCATGGAGACAGCCTTACATAACGTAACGTAAACCTCCTTTGCCATATTCTACTGGTTAGAAGCAAGTCCCAGGTCCTGCTCACACCTAAGCGGAGGGGATTATAGGGGGCTGTTTGCCACAATAGTCTAAAGGAAAGTTAATATGGAGAACTCTCATGTATACTGTTGACCTCTGACATATATAGACTGAGCTATGTGTGCTTATTTTTAAGTTCATAACAATTTGGAATCTTTTGGCCTTGTATCAGGCACAGTTTGAGTCTCCAATTTCTGTGATTCTGTATAGTCTTGCATTTAAATACATTAGAAATTTAAAGGATAGCACAATGATTGTAAATGGAGAAACTATTGTCATTCTACATGTTGTTTTGGAGTTTTTGTGTTTAAAAATTCAAAAGAGTGAATCAGGGTATGAACTGTAAGACATAATATTTTTATTTGATAAGTACAAACTTTCATTCATACATGAAATATCTTACTGAATTTGAGTAATATCTTTAAAATGGAAATTTATTAAATTTTGATTAATTTTAAATTAAAGAACAATAATGATACTTACATAATTATTACTGAAAATAATTTGGTAGAGTGGAGGAGGTATAAAAAATTATTCACCCCAGGGGCTATTACAGAACTGAATGTAGGTTCATTGGCTTGCCATACAGCAAAGCTAATTTACTGACACTGGGCTGTGGTAAAGAAAAGTGCAGCATTTATTCGCAGGACAGCAAGCAAGGAGAGGCTTCCCAGGTGGCTCAGTGGTAAGGAATCTGCCTGCCAATGCAGGAGGCAGGGGTTCAATCCCTGGGTCAGGAAGATCCCCTGGAGAAGGAAATGGCAACCCACTCTAGTATTCCTGCCTGGGAAATCCCACGGACAGAGGAGGCTGGAGGGCTACAGTCCATGGGGTGGAAAAGAATCAGACGTGACTGAGCATGCATGCAGGGAGAAGGGGCAGCTCAAAAGACAGNCCCTGGGTCAGGAAGATCCCCTGGAGAAGGAAATGGCAACCCACTCTAGTATTCCTGCCTGGGAAATCCCACGGACAGAGGAGGCTGGAGGGCTACAGTCCATGGGGTGGAAAAGAATCAGACGTGACTGAGCATGCATGCAGGGAGAAGGGGCAGCTCAAAAGACAGATCTCGCTGAAGGCTTTCAGGGAGGGGGTTTTAAAGGTAACATTTGGGTTGAGGGTTTTAGTTCATAGACTTTCTTCTGATTGGTTGGTGGTGAGGTAACTAGGTGATGTTTCAGGAATCTTAATCATCAACCTTCTGGTTCCAGCCAGTCTGGGGTCTACATGCCTGTGGTCAGCATTTAGTCACTGTCCTCCACCTGGGTGGGGGTCTTAGTTTCTGCAAACAAAACTTAAAGATATGCGTCAGATTGTTACGTTTATCTCTTGAGGAGGAAGGAAGACTCTGTTTTATCACTGAACTGTTGTTTCTTGCCTGTTTCCTTTGTTTCCATTCCCTTACTTCCCTAATTAGTAACTTTTGAGTTGACTCTTTGGAACTCAAGGAAGGCCTAGGAGACCAAAGCTTTCTTCTGCAAACAAGAAACAGGGTCCTGCTCAGTCTCAATTCCCTTTTTCTTTGATACTCTTCATTCCTGAAGGGTACAGGGGCAGGACAAGAAAGGGAATAAAGTTTTCGATAAAGAGGCAGGGGAACTCAGAATAGGGGGCTCAGTCTCAGTGTCAGATATGCTAGTTACATCACTGTTCTCAATAGTAGAAAGTGAGTTCCAGCAGGTCAGACATTTTGCTCTGTTCACTGTGGTATCTTCTCCAGCATTTACAAGAGTACCTGGCTCATAGTGGGTGCTCAAAGAAAGTATGAATGAATGAACAGGCCTGTGTCTCCTCTCCAGCCTCACCTCCCACCACAGTCCTGTTGGTCCTCCAGCATAAACCTGGGTTTAGTGGGATGTGGTGGGGATACTGGGTTCAAGTGCTTAAGAGATCTTGGGCGTCACATTCAGACTCTTGGCCTTGAGTCCCAGGGCCTCACTGCAAGATTAAAGAAGATGGCAGGCATAAAACTTTAATTGTTTAAGGTAAACACCATTTAGTTAACCCAGTTAAGACTCTTCAGATACTATTATGTCAGAAGGGAAGCCAAGTTGTGGGTGTGGCCCTGGCTTCTGTAACACACTGACATCTTTTTTGCTTCAGGACTTTTGCATTTGCTGTTTGCTTAGAATGTTTGTCCATCAGCTCTTCTTATCCTCCAGGGTTCATATCTAAATCACCTCCTCCACTGTTATTTTCCATCCTAGCCCCCAGTTCATTTCCTTCATAGCACTGTTACGGGCTTTTAATAACATATTTACTTATTCATCAGCTGTCCTCTACTCCTATGCTTCCCCTATTCCATCCTCCTTTCGAGATCCAGCTCACATATGCGTCCTTCAGGAAGCTCCCCCATGGCCCCTAAGCTGGTCAGGAGCCTCCTTTGGGTTTCCCTCCTTTCAGGTCTGATTACTCTGCCTGTGCTTCCTCAATACTCTCCTGACACCTATCTGTCTCTGGTTAATTATCTGTCTTCATCTCAGTACTGGAAACGCAAAAGCAGAGTCTGGGGGTCTTGTTCACTCATGGGTCTCTAATCTCCTCTGAGAGCCCTCTCTGGCCCTCTCTCAGACTGAACGGGGAACCTGTCTGGGCTCCCAAGTTTTCCACCACGCAGCCCCTGATCATTCAGCCTGTGTTTGCCCCGTCTCATCCATAATCACTTTGTCATGCGCTTCTGTCATCACCCTGCTGCACTGTTCCTGTCTGGTGATGCGGGGACTGGTCAGCGCTGGGGAGGCACGTAGTGAACGTTGGAATTTAGAAAGAAGAAATCCCTTGCCGTCATCGGAAGGCTGAAGCAAGCTGGGCAAAAAACCCACAGGTGTCCAGTGAGAGCACGCCTGCACCCTCATTTCCCAGAGACCAAGTTCAAGAGCGAAGGTGCTCGGACAAGGTCAACAAGCCCAACAAGCCGACGCCCACGGGCAGCAAGAGCCCTGGCGCGCACCCAGCGCTTACTGCCCCCTGCTAGGCCTCACGCGGGGCGGAGCTAACATAAGCCCCGCCCTTACCTCAGCGCCAGGGGCGGGCCCAGGTGCGCCTAGGGAGGAGCACGGCCGCTCAGGTGCAGCTCTCTGCGCCGGCGCTCTACGCGTCCCGCCTCACCAGGTGCGCCCCGCCCCCTACCTGGCCTTCCACCTTCGACAGCTGCTTCGAGGCGGCCGCCATTACCTCTGGCGCCCACCGGGGGTCTGGGGGTGTGGTGGGGTTCTGAAGGGTAGAGGGAGTCCGAGGCGAGTGAGGAGCAGAGAAAATCATCGTGGGCACAGGAGGCAGAGTATCCGCACACCGAAGGACCGAGAAAAGGGCTTCCCGGAGATTTCCTGTGTGGCGAGGGCAGAGGCGCGCCCCGCAGACCCCTACGAGCGCCCGCACCTGAACGCAAGGCGCTCCAGTGCGCGTGCGCGGCGAGGGTCTTCCCGCACCTGCTCGCGAGACCCCAACGACCAGAGGCTCGAGGTCTCTCCCCTGGGCTGCCGGGCGGAGTCCGTCATGGCGCAGCTCTCTGAGCCGAGGCGGTGTGGGGTGCTCCTCGCCCTGCTGGCATCGTTGCTCCTCTCCGGGGCTGAGGCGGCCGACGAAGAACGTGGCGTCCACGGTGAGAGCCTAGGCGGGTGTCCTGGGGGTTGTGGAGGGTCGAGAGGCCGAAGGCGGGGCGTTAGGGGCAGGGTGGAGGGGCTAAGTTGAGGAACGGGGAGGGCCGGAGCGAGGTCTGAGCAGGGGAAATTCGCGAGGGAGGAAGTTTTGGGGCGATTGGATGAAGCTTAGGGGGTTGTAGTGGAGCCAGCCCTGCTGGATTGAACCTTGAGAAAGAGATTCGGGAGCCCCCGGGAGCGAGGGCGGGTGGCAGAGCCCGGGCTGGGAAGTTTCCTGTAGTGGAGGGAGGAGACTGGCTTAGGGCTGTTCACCAAGAAGGAGTGGCAGTGGCCTTTCCAGGGGCAGGAAGGAGGTGAGGGACCGAACCGAAAACCAGCCTCTTCCTGCCAGCGAAAAAAACGCCCAAGAAAGCCCGCGGTGGGGGTCCAGCCCCAGAGGACAGGGCTTGAGTTAGGAGACCTGTTGGCCTTTTAGCCTCTGAGAAGAAGCCTGCACCCTATGTTTTTGGATATTGGACCACAGTCTCCTGAGAAATCTTTCTGGGTTCAGTTGCATTAGAGCGCCTCCCAGAACAAAGGTGCTTCTCAGTGATATTCAGAGGAAAAGAAAAGCAAATATGTTGGGAGGGAAAACTTGCACGGGGTGCAAGGGGCGGGGATGGAGCGCCTCTTGGCTTAAGAATACTGGCATTAAGAAGCTGGGCTTGAATTCGTCCTTAGAGGTTGGTGGAGGGTAAGACCCAATTTAAACCTCTGAACTCTTCGGAAGTTCGGCCTCAAAGATCTTTCTGAACAAGTGTTGGTTTAACCTTACTTCCTCAGACAAGTACAAGCAGATTTTGAAAATAATCCGCCTGAAAGAAGAATTCGTTGATTCAGCAAAACTTCTTGAGCCCCTGCTATGTGTCAGAGGGCAGTGCTGACAGCTGTGATACCATTTGTGACTCAGGCAAGCCATGTCCTTGCACTTAGAGAGCTGATACTCTAGTGGGATAGACAGAGACAGGGAGTAAATATTTAAATAAAGAGTACTTTTACCGCAGTATTAAATTACTAAGACGTAATTGAACAGGAAGAAGCAGACAAACAGGCATGATGGGGGCCCCTTTAGCTCATATTCTTAGGGGAGGTCGCCCTGAGGACAGGGACAGCTGAGCTCTAATGTGAAGAAGAGACAAGTGGCAGTGACACAGAGGCCTCAGGGATGATTGTCCAGTTGGAAGCAGTGGAGTACAGGGGCCTTGAGGCTAGAATGAGCTTGGTGGTACTTGAGGAAAAGACTGCCAGCGCGACTGGAGTAGCGGTGTGGAGGGGGTGCTGGGAGATTGGAAGAGGAGGCCAAGTGGGGAAAGCAGACAGGAACCAGGTGACTTTACAGGCCAGCATTTTGGATGGAAAGAGAAAGCATTGGTGTTTGTACACCAAGTCATCTCCTGCGGTGCCGTGTGAAGACTGTTATTTTCCCTATGCCCAAGGCGGAGAGGAAAAAGTGAGTTGAGGGCCTGTGGGGAGAAACTCAACTCCAGGGAATTAGGAATGCAGATGTTGATCATTCTTGTGATCTGAACTAGAATTTGTCAGCCCTTCTGGACTTTTTTTTGGTATACTCCTCAGTACGTGGAATTCCCCAGGCAAGGATACTGGAGTGAGTAGCCATTCCCTTCTCCAGGGGATCTTCCCAACCCAAGGGTCAAACCTGGGGCTATTGCATTGTAGGCTAGATTCTTTTACTGTCTGAGTTGTCAAGGAAACCCATACCTTCCAGCTACCTGGCCTGGGATTTTTCTTAAAACCGAGTTTGGGACTAACATCTATTGCTTACTTTGAGCACTTACGCGTTATTTAGCGTTATTTAATCGTTGAAACAACTTGGTGTGGCGATGAAGATACAGATCTTGCCTAAGGCGACACATTAGTAATTGACAAAGCTGGGTCTGGCTACAGAGACCTTTTCTGCTGGTTCCCAGTGGTTTTCCCAGCTGCTGTAGCTGGCTGGACCTCCTGACCTTTCAGAAGTATTCCTCTCTGGCTGGGTAAACTAATGCCCTTGCTTATCTGAAGTTCTGTTTGTATGAGAGCTGAATCAACAGCTTATTTGGAGACAAGAAGTAGTTTTTATCCCTCTGCCCACCTTCTGATTGCTTTGATTTTTCTCAGGGAGCAAAGTCATCCACTAAGAGTGAGGTGTTTCTCCAGCCACACATAACTGCACAGGTACCTCCAGATGAATATAATGGAGGGAGGGGGAGTGTGTAAGGGGGTGATCATAATGGTTGGTCAAGGAACAATCTATGTGAAGATATAAGGGGGCTGAGGGGTAGAGGAAAGGTGGTAGGACCAATGAGTTATTGGGCCTGAGGTTTTGAAGAGAATGAACTAGGAAGATAAACTACACTCGGCAGTGAGGGAGACCCATGAAGCTGAGGTTCTGAAGGGTCTAGGGGAGCGGCTGTGGGGAGGACAAGATCACTGGAGGAGAGGAAGTCTAGGAACCAAGAGGCCAGGATGGTTGGAGGAGCACCTATCTGGATACAGAAATCACCAAGAATGGTGATAAGAGCCACAGTGGGAATGACAGGGAGCTAAAATCAACAGAGAAACAAGGGGGGACGAACTGGGTCAGCAAATGATGCACAGGGTGGGATATGATTTACTCTAAGAATGAGATTCATAACTGGGGTGTTGAGGGTGGAGGGAGAATGGTGTAGAAGCAGTGCCACTTGCAAGGGCACAAGAGAAGCTATCTCTTCAGGGGCAAGCTGGGTTCAGTTAGAGTAAGACTGTTCAGAGAAGAGATTGAGGGAATAAGAGGTTTGGCTGAAGACAGGCCATGAGTATCAGAGACTCCAGGAGTTGGGGTAGGGAGATGGCAACAAAACAGGATGCATGGGGATGAAGGGTAACTCGGGAGTCTGGGGCTGGTGTGGTGATAAGCAAGTGGTAGGAGAGTCACATGGTGTCGAGACAGTGTTGGTGAGGCACTGGGTGGCAGAGGGCAAATAGGAAGGGGTGTGGAATGTAGTGGGCATTTGGAGGCACACCTCTGCAGATTGAGGTGGGGTACAGTTGATACATCTCCGGGTGTTCGTAGCATCCAGGGAGAAAGCCAGTCTGCCATGGAAACACCCAAGTTATAAACTGGCTGTTGAGACTTCCCTGGTGGTCTAGTGGTTAAGACCCTGCACTTCCCATGCAGGGCCTGGGGTTCAATTCCCAGTCAGGAAACTAAGATCCTACGTTCCATGTGGCACAGCCAAAAATATTTTAAAGTAAAAAATAAATAAAACTATTTAAAAAAACCCCACCAAACTGGCTGTTCCCAGGAGGCCTCAGATAGGCTTTATGTGACTTGTTTCTAGAATTGAGAATTTTTTAATGAAATATTTTGATTTGAGGCTGTGGCTAAAAAATATGAAGATCTGGCGCAGTGTTCCCACATAGCACCCTGGGGTAGTGCCAAGTACTTCTTCTGGAAAGGACACAGACTGCTCTCTGTGTTTATTCAGTTGGCCTGCCCTCTGTTTCTTCTGAGTGTTTGAGTTGTGACTCCCACATTAAGACTATGCCCCATTTAGTAAACAAAGGTAGATAAAACATAATAGTTTATAAATTGTACAGTACAGTGTGTGTATGTGTGTTGTTATTCTCAGGGAACACCCCTTAACAGGTGGCCACAAATGTGCATGATTTTTATCTCTTCTTGCGTGGTAAGTCCTGGTATATGGAGTACCCGCAGATATATCATTTTGATCAATACAAGGGCAAATAGTATATTCCTTTTCAGAACAGAACTTCAAAAATTCCTTTTGGGAGTGGTCAGTTAAATATAGTTCCTACTGCCCGTAACTTATACATGAGAACTTGTGTTAATGGTTCCTTGGCTTATAGCCCTTTGTTGACTGTTCTTGGGAATTTCCACTGGAGACAAGTGTGGCAGAATTCATGTGAAAGCCTCCAGCGCACTTTGAAGTGATCTTCTGTGTATTTTATTTGATTTTATTTATTTATGTTTGGTTCCACTGGGTCTTTGCTGTTGGGCCCCAGCTTTCTCTAGTTGTGGCGGTTGGGGGCTTCTCATTGCCATGGTTTCTCTTGTTGCCGAGCATGGGCTCTAGAGCGTGGGAACTTTGTTGCTCCATGGCATATGGGATCTTCCTGGACCAGGGATCGAACCCATGTCCACTGCATTGGCAGGTGGATTCTTAACCACTGGACCACCAGGAGAGTCCGTGATCTTCCATTTGCATCAACTTCTTGAATTAATTAGTTTCTCCAGAACTTTGAAAGAGTGAACTTTCCAGTAAATCTCCAATAAGCATGTTAATTACCACTCATTTCTCTTCTCCTCACCCCCATGGATAGTTGTAAACTGGGTAGTCAAAAAGAGGATGAGAGATAAGAGTGAAATTGCAGCTGGTGTTGGTGATCAGCTGAGAGGTCTCCAAAGTGGCATCTTACACTATTTTCATCCTTCATAGAAGTGCTCGTTCTATTTTCAGATAAGACAGGTTGGTTCCAGGACAGTTTGAAATATTTATTAACTGATTTATTCAACACAAACACCCACCAACTACCAAGCACAGTTTTAGGCCCTGGATACAAAGCACTGAATGAAACAGATGACAACCCACCCCCACCCCCAATCCATGACAGTTCCATTGTAATGAGAGGAAGACAATACAATAAATAAACAATGAATAGATACTTGGTAATGAGTACTATAAAGAAAAGTATGGTAGGGAGGAAGGATAAATTAGGAATTGGGGATTAACAGATATACATTACCATGTATAACATAAATAGCAAGGACCTACTGTATAACCCAGGGAACTGTTGGTACTGAAGATAATCAATATCGTGTAATAACCTACAGTGGCAAGAATCTGAAAAGCTGAGTCACTTGGCTGTAAATCTGAAACACTGTAAACAACTATACTATTAAAAAGAGAAGAAAAGGAAGGTAAGGTTTGGTGTGTTTAGTGCTAAAAACACGGCCTTGGAGGCTGAAATGTTGACAATACTTAAAGACTATTGAAGGGTTTGTCTTCAGGCCCACTGAGGGAAAGTGGACCCTTGCCCTGGCCAGCTTTTGAGAAGTCGGCCTGTAATAGAGAAAGCCAGCCTGTGACCGGTATGCCTGTCTCCTGAGTCATTCACAGCACTCAGGTTTGTCTTCAGGTAATTGGCCAGGCAGCCAAACCTCTCTTTACCATGTCCTGAGGCTGACAGGCTGAATAAGGGATGAGGTAGCCTGTGATTCATGTGAGGCAAGAGAGAACCCTGAAGGGGTCACACTGAAATGACTTAATTAACCCCAAGAAGTTTTCATGGCCCATTGGTCACTGACTAATAAGGAGTTCACAAATGACCGCAGAAGCATTAGTGTATGGATTATGGATCTCCTTTTTTGATGCTGGTCACAAATGTCGTTTCACTTGTTTCTGACAAGATAGTTTTGAAAACTCTAATGAAGGGATGCTGAGGCCCAGGAACTTTGAAGTTAAAAGTTACTTGGGAGTTTATTTGAAGCACACTTTTCATTACTAGGAAGCCATTTTAGAAATGAGGCAAGTGTTTGAGATAGATCTCACCAGTGGGGTCCTGGGTCCCTGGCTTCAGAAGCCTGTGATTCTTTGTGTTTATTCTAGGGTCAGTCATTTAGAATCTAGGACATGTTCAGGAAGTGGGGTGGAATAATAGATAGTATAATGGTTTTTGACCTTTCAAAGGGCTACATATATGTCTGTGGTGTTAGTGGGGTGATTAGGGAAAATGTCTAAAAAGTCTCCAAGGGTGGGGGGTGATAATGGAAAAAAAGGTCGGGAAACATTGTTCTAGGCAGACAGCCCATTAGCTATAATCAGTTTCTGAAAAATGGTCCCAGGTTTTAAAAAAGTTAAGAACCCTGAATGTGAATTAACAGTTCAAAGCCCATGAAAGACTTTGAAACTACTGTTTGAAATTATTCAGATCAGCCACTGTAATTCTAGTTATAGATTTAGATAAGGGTAGAATTTAGTCCTGCTTGAGTGATGAATATGAGGTGACAGAGGGTAGGAGTGGTGGCTGGCATTGTGATGATGGTTTATGGAATGTAAACCTTTATATCTAAATATTTTATATCTAAAATGCCAAGATTTTATATCTAAAAGAAGATTTTATGAGTTTTACAATGTAAGTTGGGTTTCTCATTGTAAATGTTCTCTCCTCGTAAATACCTAGCAGTTATTTTAAAATATCTGAATTACTTACCCTAATAAAGACAACTTCCAGGCACCCGAACCTAGAGGAAGGCATGGGTAGTAATAGCTTTCTGTCCTAGAAGCAGAAGTCCTCAAGTATGTAGAGCCTATCCAGCTAACCAAAACAGGTGGATTTATAGATCACCTTGAAACAAGACTGATTGTGAAATAAATGTCAACTTTGGGATTTGGCCCAGCAGAATTAAAACAGGGGTGAATATCTGCCTCCCCAGCATTTAGTACCTCTTCACTCACATAGAATGTGAGTCTCTCATTCCTTGGTGAAAAGATAACTTGAAGTCAAAATAGGTAACCAATGCATAGTTTTTCTTATTTTCTTCTCTCCGACCTCTTAATCTCCCAATATTGTAGTGTTGCAGGACTTTACTGCAGGTGAAAATAAGGAATTTTATACCTTCAGGCAGGCACGCCAGGTGGTTGCACAACAGAAAAACAAACGGAAAGAGTGATGGTTGGATTGTTTTGATCAGCTCACTGACTGGAGGTTGTACTTTGATTTTCCTTATCCCCTCTATCCTGTCAGTCACCACCCTTCTAGTCTTCATAAAAATGCACCACTTACTCAAAGCTTTGTGCCAAATGTTTTAAGCGTTTATAATGGAGTAAAAAAAATGCCTTTAACTTTTACAACACTCTTAATGATTGGTCCCAGTGTCAAAAAAGTCCCTTCCATTTGAGTCGTTTTTAAGAGATGCATCTGCAAGCCCACAGAATTTATCTCAGTGGGACATATGGAGGGAAAGCCGACTGAATCTCTGCTTTATTACTCACCAGTGAATTCAGGTTACATTGAGCAAATGCCCTTTCCCAGACAAGCCATTGCAAGATAGCCTCTAATACATGGTGCATTCCACAGCAGTAAGCAAAAGTCTAGGTCTCACAAGATGGGACTTACTGCTAACAAACCTGTCAAAAAACATTTTTATATTAACTGGATCTAGAATGGATATTAATCACACAGAGAGGCCTTCCACTGGGGCTGAGTTATATTTATAATGTCCTCAAGTTGGTTCTCTTGCTAACATTCTCAGCTTTCACCTTAATCTTGAAGGGATTTTAAAGAGAACACTCTCCTTTCTACTACAGAAAATATTTCTGATACAAGATGTGTGGGTTTTTCCACATCAGGCGATTCTCAGCAGACTCAGAATGGATGTCTGGCAATTTAACTCAATTCTGAAGCTGCTGGAAGCGAGCAAAGATCCTGCAGGTTAAGGACTCAGTCTCACAAGACTGCCCCTCTCCCTTCAGATGCCAATCAAAGCCCAAGGTTGTCATCTGTCAGTTTCACCAACTTGAAATGTTCAAGGGTTCCCAGACCCTCTCAGATCCAGTTGGCTAGAATAGTCCACAGAACTGAGAGAAACATGTTTACCAGTTTATTATAAAGGATAAAAATGAATAGCCAGGTGAAGACAGAGGTCTGGAAGAGGCTCCCCCAGTGTAAAAGCTTCTGTCCTTATGGAGTTTGGAGTGAGCCACCCTTCTGGCATGTGGGTGTGTTTACCACCCGTTCAGTTGGGATATTTTATTGAAGCTTCATCATGTAGGCATGATTGATTATTAACTCAGACTCCCTGGAGAATAGGGGGTGGGGCTGAAAGTTCCAACCCTTTAATCTAGGCTTGGTTTTTCTGGCATCCAGTCCCCATCCTTTTTATGGGGCAGGGTGCTGTGCCACACAGCTTGTGGGATCTTAGTTCCCCAATCAGAGATTGGACCCAGGCCCACTGCAATGAAAGTATGGAGCCCTCACCACTGGACTGCCAGGGAATTCCCCCAGCCTCTATCCTGAAGTTCCTGAAACTTTCTAGGGCACCCCCAGCCACCAGTCATCTCACTGGCATTCAGTAAGACGATTGTGCCACTCCAGAGATTGCTGGGGTTTTAGTTCTTGTGTCAGAAAACCGAATATTAGAGTAGAACATGATATGGCACTCAAGAAATTCCAAGGGTTTTAGGAGCTCTCTATCAGGAACATGGGGAGAGACCAAATACATATTTCTAATTATGTCACAGATGATAGGTCTGTAATCAGAGCTTTGCCTTATCAGGCCTCCCAAGAGTCTGATTTAGAGGCCTCTGAAATTTTTTTTTTTAATTACCCTGACCTAAATCAAAATACAGGGCTTGCTGAATTGAAGAATGCTTTGTTTATGCGTTTTCCAGCTTTATTGAGAGGTTTACACATTTTTGTTGTTTGTATTATTGTTTCCTTATTATGAATGAGGAAATACATGTACAAGGAGGTTAGGAAAGCTGCCCCCACCCCCACCCCTAACCCCAAACAGTGGGCAAGTAAGAGGCAGCCCGGGGCTCCTGCACACACTGGTCCCTCAGCAGGACAGCTTCCTGTGGGCCCTGTCCTCTAATCTGTCCCCTACACTTTGGCCAAATGACTTTTCTTATTGTGTCATTCCCGATACCAGAGCTTTTCCTCATTTCCTTCGTGCCCTGTGTGGCTTACAAGCCCTTTGAATTTAGGGTGTGATTGTAGTAGTTTACCTTGTATGGTTTTCTTTTTTTCCTTCTTCTGTCCAAGCCAGTCTTGTGGCTCTAACTTAATCGTAAACCCCTGGAGGTCAGGGGCTACCTTCCCAGTGGGTGTCTTCTATGTAGGCTGGCTACTCAGCTCAGTTTACCTTAGAGGGTTCCAACTTATGCCACTGTACTTCCCAGGGTGGCTGTTAAGAACACCCCTTTTCACTCTGAAAAGTGTCTTGATCAGAAGATAAATTGTATGATTACCCCATTTACATAGATGAGCTATTAAACAAACACTGTGTGCTAATTTGTGTTAATTTGCTTCAGTCGTGTCCAACTCAGCGACCTTATGGACTGTAGCCCTCCAAGCTCCTCTGTCCATGGGATTCTCCAGGCAAGAATACTAGAGCGGGTTGCCATTTCCTCCTCCAGGGGATCTTCTTAAATCTCCTGCATTGGCAGGTGGGTTATTTACCACTAGTGCCACCTGGAAGCCCCATAACCAAACACTGGTGTGCCTAGTCACTCTGTCGTGTCCGACTCTTTATGACCTCATGGACCTGTGTAGCCTGCCAGGCTCCTCTCTCCATAGGGATTCTCCAGGCAAGTCTACTAGGGTGGGTTACCTCGCCCTCCTTCTTGGAGATCTTCCCAACCTAGGGACAGAACCCAGGTCTCCTGCGTTGCAGATGTATTCTTTACCATCTGAGCCACCAGGGAAGCCCAAGAATACTGGACTGGGTAGCCTATCCCTTCTCCAGGGGATTTTCCCAACCCAGGAATTGAATCGAGGTCTCCTGCATTGCAGATGGATTCTTTACCAGCTGAGCTTACCAGGGAAGGGTGGGTCAGTCAGTTCAGTCGCTCAGTTGTGTCCAACTCTTTGTGACTCCATGAATCGCAGCACGCCAGGCCTCCCTGTCCACCACCAACTTCCAGAATTCACTCAAACTCATGTCCATCGGGTTGGTGATGCCATCCAGCCATCTCATCCTTTGTCGTCCCCTTCTCCTCCTGCCCCCAATCCCTCCCAGCATCAGTCTTTTACAATGAGTCAACTCTTCGCATGAGGTGGCCAAAGTACTGGAGTTTCAGCTTTAGCATCAGTCCTTCCAGTGAACACCCAGGACTGATCTTTAGAATGGACTGGTTGGATCTCCTTGTAGTCCAAGGGACTCTCAAGAGTCTTCTCCAACACCACAGTTCAAAAGCATCAATTCTTTGGCGCTCAGCCTTCTTCACAGTCCAACTTTCACATCCATACATGACCACAGGAAAAACCATAGCCTTGACTAGAAAGATCTTTGTTGGCAAACTAATGTCTCTGCTTTTCAATATACTATCTACGTTGGTCATAACTTTCCTTCCAAGGAGTAAAAGAGAAACATGTTTACCAGTTTATTATAAAGGATAAAAATGAATAGCCAGGTGAAGACAGAGGTCTGGAAGAGGCTCCCCCAGTGTAAAAGCTTCTGTCCTTATGGAGTTTGGAGTGAGCCACCCTTCTGGCATGTGGGTGTGTTTACCACCCGTTCAGTTGGGATATTTTATTGAAGCTTCATCATGTAGGCATGATTGATTATTAACTCAGACTCCCTGGAGAATAGGGGGTGGGGCTGAAAGTTCCAACCCTTTAATCTAGGCTTGGTTTTTCTGGCATCCAGTCCCCATCCTTTTTATGGGGCAGGGTGCTGTGCCACACAGCTTGTGGGATCTTAGTTCCCCAATCAGAGATTGGACCCAGGCCCACTGCAATGAAAGTATGGAGCCCTCACCACTGGACTGCCAGGGAATTCCCCCAGCCTCTATCCTGAAGTTCCTGAAACTTTCTAGGGCACCCCCAGCCACCAGTCATCTCACTGGCATTCAGTAAGACGATTGTGCCACTCCAGAGATTGCTGGGGTTTTAGTTCTTGTGTCAGAAAACCGAATATTAGAGTAGAACATGATATGGCACTCAAGAAATTCCAAGGGTTTTAGGAGCTCTCTATCAGGAACATGAGGAGAGACCAAATACATATTTCTAATTATGTCACAGATGATAGGTCTGTAATCAGAGCTTTGCCTTATCAATCCTCCCAAGAGTCTGATTTAGAGGCCTCTGAAATTTTTTTTTTTAATTACCCTGACCTAAATCAAAATACAGGGCTTGCTGAATTGAAGAATGCTTCGTTTATGCGTTTTCCAGCTTTATTGAGAGGTTTACACATTTTTGTTGTTTGTATTATTGTTTCCTTATTATGAATGAGGAAATACATGTACAAGGAGGTTAGGAAAGCTGCCCCCACCCCCACCCCTAACCCCAAACAGTGGGCAAGTAAGAGGCAGCCCGGGGCTCCTGCACACACTGGTCCCTCAGCAGGACAGCTTCCTGTGGGCCCTGTCCTCTAATCTGTCCCCTACACTTTGGCCAAATGACTTTTCTTATTGTGTCATTCCCGATACCAGAGCTTTTCCTCATTTCCTTCGTGCCCTGTGTGGCTTACAAGCCCTTTGAATTTAGGGTGTGATTGTAGTAGTTTACCTTGTATGGTTTTCTTTTTTTCCTTCTTCTGTCCAAGCCAGTCTTGTGGCTCTAACTTAATCGTAAACCCCTGGAGGTCAGGGGCTACCTTCCCAGTGGGTGTCTTCTATGTAGGCTGGCTACTCAGCTCAGTTTACCTTAGAGGGTTCCAACTTATGCCACTGTACTTCCCAGGGTGGCTGTTAAGAACACCCCTTTTCACTCTGAAAAGTGTCTTGATCAGAAGATAAATTGTATGATTACCCCATTTACATAGATGAGCTATTAAACAAACACTGTGTGCTAATTTGTGTTAATTTGCTTCAGTCGTGTCCAACTCAGCGACCTTATGGACTGTAGCCCTCCAAGCTCCTCTGTCCATGGGATTCTCCAGGCAAGAATACTAGAGCGGGTTGCCATTTCCTCCTCCAGGGGATCTTCTTAAATCTCCTGCATTGGCAGCTGGGTTATTTACCACTAGTGCCACCTGGAAGCCCCATAACCAAACACTGGTGTGCCTAGTCACTCTGTCGTGTCCGACTCTTTATGACCTCATGGACCTGTGTAGCCTGCCAGGCTCCTCTCTCCATAGGGATTCTCCAGGCAAGTCTACTAGGGTGGGTTACCTCGCCCTCCTTCTTGGAGATCTTCCCAACCTAGGGACAGAACCCAGGTCTCCTGCGTTGCAGATGTATTCTTTACCATCTGAGCCACCAGGGAAGCCCAAGAATACTGGACTGGGTAGCCTATCCCTTCTCCAGGGGATTTTCCCAACCCAGGAATTGAATCAAGGTCTCCTGCATTGCAGATGGATTCTTTACCAGCTGAGCTTACCAGGGAAGGGTGGGTCAGTCAGTTCAGTCGCTCAGTTGTGTCCAACTCTTTGTGACTCCATGAATCGCAGCACGCCAGGCCTCCCTGTCCATCACCAACTTCCAGAATTCACTCAGACTCATGTCCATCGGGTTGGTGATGCCATCCAGCCATCTCATCCTTTGTCGTCCCCTTCTCCTCCTGCCCCCAATCCCTCCCAGCATCAGTCTCTTACAATGAGTCAACTCTTCGCATGAGGTGGCCAAAGTACTGGAGTTTCAGCTTTAGCATCAGTCCTTCCAGTGAACACCCAGGACTGGTCTCCTTTAGAATGGACTGGTTGGATCTCCTTGTAGTCCAAGGGACTCTCAAGAGTCTTCTCCAACACCACAGTTCAAAAGCATCAATTCTTTGGCGCTCAGCCTTCTTCACAGTCCAACTCTCACATCCATACATGACCACAGGAAAAACCATAGCCTTGACTAGAAAGATCTTTGTTGGCAAACTAATGTCTCTGCTTTTCAATATACTATCTACGTTGGTCATAACTTTCCTTCCAAGGAGTAAGCGTCTTTTAATTTCATGGCTGCAGTCACCATCTGCAGTTAGTTGCTTACTATTCTCAAGATACTGGGGAATTTATTTAATATGTTCATTTTGTTACCATGAAAAATGTAACAATTTAAGCAAACAGAAGGGGTGACTGTATTCCACTATTCAGATAAAACTCTGAAAGAAAATAAATTGTGCATTCACAATACTGCTCAAATTATCCTAAAACATACAGATAAAAAAACTGGAAAAGCTTCTGCCGCCTTTAGTCTCTTTTCCCTAAAGGTATATTCACACACATATCTAAATTAAAAGTTAAAAAAAAAGCATAATATTGCATGTAAACCATTCTTTTGCTTTTGTCTCCCTAGTTCTATACCAGCATATATGTAGTGTGTGTGGATGTCTCACAAGTTACTTCACCAGCCTGAACAGGGTGTTCATGAAAATTCAATGGTGAATTTGCAGCTAATTGTAGGTTTGTGGGTAGGAAGCCCTTCGTGGGTATGCTAATAATTGTCCCTGTTGTTTGAAACGCAAATTAATGGATTCTTCCTCGTTTGCTTTTTGGTACTGAGGAGTGAAGTGTATTCTGTCCTCCTTTTTTTTTTTTTTGGGTGTAAAAGTAATATTTTCACATGTCTGAGTATTATTGTAGCAAATAATTTCCTGTTGGGCATTATCCTTTGAATTCTGTGTGGCTTTCATGAAACGAGTAGAGCTGCTTTTAGTGACGAAAGGGTGTCTTGTCATAAGAAATGTGAGCCCTCGGAGTCTATGTGATAGCTTCTGACCACACATAGGATTTGCTGAGTTCTGTGACATGACGGGGGAGGGGTAAATGTGGAAAATCTGAGCAGGGTGTTTTTATAAATACTCTCTAAAGAGCTGATTGGCAAACTCCAGCTCGTGGTGACTGCATGCATACAGCCTGCACACTAAGTATGGCTTCTCCTCTTTTTTCAGTGGTGGGGGTGGCTGTGGCGGGTCTTCATCGCGGCACTTGGGCTTTCTCTAGTTGAAGAGCACAGGCTCCAGGGTGCTTGGGCTTCAGTAGTTGCCGCACCACAGGATCAAGCCCGTGTAGCCTGCACTGGCAAGCAGATTCTTAACTACTGGATCAACAGGGAAGTCCTGTAATAGTTGAAAAAGATCACAAGAATATTTTACAGCATAAAAATTATGTGAAATCAATTTTTATTAGAATGCCAGTTGTGGTCATTTGTTTATATATTACCTTAGGCTGCTTCCATGCTGTAATGACAGAGTTGACTAGTTAGGCTGTGTGACCTGTGAAGCTTGAGATAAAGGCAGTCCTTGGTTTGCATGGACACACATGCATGGTACCTGGTCACTGCACATGTGTTATTCAGTTCATACACAGCAAAACATGTAGTTGTGTTATCTCCTTGCTCCACAGAAAATGCGACAGTTTACAAAAATGATTGATAGAGAAAATTGGGCCAGAATAGACCAAAGTGTAGCAAAGAAGACAAGTGATAACGCTGGAAGTGAAATTCAGGTTGAGCATAAATGGAGTGATCAGAGGATGAGTCAGCTGTGGGAGTGGGCACTGCTGCCGTTCGAGACCGGTGTGCAGCCAATATTACCTTAGGCTGCTTCCATGCTGTAATGACAGAGTTGACTAGTTAGGCTGTGTGACCTGTGAAGCTTGAGATAAAGGCAGTCCTTGGTTTGCATGGACACACATGCATGGTACCTGGTCACTGCACATGTGTTATTCAGTTCATACACAGCAAAACATGTAGTTGTGTTATCTCCTTGCTCCACAGAAAATGCGACAGTTTACAAAAATGATTGATAGAGAAAATTGGGCCAGAATAGACCAAAGTGTAGCAAAGAAGACAAGTGATAACGCTGGAAGTGAAATTCAGGTTGAGCATAAATGGAGTGATCAGAGGATGAGTCAGCTGTGGGAGTGGGCACTGCTGCCGTTCGAGACCGGTGTGCAGCCAAGGAGCTCACAGACATGAAGAGAGTAGTTGTGACGAAAAAGGATGGTGTTCTGTGTGTGGAGGTAACGCTCGCCGAGCCTTGGACAGAATGCCAGGCAACTCTCCGAGCAGTTTCATGGCATTGATAGAGCAAGGGATGAAAGGTTAGAAGCTGACCCAAACCTAGAGAGAGGTATGACACTTACTCTAAGGTGAACTGAAAAGAAACTGGCTTCATATCAGTACATATATAACTAAAGACCTTTGCAAGTACTGTTCACACTACTCTTGGTGAGTTTGCTTGCTTCTTTGCTTGCTCAGTTGTGTCCGACTCTTTGTGACCCCATGGACTGTCCAGGCCAGAATACTGGAGTGGGTAGCCTTTCCCTTCTCCAGGGGATCTGCCCAACTCAGGGATTGAACCCAGATCTCCAGCATTGCAGGTGGATTTTTTACCAACTGAGCCACAAGGGAAGCCCTTATTTGCTGCTGCTGCCGCTGCTAAGTCGCTTCAGTCATGTCCGACTCTGTGTGACCCCAGAGACGGCAGCCCACCAGGCTCCCCCGTCCCTGGGATTCTCCAGGCAAGAACACTGGAGTGGGTTGCCATTTCCTTCTCCAATGCAGGAAAGTGAAAGTGAAGTTGCTCAGTCATGTCCGACCCCTAGCGACCCCATGGACTGCAGCCCACCAGGCTCCTCCATCCATGGGATTTTCCAGGCAAGAGTACTGGAGTGGGGTGCCATTGCCTTCTCCGAAGCCTTTATTTACAAAGAAAATTAACACTTCAATTCTCAAGTTTCTAATGTTTTAACTTACAGTGAACTAAATAAATATTCATTTTAAAATTTTTTACCCTATGCATTTGTAACCCACGGTTTTTTTTTTTATCTTAAAGGTCATGGAAACAGTCATAATTTTTTCTATTGTTTTGCCTGATTTCACACTCTTCTGGCTGTATTTACTATCTGGCCCATCTTAAAAAAGTTTATTGGCGTTTGCTGTAGAGAAAACAGATCAGGGGAAGAAAAGGACCGTTTCATGAGTGGGTCCAAGCTTGTGAGATGATCCAGGGCTTTCTTTTTTTTTGATCCAGGGTTTTCTTATTAGGAAACAGTGAGGCAGTAAGTTGATGTTTTCCATGTATAACACACACAGGAGTAAAAAGTGTATCAAGGACTAGAGTCTCAGGAGAGTTGTTTTTGCTTGTTTTGTAAGTAATCTGACTTTGAATGGGTATAAAAAACATGAATAAAAGAAAATGCTAAGTTCAAGGTGGTTGTTAATTTAGGGGAGAGAGAACAAGTGGGATTGAAGTGAGGGGATACACAAAGGGTTTCAGCTCTGTCATGTTTTGGTCCTTAAAATGTTAGAATTTCATAAAGCTGAGAAGTCGATATACCAGTGTTGTGACATTTTCTGTAGTTTTCAAAATATTTGAAATATATTTAACTCTTCAGTAGGGACAGCTGTAATTGTGCATTTCTGAAGAATGATTGGATACCATCTTCTGAGGCCTGTAAAATTAGGTTGGGTTAGTAGTGCCTGGGAGCTTAAAATGTCTGTGATGTCCTTGTTAGAAGGTAGTAGCAGGTCATTCTAGCACGCAGAGTCAAGTAGAGCACGTCTAAGCCATTGGCTCCTTATTTTGGTTAAAGCTCAAGTGACTTCAGAACCAGAAAAACCTGTTCTCTATGACAAAGACCTGTCTGTTTGGCAATTTTGTAACAGCTAATGTTCAAAATGCCTGCCAGGATTTTGTAATTTAGATTCCTATTTCAGATAATGTGTGTCTTTAACCATTTTTGATGCTTTTCCAAGACAGTTACTCTTTCCCATTTTTACATATTCTGAAGCAAATGTATCCAAATTTGGCGCCCCTCAGCTTTTCCCCCTGTTTTTTTTTTTCTTCTTTTTTACCCTCTATTTTTCCCTCCGTTTTGAAAACTTAACGGAACATATTTAATTTTACACTAACATTTTTTGAGCATAGAAATAGAACTTGAAACACGTTTTTCATGATTTTTTCCCAAAACTATTCTGAGACCAAAATGTCATCTCTTAATAATAACAGTTATTAAGGAATAACTTCCTGAAAATTGTCCAGCCAAGTCCCCTCAGCCTGGGGCAGTTCTTTGGTATGGTGCTATCAGTGACCCTGTCATTGTGACCATAAAAAGACCTAGCAGAAGGCCTGGCCTTGGTGAACCCTGCAGTTGTGATGAAGCCTTGAGGAATGTTTTGGCTTTTAGGCAACTTCAGTTTCATGTTTTTCCCACTGCCTGTCACTACAGTGGCTTTTCTTTCTTTCCATCGAAGGGGTCCTTCAGTTTGTGCCTGAGCTGTCTGATCAGATCAGTTTGACTTCAGATCCAGCCCTGCTACTTGCTTAGGGAGGTGGGTGTTACCACATGAGTCACAGTTTTTATCATGACTATTACAAATGGTGCACATAATGTGCCCAGCATCTAGCTTAGTGAAGGCAGTGAAATGGGGTGTCAAGAAATAATCCATGCTCTGCATTTTGATTTTAAGCTGAGTCTACCAAAGATGGGCTCGATAAAGGACAGAAATGGTATGGACCTAACAGAAGCAGAAGATATTAAGAAGAGGTGGCAAGAATACACGGAAAAACTGTACAAAAAAGATCTTCACAACCCAGATAATCATGATGATGTGATCACTAATCTAGAGCCAGACATCTTGGAATGTGAAGTCAAGTGGGCCTTAGAAAGCATCACTAAGAACAAAGCTAGTGGAGGTGATGGAATTCCAGTTGAGCTGTTTCAAATCCTGAAAGATGATGCTGTGAAAGTGCTGCACTCAATATGCCAGCAAATTTGGAAAACTCAGCAGTGGCCACAGGACTAGAAAAGGTCAGTTTTCATTCCAATTCCAAAGAAAGGCAATGCCAAAGAATGCTCAAACTACCGCACAATTGCACTCATCTCACACGCTAGTAAAGTAATGCTCAAAATTCTCCAAGCCAGGCTTCAGCAATATGTGAACCGTGAACTCCCTGATGTTCAAGCTGGTTTTAGAACAGGCAGAGGAACCAGAGATCAAATTGCCAACATCCGCTGGATCATGGAAAAAGCAAGAGAGTTCCAGAAAAACATCTATTTCTGCTTTATTGACTATGCCAAAGCCTTTGACTGTGTGGATCACAATAAACTGTGGAAAATTCTTAAAGAGATGGGAATACCAGACCACCTAACCTGCCTCTTGAGAAATCTGTATGCAGGTCAGGAAGCAACAGTTAGAACTGCACATGGAACAACAGACTGGTTCCAAATAGGAAAAGGAGTACGTCAAGGCTGTATATTGTCTCCCTGCTTATTTAACTTATATGCAGAGTACATCATGAGAAACGCTGGACTGGAAGAAACACAAGCTGGAATCAAGATTGCCGGGAGAAATATCAATAACCTCAGATATGCTGATGACACCACCCTTATGGCAGAAAGTGAGGAGGAGCTAAAAAGCCTCTTGATGAAAGTGAAGGAGGAGAGCGAAAAAGTTGGCTTAAAGCTCAACATTCAGAAAACGAAGATCATGGCATCCGGTCCCATCACTTCATGGGAAATAGATGGGGAAACAGTGGAAACAGTGTCAGACTTTATTTTTTTGGGCTCCAAAATCACTGCAGATGGTGACTGCAGCCATGAAATTAAAAGACGCTTACTCCTTGGAAGAAAAGTTATGACCAACCTGGATAGTATATTCAAAAGCAGAGACATTACTTTGCCGACTAAGGTCCGCCTAGTCAAGGCTATGGTTTTTCCTGTGGTCATGTATGGATGTGAAAGTTGGACTGTGAA
>SJYX01017817.1:316494-405222 GCA_006410675.1 Oreotragus oreotragus
GCCGAAGAATTGATGCTTTTGAACTGTGGTGTTGGAGAAGACTCTTGAGAGTCCCTTGGACTGCAAGGAGATCCAACCAGTCCATTCTGAAGGAGATCAACCCTGGGATTTCTTTGGAAGGAATGATGCTTAAGCTTAAATTCCAGTACTTGGGCCACCTCATGCGAAGAGTTGACTCATTGGAAAAGACTCTGATGCTGGGAGGGATTGGGGGCGGGAGGAGAAGGGGACGACAGAGGATGAGATGGCTGGATGGCATCATGGACTCGATGGATGTGAGTCTGAGTGAACTCCGGGAGATGGTGATGGACAGGGAGGCCTGGCGTGCTGCGATTCATGGAGTCGCAAAGAGTCGGACACGACTGAGCGACTGAACTGAACTGAACCAAACCAAAGATAGTATTCTGACTTTTTGGAAACTTTTTCTAAGGAAGTTGATAAGTCATGGAAGTCATCTTACATACTAAAGTATTTCTGGCTCTTTGTACAACAGAAGAGAGAATGCATCGATGTGATTTGCAGTGAGATGAAGAACATGTGACCTGTGTTTCCTAAAGGGACAATCTCTCCTTTGAAACAAAACCAACCAACCAAACAAAAACAACCTCCTTCTTCATAAGATCGCCTAGAGAGTAAAAATGTGCATCGTAGAAGCTGAAAAGCAATTTAGTTAGGAGAGGCATGCAACAAAATGGACTCTGCTCCACCCCATTTGACAAGGAGCCTCCCTCCTCACAGAAGGTACTCTGTCTTGACACAGTAGTTGTGTGGTTAAATTTCATCTTGGTGGAACCTAGCTTTGGCCAACTAATCTACTACTTAGAGCTCTTTTACTCTGGTCAAATTTATTTTAAAAAGAGATTAGCTTCTTTCTGTTTTTATTACAGGAATTTCCAAGTGTACACGAAGTAGTAGAAGCAGGTTTATGAGCTCCCGTAGACCATCACCTTCAACAATTGTCAACATTGTGTCTTTCCATATATACTATGTTTTTAGTGCAGCAGGTGGGTGTAGTTCAGTCGTGCCTGACTCTCTGTGACCCCATGGACTGCAGCCCACCAAGCTTGTCTATCCATGGGGTTTTCCAGGCAAGAATACTGGAGTGGGTAGCCATTTCCTTCTCCAGGAGATCTTCCGGACCCAGGGATCAAACACAGGTCTCCTGCACTGCAGGCAAATTCTGTATCCACTGAGCTTCTCTTAAACAGACATTTCTAAATTCCCTGGGACAAAAATGAAGCCTACCCCACCCAAGGAACCTGAAAATATGGCTGCTTCCAAAACAAACTGTGAGATCAGCGTGTGATCATTGAGAGCAGATGCGAGCAGCTGAGACAGACTGGCCTCTCCGTCCCAAAACGTTTGTATCGAAGGAACCATCACATCTACAGAAAGAGCGTTCCAGCCAGGAAGTGGCATCGGTTCGTGGCGGCAGTCAGAAAAGTAAGTGTTCAGACGCAGACCTTGACCACACTCTCCTGACCAAAGCGCATCCTGAGTCGTCTCCTGAGAGCCTGAGTCTGCCTGGTAGATCCCAGCAGAGTGGATCTTCACAGGAATCCTCCAGAAAACTGCCTTACTCAGATGCCAAGTGACCTGCTTCTTGTCAGCTGGCTTTGCGAGGTGGTATGTTGGCACACGTCCACCCTGCTGGACAGTTATTTTCTCAGTTTCCTCAGTGTGCTTTGTTAGCAAGATCAGCATCCTTGCGCCTCTTCAGCCCTGGGGCACTAGGAGTGCCTGTCTGAGCCTGCAAAGAAGAGACCAGATTCCAGGCAGTGTTTATTTCACCAGGGTAACTGCTATCCATCCCTGGATAAGCTTTCTCCCTCCTCCTCTCTATGAACCCTCAGGCTTCTGTACCTGCACAGAACATCTGGCAGAAGTATCTGGCTTCCTTGCTTATGAAAGCCACCCAACCCCCACTCTTAATACTGTGGTCGCCCTGCTGTATTCCCAGCTGTGGCGTCTGACAGTTCCTGGCAACCCTGCCTTGAGCTCCGTTCGGCCCCTCTCAGGTGTTTGTTTCAACTGAGACAGGGTTCACAGTCCGCACTGTCAACCCGTTTAAAGCATACAATTCCTTTTTCAGGTATTTTTGTTTAAAAGACCATGCCGGAAGCTGTTGGAAGTTTTGCTTTTGTTTTAGATTTGAAGGGTTTGTTAACAAAAGAAACCTTTATTTGTCACACACAGTAAACAATTTCAGTATTTAATAGAGGGTTATTTAACTTAATTTTACTACACAGTCATTAAAAGAAAAGAGAAATAGAAACAATAGGGAAGAGTAACAGTGTGTATGTACATCACCAAATTGGGCCCACCAGCATTCAGACCTCAGCAGCTCTGGGAAGTCGCTTGTTAACAGCAGCCTGGAGATAGTGCATCCACTTTGTTGATGAGGCTGCAAATTGCAGTTTTGGGGGGCTCCCATTTGTAATCCCAGGCTGCAAACTGATACCCTGGTCAGTTTGCCTGCAAAACTTGTAGCTCTGGTTTTAAGTTTTACAATGCTTTTTGTTTTACCTGGTGAATCACAGGATTTTCAGGACCCCAGGGGGCTGGCTGAGACCCACTCACTCTCTGATCTAAAGTGCCTCTTGACTTGCTGGTAACAGTTGGTATTTTTGCAAGCAGGCAGGTAGTACAGGCAGGGTCAGAAGTCATTCAGAGGCCTGCTCTCCTGCTTCTGAAGCCTGAACAAGACTGCTTCCATTTTCATTTCCCTAACAGCTGCTCGGGAAGCAAGGACACCAAGCAGTCAGTGGTCTCCAAGGCTCTCAGCTTGGCAGGGCATTGGAGAGGCAGCTGCCACACCTCGGCAGCAGTCGGGTGCCTCTGCCCTAACGTTTTCAGTTTGGGGTCATAGGGGGTCCTGTCTGGCTTGTCATGTTGACAGCAGTGCTGCTTCTGGCCTTTGACAGCCTGGTGAGTTGGGCAGAAACATACACCAGAGAACTCTTCTGCTGCGTCTTCCTGGGCCTTGTTGATGGTGTTTGTTTTGTGACTTTTGGCACATTGTCAAAAATGCCTGTTCGGGGTGCACACCCAGCTGGTTCTGGTTGATGCAGTTATATGGACAAAAGGGGTCTGAGCCTATTTAAAACAACAACAACTAACAAAACTGATTTGTTATTTACATACCATAAAGTCAGTTGTTACAGGCATACAACCCAATGGTACATTTACAGAGTTGTACAACCATCTGCACAGCCCTATTTTAGAACATTTCCATCATCCCCATTTGCAGTCACTCTCCACCACCCCAACCCCACCCCTACCCCCCAGCACCAGATAAACACTAATCTTATTTCCTGTCTCTCTCGGTTTGCCTTTTCTGGACATATCGAATGATTCCATTCATATGAAGTGTCCAGATAAGGTATTTTTTAGCNAGTCACTCTCCACCACCCCAACCCCACCCCTACCCCCCAGCACCAGATAAACACTAATCTTATTTCCTGTCTCTCTCGGTTTGCCTTTTCTGGACATATCGAATGATTCCATTCATATGAAGTGTCCAGATAAGGTATTTTTTAGCTGATGATTTTGGTGATGGTTGCTTGCACATTAACAAAATATTTTTTTTACTTCAGAGTATGCTTTTTCTGCTCTGCTAGTTACCTATGATTTATTGGAGTTCCTTGGGGATGTTTGTTTGTTTTGCATAGTACCAGCCCTTTTTGCCCATAGATAGATGTTTTGCGGAATATTTCGTTTCCTGCCTGTTGTTGTGACGCATTTTGGGAGATGCAGCAGAAGCACAGATACTGCTCTCTCTGCTTTGAAACGCTTCCCCTCAGGGAGATAAACCTAGCAAGGCTGAGAACAACTAGGGAGGAGTCACTGGCAACATATAACCCAAGTTTTGGGCCCTGGGATGGTTGTATTTGAGATGTTTAGGAAGCACCCTGTGCTGGGTCTTAGGCAGGTTGCAATTCCCTTATGCAAGAAGGCAGAGATGTGGAACTTCCCTGGTGGCTTTGGACTTCCCTGATGGCTCAGATGGTAAAGCATATGCCTATAATGTGGGAGACTTGGGTTTGATTCCTGGGTCAGAAATGGAGAAGGAAATGGCACCCCACTCCAGTACTCTTGGCTGGAAAATCCCGTGGACGGAGGAGCATGGTAGGCTACAGTGCATGGGGTTGCGAAGAGTCGGACACGACTTCAGTTCACTTCAGAGATGTAGGAGACCAGGGTGGAGGCAGAGGTGATGTAGGCTTGTGATCCCAGAAAGGGGTGACATGGGAGTGCAGAGCAGACACTGAACCACACGGTCAGGTGACTCCCTTTTCAGGTTGCTTTCAACCCTCCCAATTCCTCCAGAAGAAAGGGTCATTCTAGTAAAGGTGTTGTCTCCAGCACTTGTTTATCTCTCCCTTTTCAAGAGAGAGAGCAGAGGGACTTCCCTGGTGGTCCAGTGGTAAAGAATCTACCTTTCAACGCTGGGAACACGGATTCAATCCCTGCTCTAGGAGGATTGCATGTGCTGTGGGGCAGCTAAGCCCACGCACTATGGCTACTGGGCCCGTGCTCTAGGGCCTGTGAGCCTGACATGAGACGCCTAAGCCTTGCAACTAGAGAGTCAACCCTGCTTGCCACAACTAGAGAAAACCCGCCTGCAGCAACAAAGACCCAGCTCAGCCAGAAATTAATTAATATTTAAAAAGCGAGCTGATCTCTAGGCTTTCTGTAGACAAGTGTATCTGGCTGGACTTTTATAACTTTGTTCTGTTTCCCTTGTACCAAAGCGGGGCCAGATTTGGAGGCACCTTGTAACCCCAGACCATCAACACAGGAGCCATTAAAAACGCTGGAAGGAGCGACCTGAGTTGCCTTTGAAGGGTTGGCAGTGAGGGGAACTAATATTCAGGAGCTTCTTTCTGAGGTTCTAGTGGTAACTCGACTATGAAGTGGCCAGTCTTGGCAGAGAGTAGACAGGAAAAGCTAGGAAAGGTCCTGGGTTGCTAAGAGCACCATGCTGTGCGTGTCCTTCCTGACCGCACATCGCCAGCTCTAGCCTTTGAGTGCTAAGCTCCCCTTGGCCCGGTGAGACAGGCACATATCCAAAAGGGTCCTGCTGCAGTCTGGTGTTTTGCCTCTGAAGTCCAGCTTCTGTACTGGGTGGGTGTGTGTTTGATAATGGGGCAGGGGCAGTGTCAGCACACAACTGACATTCAGTGCAGTCGGGTAGTCGGTATCTTTGTGGTTAGACGACGCCTTTTTTTCCTACACAAAGAAGGAATCCCTAAGCAGGTCTGATGGCGACACTTTAGAAGTGGCTCACAGAGGAGCTGCTGGAGCTTAAGGCTCTGGAAAGCTGTAGGCCTCTGCCCCCAGGGCTGTGCGTGTTCTCTCTTGCCTGAATTGCCCTGCTAAGCATGGTCTCTGGTTGTGTTTTAGATTTTTGCCACCTTCCCAAGAAAGTGGGAAGATGCCGGGCCTCCTTCCCTCGGTGGTGGTACAATGTCACTGACGGATCCTGCCAGCAGTTTGTGTATGGAGGCTGTGACAGGAATGGCAATAACTACATGACTGAGGAGGAGTGTCTGGCAAAGTGTGCTGGCGTCACAGGTAAGACGGTGCTGTCAGGGAGGTTTTATCGTCTGTTGCTGTTTTTCGGTCATTAAGCTGTGTCTGCCTCTTTGAGACCCCATGGACTGCAGCACACCAGGCTCTTCTGTCCTCCGCTATCTCCTGGAGTTGGCTTAAATTCATGTCCACTGAGTTGGTGATGCCATCTAACTGTCTCATTCTCTGCCCCCTCTTTTGCCTTCAGTCTTTCCCAGCATCAGGATCTTTTCCAGTGAGTCGGCTCTTTGCATCAGGTGGCTGAAGTATTGGAACGTCAACATCAGTCTTTCTAATGAATATTGAGAGTTGATTTCCTTTAGGATTGACTGGTTTGTTCTCCTTGCTGTTGAAGGGACTCTCACAAGTCTTCTTCAGCACCACAATTCGAAAGCATCAATTCTTTGGCATTCAGCCTTCTTTATGGACCAACTCTCACATCCATATGTGACTATTGGAAAAACCATGGCTTTGACTATACGGACCTTTGTCAACAAAGTGACATCTCTACTTTAAAAAAAAAAACATTCATTAATTTGGCTGCATCAGGTGTTAGTTGCGGCACATGGGACCTAGTTCCCTGACCAGGGATCAAACCCAGACCCCCTGCACTGGGAGCGCTGAGTCCTAGTCACCAACCACCAGGGAAGTCCCTGAATTTGCTTTGTAATACGCTGTCTAGGTTTGTCATAACTTCCCTTCCAAGGAGCAGGCGTCTTTTAACTTCGTGTTATCTAGAGACACCTTATTAACTGGGTCGTAGATGTCTTTTGCTCTTTGCTAGTTCTTCATGGCTGAAACTGGGAGATGTTTTTAAAAGCAGAAGAAACTGGTCCAGTGTGAAGGTCACGCACACACGGTGGTTTCACGGCGGTACCCTTCCCCCTCTTCTCAGAAAGGGAAGAGTAGGCTGCACACTAGAGCCAGGGGAGGGGGCACACGACTGCTTCTCCCCCCAGCTTCCTTCCTCCCACTAGTGAGCGCACATTCCACGCCATGCCAGGTCTGCTCAGACAGGCAGCCCCCTTGTTCCCTGGGCCTTTGGGTTATTTTTACCTTTGGGACAAATGACTTGAGGAGCTTAGCCAGCCAGCCGAGTAATGAATCAAGTTAAAACTAGAACACACTTCTGGAATCCGTCCTTGTCCCAGTCTTCAGTGAAGACTTCTGTGCAGTCACGTTGACCCTGTGAGCCTCCCAGTTTAAATAAAAACCTAAGCCCCACCACAGCATGTGCCAGCTCTGAACACAGCCTCGGGGGACTCCTTGAGACCTGATGACAGTGAGATGTTGGCCCTCTGGGGCCTGATCCCTCCCAAGTGTTCCAGAGACCTGAGGATTTGGCCAGCCAAACTGTCTGTTAAAGATTTTCACTGGCTGTTTCTTTCACTGTCATGGGACTTCCTACATCCTTTCCTGACAGCTTGGCATCGCTGGTAGCACCTGGATTGTGATTCTGGGTCAGAAAGTGCTTGTGGCACCCTCAGCGCTCACAGCCCTGCCCCCCGGGAGCCTGCGCCAGGCGTTTGTGTCTCCTCCTGCACTGGCTGTATCCTCTGTTGGCTTTGAGCTCTGCATCCAGAAATCACATAAGTGAAAGTTATGTGCACAGAGGACAGCAGTGGCCTTGGCTGTGGCCTGAGGTTTGCAGCAGCGCCCAGGCGCACGAGCCCGGCCGAGACCCAGTGCCTAGAGGAGCATTTTACTCATCTCTGTGTGCCCAGCGAGTGCTCAGCGCTCAGCATGTGTTTGGAGAGCCAAGGGGGCTGGTACTATTTTTGGATTGTGAGTGAGCCCCTCATTTTTTAGGGGGTGAGTGACAACCTCACCAAATGATGAGTAAGGAAAATACCGTTTATTATATGTAATTTTCTGTCATAAGCTGTGATCCAGTGTCGGGGAAGGAGTTAAGGGGAAATGTTTTTGCTACCTTTCCTGTCCTTTCCCTGTCAAGAGTTTACAGTATGGGACTTCCCTGGTGATCCAGTGGTTAAGATTTCACCTTGCAGTAAAGGGGGCAGGAACTCAGGCCCTGGTTGGGAAGCTGAGATCCCCACATGCCTCCTGGTCCAAAAAAACCAAAGCGCATAAAACAGAAGCAATATTGTAACACATTCAATAAAGACTTTGAAAGTGGTCTACATTAAAAAAAAAAAAAAAAGTTGACAGTAGCAAATGTACATGCCATTCTCGTTACTCCTTGGTTTCTCAGGGGGAAAGTTGTTTTAAGAACACAAGCAGTGAACAGCGGGCATAAGATGGAATGTCTCTGCTGAGGGCCATGGGGTGTAGTGTTTTGCTGGCAGAAGGCAGACAGCTGTCTTCCTAAAGGTCAGAGTCTGGCCCCAGCCTGGAGGTCCCAGAAAACCCATTTGCTGGCACCTGAGCATGGCTGCACGACACAGCTCCTGAGGCGTTCTCTCGTGAGTCTGCAAGGAGAACTGGAACTGCCAGGGCAACAACTGGGCAACAAGTCACTCACGGAGTCCTTGCCAGCAGATTCCCTCCCAGGCAGGCAAGCTCTGTGGGGAGCCCGATGAGAATGACAGTTCATTAACAACTGATTAATTAATTATAATGAGAACCAAAGCCGCTGAAGGGACCAGACTCTCCCATTTAGTCTACGTTTTAGTCTGCATAGACAAAGCTCAGCCAGATTCCCAAAAGATTGCTTGATGAGGGGCGGGGCGGAACCAGGGAAGCTGGTTTGTGTGCGAGTGTGCAGTGGCATCAGGCTAGACCAGCCCCACGCCTCTGCCTGCGGGGAGGGCTCCTCCTCCTGCACCCTGCCAGCCCTCCCTTTTTTGCACTTCCTTAAATGGCTAGCCTCTCCACCCACCCTCTTAGCTTTGTGTGTGTGTGAGAGAGAGATAAAATATACATAGCATACAGTTGACCATGTTAACAGCTTTAAGTGCATGGATTGGTGGCAGGAAGTGCATTCCCAGTGCTAAGCACGCCCTTCAGTTTTTCACTTCATGAGTTAATACAGTTCAATAGGTTATTTGGCCCTGGAAGCCATTCTGTTTTTTAATAATGTCATTTCACACGTCTTTGCTCTGATTTCTAGCTGGTTGATCTTAACGTTTAACCCACAAGGACAGTCTTGGTTCCTTGTTTTCCAAGTTCTGGCAGGTTTGTGGTCCAGCATGCACACTGAAGGGCCCGCATAAAGGAGAAATGGGAGTCTCTGTGAGAGGCCCACAGGACCAGGCCTGCTCAGGGATGCGGTCTCTTGTTTCACCAGCGATCTTAGAGGTGCCCTTTCTCACTGTGCTGTTTGTTTGTCCCCTTGCAGAGAACACCATTGATGAGCGGACCAGGGATAAAGCAGATTCTTCTGTCCCGAGTGGTAGGTTTTTAAAAAGACTCGATGGAATGAGGGCCATCCAGACGGGTAATATGAAAGAACATTTGTCATTTGGGAGTTGTACCAGGGCTTCCTCCTCCTGGTTCTGTTGACACAGAATTGGCAAGCTGGGGCTGCCAGCTTCTGGCTCCTTGCCGCCTCCTCACACTGGGGAGTTCGCATTGTCCTACAGACAGGAAGGGCTGAGGGACTCCACAGGGCTCCCTCCTAGGGGCGGGGGTGTGGGTACCACTGCATGCGGCTCAGGCCTCAAGTCCCCACTCCCTGCCTACTCTGCTGTCTTCACTGCCCGTTCCCCACTCCTTGCCGCTCCTCCTTTGCTCTCTGTCATCCTTGCCAATCCATCTCCCTCCCTGTGCTGAATCCTCTGTCCTCTGCCACCCCGCCTCCCTTCCCACTGCAGTCCTTGATCTCTTTGTGTTAGCTTGCTTTGTAGTGCTGAGAACAGCTGCCCCATTCTTTCTTTATGCTTAAAGGACTCTGCCTCGGGAGCCTGGGGTGAGTGGTCCAGATGTACCAGCAAGGCCAGTCCCCAGGCAGTGGGTTCTGCCGGGCGAGTCCTGCTGTGGAGGGAGGGAGTCCGCCTTCACCCCCTTTGAGGATGGCCCCAGTCAGCCAGTGGCCACACACTGGTTGCAGACTTGATTCTGGTCCTTTGACTCTGGCCTTAGCGCCTACATGCAAATAAGCATTTATTAGTTTAGCAGTCAACCAGTTGGCAGAATGCTGAGAGTTAAGGTTAGAGGCACTTTCCAGTTTCGATAGGCTAGGATTCCTGTGACTGTCCTGGCCACCGCTTTGCCTGGGTTCATTGTTTATTCCCGAACTGGCTTCTGCGAGGTCATCCAGAGCCATGGGGCACTGGATTCATAACTCTGGTGTCTGTCCTGTTTCAGAAGAAAATTTCTCCCAAGAGAATAAGTGACTTCCTATACCTCTGGTCTTTCTCGTCAACCCAGAAATTGTGGCTGGGATTGGTTTCCATAGTAACCCCTGACCTGCTGAGCATGCCTCCCCATCCAGCCATGGTGCTGGAGACGCTGTAGAGCGCATTAGGACTGAGAGGTGATGGAGCAGAGCTGCCCACGCAGAGGGGACTCCACTCCCTTCCAGGTGCCAGAGTGTCCACGTTCCCTCAGTGGGCCCCTTTCGACTCAGCCCCAGCTAGGTCACGTGTCCTGTATCCATTCCGGCTTCCCTGACGTGGAGACATGGATGTTTGTGTTTCAGTTCCCAGAAAGCAGGATTCTGATGACCTCTCCGGTGATATTTTCAGCTATGAAGGTACAACTTTTTAAAAAACACGTTTTCTTACTTGGGAATTGAGACACACTTGAGGGTTTCTATTAAGGATTTCGTAGAGCAGGGCTTCCCAACCTTTCCCGGGTATTAGGACTCACGAGGATGCCCTGGGGCACAGGAAGCAGGATGGGCCCACAGCATGCCCTTGGAGAAGTTTGCCCTGCCTGCCAGCAGCTGTGCTGTGGGGCGGGTAACTAGCTCTGCCCCCGATCCCTGAGATTGAAATGAGCGGCCGGTTCAGACCTCTCAGAGCTCACAAAGATTGAGTGCCTACAACAGTGACTGACCTAGGGTAACCTCCATAACTGTAGTCTGGTTACGCTACCATGTAAAGAGAAAGGCATCTGAAAATGTGGGCCAGACTGGCCATGTCTGCAGTTAACCAGTTTCTCTTAGCAGAGAGAGGTTTTCCCCATGGGCCAGCAGCCATATGACTGCTTAGGAGCATTCCAGCTCCAGTCACCTCTCCTGGGCCCTGCTAATGTGTGCCCCTCGGGCTGTCTCGCTCCCAGAACACTGCATTGCCAAGGCCGTCACTGGGCCTTGCCGCGCAGCCTTCCCACGCTGGTACTTCAATGCCGAGGAGAACTCTTGTGATAACTTCATCTACGGAGGATGCCGGGGCAATAAAAACAACTATCGCTCCAAGGAGGAGTGCATGCAGCAGTGCTTCGGTGAGTCTGCCTAGGGCCTCAGTCCAAGACACAGGAGGACCCCAGTCCCTTTCATTGTCCTCTGGACTCTTACCCTCACCTTCTTCTGACTCCCTAGTGGGGAGGGGGTGGCTTTGGCCCCAGCTGTTGGGAAGATATGTCCTATGTCCCTACTGGGGTGGCAAGGCCTCAGAATCCTCTGAAGAGCTGGAAGAAGTCGCTTAGCTAGAGCTCCCCTCGAAGGCCCAGGACCAAGGGGAAGCCTCTCGTGGCTGCCACTCTGAGTGAAGGAAGGCTGGAAGCTGACCTCGGGGTTGTGTGTTTTCTTCCAGGCAAGCAGCTGTATCCTGCCCTGCCCCTCGGCAGTAAAGGTAAATGGCCTCTTTTCCCCCTCCGCCTGCCTGCCTTGACCGAACTCGGCTCTGTGTTTGTGGCCTCATGTTGTCTTGGACACGTCATCCTTCACTGTCCACATCTTTTGTTAAAAAGCCACGTTTCTGCACGAGAATGGCTAGGCAGCTTGGAACACGCTGTAGATGTGTGTCCCATGGTGCAGCTTACATAAACGGGGGTTAGAAATGTGGTCGTCTCTTCCCTGCAGCCCTGAGGGCGACCGGGGGACACTTCTTCCTGCTTAGGCATGTGGGACCTGCCGCACTCAGGCCTGAGATTGAGTGCAGGTTGGGGGAGTTTTGCTGCTCTGGCGTGTTCATCACTGGCCCTGGGTGGCACCAAGGAGCGCAGAGCCCTCACAGTGGGTGGGCCCCGGCCCCCAGCAGCACTGTTGTCCCCACGCAGGCTGGTCTGGCGAGGAGGCTGGACCTTCTCTCGCTTTTGTCTCTGATTCTGAGCCCTAATCATGGATGGTAGTGTTTGCACAAAAGACCTGCCACACTGGTTTGGCCTCTTACTACTTGTTTCCTGTTCAGGAGCCCAGGCCTGGCCTGTGTGTCTGCCCCCCTTTAGAAAAAGGAATGAAGCTGGAACCTGGTTGGCCAGGCATCGGGGTCTGGAGGGTAGGAGATGGGGAGGGAATTGACCTTGTCTGGTTCTGCGGCTGCCGGGGAGAGGGAGCTGGGCAACTGCCACCGGACCGCATTCCTTAAGGGGAGCCTCGCCTGAAGAAAAAGCATCTTAACTGACCACTGGGACTGCAGTGGGGCAACCACTGTCAGATTTGCCTGGGCAATTAGGAGTGTGAGGGTCCCCTCCCGGCCCTGCTCCGAATAGACCCGTGCCCGTCCCTCGTTCCACAGGCCACCACCCCAGCAACCTGCAGGGCCACGTCTTTCTCTGGGCTGGTTGGGGGAGGGGTGTGTTTACACACCCATGCCAGAGATGGGTGCTTTTCCTGTACAGGTTGCCCCAGAAAGGTGGTAGGGAGATAGAGTTGAAGAGAGGATTTTTTTGTTGTTCAAAAAGAAGAAACACAAATAGCCACTCTGTGTGCACCTCGCATAGCACCTCCAATTTTTAGAAACCTATTTCTCAAGACTATAGGGACTCTTGAGGACTCAACTTCCTGTCAGGCTTCCTGGGTTGGGGCCGGGGGACATGTGGCCCAGGGGCTGTTGGTCCTCCTCCTGAGCTCCCACGGACACCAGTTGTGGCCCCCTGTTTTCCCCCCAAGTTCTGAGGCCTCTCTCTCATCCACAGTGGTGGTCCTGGTGGGGCTGTTCGTGATGGTCCTGCTCCTCTTGCTGGGAACCTCCGTGGTCTGCCTGATCAGGGTGGCGCGGAGGAACCAGGAGCGCACCCTCCGCACCGTCTGGAGCTCTGGGGATGACAAGGAGCAGCTGGTGAAGAACTCTTACGTCCTGTGAACCTGTGAACCCCCCGTTGCCAAGGGGCTGCCCACCCACCCCCTGCTGATGAAGAGAATCTGGGAAGGGAAGGGAGACAAGTGTCGACGTGTGTGTGCTTTTTCAAATAGAGCGATTGATTTGTATTTGCACGATCATTAGGGCTTTTGGTCTGTTTGTTCTTCCAGAAGTTGAGAGGGCTGCTCCCTGGCCCCGCAGATGGGTTTGCTTTAGAAGTCCTCTCAGTGAAGCTCTGTGCACAGTGCAGGTGATCTGGCCTCCATCAGAGTCAGTTCCTCTTCGATTTCTTTCTTTGCTCCAGGTGTAGTTTTCTTTGCTTATGTTGAATCCTGTTGCCTCCTTTCAGTTCTTCCAGAAGTTGAGAGGGCTGCTCCCTGGCCCCGCAGATGGGTTTGCTTTAGAAGTCCTCTCAGTGAAGCTCTGTGCACAGTGCAGGTGATCTGGCCTCCATCAGAGTCAGTTCCTCTTCGATTTCTTTCTTTGCTCCAGGTGTAGTTTTCTTTGCTTATGTTGAATCCTGTTGCCTCCTTTCCCATCACAAAAGTGATGTTTTCAGAGTTTGTTTGTTTTGTTTTGTTTTTAAGTAAGCAGAAACATGTTTTTTGTTTTTTTTTTTAAATTAGGATTCTGAAAGGAAGAAAGTAAAATGTACAAGTTTAATAAAAAGGGACCTTCCCATTTAAAAAAATATTCAGCATGTGCTTTCTTTATGGGACTGTTAATATAGACTCTACCAAAGTAGCCACAGGATATGAGATGTCCCTGTCGAGGAACAGACTGTAAGAAAACAACATCTTTCAGATCTTTTTGAATGAAATACATCTTACATTACAACTGAGTGCTCATAAAGTTTCGCCAGACACCACTTAGCCTTACACCTGTGGTAAGCTCTGATATTTTCTTACTCCATTTCACTTTTTTAAAATTCTGGTCATAGCGTGCTGATTTTTTTTTTTTAATGACTCATTTTGGCATCCATGATCTTCATCTTTGCTGCATGTCTACAATCATCCCCAGGCCTCCCTCGCTGCATAGAAATGGGGACAGGGCACCACCAGGCTGAACTCTGCCTCCAGGCTTAGTCCCAATTCTGCTGCCTGCTTGAGGGTACTCCCTTCCTCTCAAAGCTCTCAAAGCCCCCCTTTCTCCTCACCCTTCTCCTAAACACACAGTCCTAAACATGGGGCAGCATCTGGGCAACCCATGGGGTCAGGCAGGTAGACTGGGGCCTCCACCTGCCTCAGTGACTCAGGAGGCTGGTCTCCAGCCTGGGAGTAGGTAGAGGTGCTGGGCCTGGCTGGGGGCCCATGCTACCCGACACAACAGTTGCAGGTCTTGCTGTGGCCGCTCCTTGGAACAAAGAAACAATAAGCCCTCCTTTCCTTGACCCTTCCTAGAAATCCCTTCAGGCCAAAGGCCACCCTCTATACATAGTATACAGGCAGACCTCCTTTTATTGTACTCTGAAGACACGGCAGCCTTGTTAGAGAATGGGGTTCGCATTTAAGTACATTTAATGTATATACATTGTTTATTTTAGACCTAGTGCAGTTGTACACTTTAGACTATAGTGTAAACAAAACTTAAATGCACTGGGGAAGTCAAAAATTTCATGTGACTGGCTTTATTGTGATAGTCTGGAACCAAACACACAATATCTTGGAAGGATGCCTGCACATTGAGGGGAAAGATTTGTGTCTGTTAGGGCTTAGAAATCTGTTGCAGAAGCAATTGGGTAAATACTTGATCCACTCCCAGCCTTTCTGGTCCATGGTAGATGTTGTTCCTGGATTCTAGTATTCTCCCTGCCAAACCTTCCAGGCAGCCTGGCACTCCAGGCCCTCAACTGCAGTTGACTCAAGAGTTTGTGAGCAGGGGGAACCTACTTGTCACGTTCCAGACAAATTAGGACCCCTCAGTGCCTCCAGAAGGGCCTGTGGTCCAGGGAAAGAGGGCCGAGGCACTGGGAAGAGACCCTCCACCCACTGCCCTCAAGCAGGCAGGTCACTTGACTCCTTTGAACCTCCGGTTTCCTCACCTGTTAGATGGGAAAGCTGAATGACAGTCAGCTTAGTGGATGGGAAAGCTGCACGACCTCACAGATGTCAGGCCACCCATGGAAAGTGGTGGCCACCTCTGCCCACCTACCTGTGTCCTCGTTGCTCCTGACTTGGTGCTTCTCCCCTACACGCCCCCTACCACCCCACGGGCAACCCTCAGGTCCACTCGTGTCCCGTCAACTTCAGGAGCCTCAGACCCACTGACGCCTCTGGCCTAGCAGAAGGCCTTTCTCCACCTACTTGGACAAGAGTTGCCTCTCCTTCATATCTTAGTCATATGAAGGGAAAAAAGTAGCGTGTTGGATTTTAAAAGAAACTATTGGGAATCACTTTTAAATCTACTGCAGTAGGAGATCATGAAGTGAATTCTCCTGACACCATCAAGGCCAGTTGAGCCTCTGCAGGTTTTTCCTATGCCGTGCCTCTATACGTTTCTTAGGCAGATACTATCTCTGACTCACTTCTGCCCAGATTTGTCCTGTCCTGTCTCGTGGTTGGGAGGCCCTGTGGCCCTACTTGCTCCTGGCAGGGGGCCTCTGGGCCCTCTTGGTCTGCCAGGGTTGTCTCCCTTCTGTACTTTTCCATGTTATGGTACCACTGTTCCAGTCTGGTTGGCCGCCTCCTGCCACACCACTGTGGCCCCTGAAACTAAACTGCCATGTTTTCCACTTTATAGACCATTTACAGGCTGACATTGGTCCTCTTTTTGTTGCAAAAACTGCCTGACAGTAGGCGAGTAGCCAAGGTGCTCAACAGACATTTCATGGCCTTTGTTATCCTCAGACAGACTGCTGGCATCATTCAGAGGTGGAATGGATTTCTAAAAAGATCAGCAAAGATCTCTCCTCTGCTTCTTCTTGGTCACTGAATGTGTTTGTCATCAGAAAGGGTTATTTCTCTCAACCATCTCCTGGGTAAAAATCAGATTAAAAGGGTTGGGAGTTACGTAGACTATTTTGAGAAATTTGGAATTCTACCCTCATCAGCCCTGTGTATGACACATCTTCCCCTGAACAGCAGGCCCATGTGCAACCTCCAGGTGGCAGCTGATCAAAGGGAGCCTCAGGAATTAATGCTGGTTAATTAATGCTGGTTAAGACTCCTCCTTGGACAACTAGTCCCAAGTCATGGGGACAATGGCTGCTTGGTCGCTGAGTGCCCTGCCTGCCATGTCTCCCAACAGGGGCCCAAGTGGTCTCTAAATCTGTACAAATGTTCGCTCCATTCACGTCTGACCTTTCCAAACAAAGGTCTGGGTGTGAGCAGAAGATGACAGGAGAGGTAAAGCTCTACCCAGTGGGACGGGAGTCACGCTGATTCTTTGAAGGGAGTATAACACCCTAGCACCTGGTGTGCGCGCCAAGTTGCTTCAGTCATGTCTGATTCTTTGCGACCCCATGGACTCTGTCCATGGGATTCTCCAGGCAAGAATACTGGAGTGGGTTGCCATTTCCTTCTGCAGGGGATTTTCCTGACCCAGGGATCAAACCTGAGTCTCTTGCGTTGGCAGGCGGATTCTTTACCATCTGAGCCACCTGGGAACCCCTACTGAGGGAACATCTTAGACCCCNGGCAAGAATACTGGAGTGGGTTGCCATTTCCTTCTGCAGGGGATTTTCCTGACCCAGGGATCAAACCTGAGTCTCTTGCGTTGGCAGGCGGATTCTTTACCATCTGAGCCACCTGGGAACCCCTACTGAGGGAACATCTTAGACCCCAGGAAGTGGGGGTGAGGAGCGGGAGGGGTGCCATCAGCACTCTCTCCTCTAGACCCTGAACCTCAGCCTGCCAACCCACCACCTGGTCCACCTGAGCCCTGCAGCCGGCAGTGTGGCCCATAGACCCAGCCAGTGCTGAAACGTTCTATGCCTGATCCCGCCACTGCCTGAATGTGAGTCCCACCCGTAGACCTTTACAAATATGGACCTGCTCAGCCCTGTTCTAATCTGGCTGATAACAAAAGTACACACTTCTGACGCCCAAGCTGTCCTGGGCTATGCCATGTATGGCAGTCGAGGCTGCGGCTTCTCACGGCACTGCCCACGTGACTTAACCAAACCAGTGGTGAACTGGAGTGCTGTGCCCAGCCCTGCGCGAGTTTGCCTGTGGGAAGAATGAGTCACAGTGCCCCTCCGTGGGGCATGAGGGCCCCTCTGGGGCTGTGTAATTATTGGCAGTCACACCGAAGATCAGCAGGTTAGTCTGAACTCCCTCGTGTGGTTCCTAATGGACGAGAGACTAACCTTTGATTATGACCTTGCTGGCTGTGTCCTGCTCGGGCACAGCTGGATGAGGCTGGATGGCAGGTTGGCCACATAACAGGAGTCACTGCTGCTTGGGATCCTGCTGACAGTAATTAAGTGCCTTATGAGACAAACGGAATTTAGCCCCAGCCTCAGTCCAGTTGGGCTTCCCTGGTGGCTCAGCCAGCAAAGAATCTGCTTGCAACACAGGAGACTTGAGTTCGATCCCTGGGGTGGGAAAATCCCCTGGAAAAGGGAACCATTACCCACTCCAGTATTCTGGCCTGGAGCATTCCCAAGGACAGAAGACCCTGGCAGGCTACAGTCCATGGGGTTCAAAAGAGTTGGACATGACTGAGCAACTTTCACTTTCAGTCTGGTTAATCAGAGCAGCTGGCAGAATGGCATATTCGCGTGAAAATTCACTAGAAGCCAAGTGAGATGCATTGTTTGGACAGACGACCCTCCATGGAGATCTTCTGCTTCTATAAATCTTGATGAGTGTGTCAAGAACAGGCAACCCTGACAGCTGCTTACCTGGGCTGTTCTCAGTTGGATTTGCGGTGAGAGCACCTTGAGGGAGGAGGTGAGACAGTGGCTCCCTCGAGGACAAAGAGCAGGCTTGGCTTGCCTCCTGCCTGCTGTACAGTGGCAGGTTCTCCACGCTCAGCGACCCTCTCTTGTAATGCAACCAGTCACCACATGTGCAGGCTCCATCTGGACCTGTGCTTTGCCCCCTGGGACAAGGGAGGGCGATACACAGGTTGATGCTTATGCTGCTGCTGTAATAAAGCCTTCTGTCTCTGACCCAAGAGTCGAAAGGCTTCTGCCAGCATTTTGGAAACAGTTAAAAGGCTGATTTATTGTCACTTAGTCATGTCCAACTCTTTTGCGACCCCATGGACTGTAGCCCACCAGGCTCCTCTGCCCATGGGATTCTCCAGGCCAGGATACTGGAGTGGGTTGCCATTTCCATGTCCAGGGTATCTTCCTGACCCAGGGATCAAACCCAAGTCTCCTGCATTGGCAGACAGATTAGCAAGGCTAATTTATTAATAACTTGTAAATAGAATAAAATCAAACCCCAGACACAACAGTCAGCTGGGTGTAGACCAAGCTTGGGTTTCTCCAGCTGGGCCGTCAGCCCCTTGGAACCTCCCAGAGGATGATCTGTTGTGATTTGCTGATTACCAGTATTCTAGAACATCCAGGGCAGCGTTTCTGTCTTGTGGGAAAAACTGAGACCCTGCATACTGTGTGCGTAAGGTCATCCATCTCCCGGGATGTGGTTAGGTTCAAAGAAAACATTCCAGGATGGGGATTACGTTTATAGGACTGGGGTGCTCTGGTCGTGTAAGCTTCAGGAAGGAGACAAAACCAGGCTTCCAGCAGTTGCTCTTCCAGTTAGGCGTGTCCATCCACAGACATGTAGAAGCACAAGACCCCCAGGGAGGACTATCCCAGCAATCTCCTCACTCCTGTACTGCTAAAGTTGGCATCCAGAAATCTCTTCCTTAACTGCAGTGACTAAGTAAAAACTTGAGGGTTCGAGTGACCCTTTGAAGCATGTTATGCTGGTGAAATGTTGGCGAAAGGGTGAGCTGATCTATCTGTGAATGACATGGAAATCGCAGGCCAGCTGGGAACTGTGTCCTACAAAGGAGAAGGCATTGCTAATACCCTTAGGACCAAGTCATTTTAGGCAAAAACAATGAGGAAACAACAAGCAGGGGAGAGCAATACCATAGGATGCCAGGAGCAGGCAAGGCCTTGGGAGGACAGGCATAAGCTACCGTTTCTGCTCCTGTTAGCCATGGAAGATGAGAAGTGAACGACAGGGAACTCTCCCTCCGAAGAGCAGATGGACGTGGCCTTGTCTCACAAGCCCACACCTGTGTTTCATCCAAGCCTTCATACACCTTCCCAGCTTAAATCTCATCTCCCATTTGTAATCCCTCCAGAGTAGATGATTAAGGGTCTCTCACTGCCACAGGAGTATTGATAGATGGGCTCCTTACCCCATTTCTCTTTCTTCCTTTCAGTAATAAAAGTCCCCAGATTTTAGCGGGGATGTGGCTGCCCAGCTCGGAACGCTCATTTCCCTCTCTTGCAGTTGAATGTGACCAGGTGAATAAATTCAGACTGAAGGGGTGTGTGATGCCTCCAGGTCATCGGGTCTTTTAAAGGAAGTGCTGAGACTTCCCTGGCAGTCCAGTGGTTAAGACTCTGTGCTTCCACCGCAGGGGGTGCAGGTTGCAATCCCTGTTCAGGGAACTAATGCTGTGTGCCAAGTGACACAGCCAAAGAAAAAGTCACAGTGTGTTTATGTGTGAATGGCCATTTGAGATTAACCAAATTCAGAAAAGAAAAAAGGAAGCGGTGTGCCCTCCACTGCCCTTCCCTTCCTGAGAAGCAGATGGTGGGTACCAGCCTCCCCAGAGGCCTGGGAGCGGCATCCTGGAGGGATGCAGAGCACCCAAACAGGGAACCTCATTCCTGGATGACCTCACAGAGCCACCCATCACCTGCTCTGGACTACTACCAGCTCAGGCTCTTGCCAGAGAGAAAAGTGAAGCTCTCTTGTCAAGCCTCTGTATTCAAAGTCCCTGCGAAAGCTGCCACATCCTAAATGTGTTGTAATGAAACGAACAGGTAGGGGTCTGGAGGCCCATGCCAAGGTCTCCAGGGACCCACTCACCCTGTTTTATTTAGCACAGTAGTGAAGAGCTTACCTCATCTTGGGTCTGGAAGGTCTCACATTGCTGCCCCACTTCCTACTAGCCCAGTGTCCTACAGTTCCTTTACCATGGGGATTGTATTATCAGTTTCATGAGGAATAATCAGACAGTGTGTATGGATCACAGTTAAAGCTAACGTTTATGACTTCTTCGTGGTGCAGTGGTTAGGAATCGGCCTGATAATGCAGGGAATGCGGGTTGGATCCCTGGTCCCAGAAGATTCCACAAGACAAGGAGCAACTCCACAAAGCCCATGCTCCCAACAAGAGAGGCCGCCGCCGCCAGAGCCCGAGCACCCTCAGCCGAGAGTAGCCCCCGCTCGGCACAGCTAGAGGAGCAACAAAGACCCAGTGTGGCCAAAACCCACAACACCCAAAGGAGCCACTAACACTGACCAACTATCCATTTACCTTGTCCCAGACAGGCTCCCGGCAAAACCGTTCGCCTGGTGAGGTGGATCCCATTTGACAGAGGAGAACAACGAGGGCCAGTGACTGACCGAATGGTCCACAGAGCAGTAAGGGGTGGAGCGGAGACTCACCGAGCTCACAGCCATTCTAGGCTTGCTCAAACCTGTGGACACCACGCTGCCCAGCAGCAGGTCGCCTAATTGACCAAATGATAGGGAGCACTGACTCTGAGTCATACTGTTTGGCACTGAGCAAAGCAATGAAACCCCCACCCTCCTGAAATTTCTTTTCTGCCAGGAGAGACAGACACTGCCTCTCATATCCTGCATGTGGTTGTTGGCAAAGCCACAATCTCCATTCACCTCCTCTTCTTACTCAAAGACCAAAGATCTTTGATTTACAAGACGCTTCCCCCACACAGGCCCCCTGCCCCCGTTGTCATCTGTCCTCATCTCCCATCTCTTTCCCTCCAGCTCTTCAGGCTCACAGACACGTTCCTGCCTCAGGGCCTTTGCACTGGCCGTTCCTTCTGCCTAGATATGCTTCCATGTGCTTGCGTGGCTTATTTTCTGACCTTCAGATCTTAACAAAAAATACTTCAGTGTGGCTTTCCTGGGAACTCTATCTGAAATCCAGTGCCTCCCAAACATACTACGTAGTTATTACCTAATTCCCTTTCTTACTGTATTTCTCCTAATACATATTACTTGAAAAAAAATAAAGCTGTTATCGGTTACATAAAACCCATTTCAAATATCCAAGGATTTTTAGTCATTTTACCAAGTGGTGCAATTATCACCACAGATCTGTTTTAGAACATTTTCATCACCTTCACCAAGTAAGATCCCTCAGGGCCAATTTAAAGCTAATCACTGTTCCCACACTCAGCTCCCAGCAACCACTAATCGACTTTCTAGCTCTGTAATTGTCTTTTCTGAATACTCATATGAATGGTGTCATATGACATGTAGTCTCTTGTGTCTGGCTTCTTTCACCCAGCATAATGTTTTTGAGGTTTATGTAGCTGTTGCTACATAAATACCAGGAGTTCATTCCTTTTTATTGCTGAATAATATTCCTTTGTATGAACGGATCTATCACATTGCATGTATCTATTCACCAGCTGTTGGACAGTTTCATTTCCAGCTTTTTCTAACATACTCTACATTTTGCCATGTTCTCCCCACTAGAATGTCAATTCCATAGGGCTGGGATTTTTGCTGGTTTTATTCACTTCTGTGCCCCCAACACTTGAACTATGCAGGACACACAGTAGATACTCAATAAATTTTATTATAAAATTTATTATGTGCTGAGGGAATCAAAATAAAGATAATCTCAGAGAGTGGGAAGCAAGGGCTGCCTATGCTGGTCATTGAGCCAGGGGAAAGGGGACCGAGTGACGAGGCTCCATGGAGTTGGCAGTGAGGGCAGGCTCCTCTAAGGAATGGACTTTGGAGCAGAGACCTGAGTGCACAAGGCTGATAACGGCACGTTTGTCATTATCCTCAGGCCTAAGTACCAGCCCTGCCCACCACTTCTGCAGGTCCAGCAGCCAGGTCGGGGGGAAGGGCTGGGCTGGAGAGGGACTCAAGGACACCTAGCCTCACAGCAATTGCAACAGATGACTCAGGCCCCCAGCTCCTCCCTGAGCCTAATCTGGGCTCCACGCAGTGTGGGGAGGGAAGGCTGGGCTCCCATGGCTGTCTCTTCTAGTAACTGCTCCCTCCCCCAGGGTGAGGCCGAAGGGCTACGCTTGAACTATACTTGGACTTGCGCTATACTGCCTGGGTTTGAATCTTAGTTCTAATCTGTTCATTACTGTTTCCGCTCCTCACCATCTTTTTTCTTTTTTTGGCTGTGCTGGGTCTTCACTGTGGCACAGGGACTTTGTCTATTTGAGGCACATGGACTTAGCTGCCGTGCAGCATGTAGGATCTTAGTTCCCTGACCAGGGATTGAAACCATGTCCCTTGTATTGGTAGGTATATTCTCAACCACTGGACCACCAGGGAAGTCCTGCCCCTCATCATCTTAACTGGTCCCTCCGTTTTCTCATCTGTAAAATAGGGATAGCCACCATACCTACCTTTTACTTAAAAACCAAACACTCTAAGTACTGCTAGTAACTGTGTGCAGGCATGGTTGTAGGAAACTAATCCGTTTGATTCTTACATCAGCGCCATATGGTAGTTATCATTTACAGACGAGGCACAGAGAGGGGAAGTAACTTCCCCAGATCATTCTGTTGTTGTTTAGTTGATAAGTGCTGTCCAACTCTTTTGCAACCCCATGGACTGTAGCCTGCCAGGCTCCTCTGTCCATGGGATTTCCCAGGCAAGAATGCTGGAGTGGGCTGTCATTTCCTACTCCAGGGGATCTTCCCAACCCAGGGATTAAACCTGCATCTCCTGCAACGGTAGACAGATTCTTTACCACTGAGCCACCTGGGAAGCAGTACTAGGTAATAAAGATGGACTTCAAATCATGAGACTGGTTCCCAAGTTCATGCTTTGCTTCCTTTCAGACCCTGCTTCTCACCAGGCCAGAGGCAATGTTATAGTGAGTTAATGTACAAGAAGCCCTTGGAACAGCGCCAGGCACAAAAGTACACAAGGAGTGTCAGTATTATCATAGTACAGAGAGCTTGCAGAGGCACCCTTTCTCTCATTTCTTCAAGTGCAGGCATCTGACCCTTTAGCGGAAGCCAGTTGGATTTCCCTGGTGGCTCAGACAGTAAAGGGTCTCCCTACAAGGCAGGAGACCTGGATTTGATCCCGGGGTAGGGAAGATCCTCTGAAGAAGGCAATGGCAACCCACTCGAGTCCTCTTGCCTGGAAAATCCCATGGGTGGAGGAGCGTGGCAGGCTACAGCCCATGGGGTCACAGAGTCGAACAGGACTGAGTGACTGCACTTCACTTTTCAACAGTGCTAGTAGTCCTCTCCCCAGAAATCCTCACCGCCCGTACTCCTCTCCCAACCCCAAGTCCCTTGGACTGAAAGATCAAACCAGTCAATCCCAAAGGAAATCAGTCCTGAATATTCACTGGAAGGACTGAAACTGAAGCTGAAGCTCCAATACTTTGGCCACGTGATGCGAAGAGTCGACTCACTGGAAAAGACCCTGATGCTGGGAAAGATTGAAGGCAGGAGAAGGGGACGACAGAGGACGAGATGGCTGGATGGCAATACTGACTCAACGGATATGAGTTTGAGTAAGCTACAGAAGGTGAAGGACAGAGAACCCTGGCTCGCTGCAGTCCACGGGGTCGCAAAGAGGCAGACACGACTGAACAACACAGGGTGGGTGAGGTGTCGGGGAGTACAGCAGTTAACCGTCCACCCTCCCCATTTCCCAGAGGACCAGTTGGGCGGTGCGGGGGAGGGGCAATGAGTCAGGGTTAAGGACTTTGAACAGAGGTCGGGTGGGGCTCCTCAGAACTTCCTGGCAGGCCCACTGCCCCTCCCCAAGGCCCGCCCCCTACCCTTGCAGCCCTGCTCCAGCGCTCTGGCCCTGCACACACACCTCTCACTACCATGGAGTTCGACCTGTCGGCAGGTGCGCTGCTGTGGAGTGGGGAGCTTGAGGGCCAGAATCAAGCCCAAGGGCCTGCGTCCGAGGGGGGGTTATTTTCTGCGCCTGTGCTAACCCATCCGATGTCTCTTCTCCTTGCAGCTGTGGAGTCCACCTCAAAGAAGCCCCAAGGGGCAGGCAAGGTGGGAGACCCCAAGCACAGCCCCCCCAAAGTTCAGGGCGGGTCAGCTGATAACCCAAAGGTAAGTCACCTCATTCCTGGGAATTTCTTCTTGACCCCAGGACCCTGCTTGGTCTGCGGCCTCCGACTTGGGGGAATGGGAGCTGGGAAAAGGGTCCCCTCGCCTCACTGGTGTGCCTCCCAACTAGCATCACCACGGCCATGGCCACGGCCAAGGGAGCGCCTCAGATTCCAGCAGCAGCTCCAGTGATTCGGAAAATGAGGCGAAGGTAAGAGGCTTCCCCCTCTGTAGCGGGTGCCCGGCGGCCCAAGTGAGGGCGGAGTCCACCCGGAACGCGGGCCGAGGACTCACAGGCGGAACCCCCTCTCCCCCCATACCCCCACCGCCCCCCGCCCCACAGCCCGGCTCGGAGCCGCACAAGAGCGCCTCAGGCAAGGTCAAGAAGCCCAAGGTGAAAAAGGAGAAGAAGAAGAAGGAGGAAGGGAAGAAGGCGGCTTCCCACTGATGGGTCTGGGCGGGGCTCATTAAACTTTTGCTGGGCCTCCTGGTCGCCTTCTGGTTGCGAGGCGCCGTGAGCGGTCCCCGGGCCGGGCCTGCCCCCTGCTGGACACCGCGCGCCAAGGAGAAGCCGGCCACGCCGTGTCCCTCACGGTTTATTGTTTCTGGAACGGTGGCCGCCCTGCTGGGGGGCGGCCTGTGCAGCTGGAGATCTCAGCACCTCGGCGAGGGCGGGGAGGGCGGGAGGGGCTCGGGCTGCGGGCGCCCCCGGTGGCCGGCAGGTGGCCGGGAGATGAGCTGTGGCGGCATCGCCGGTGGGGGTGAGGGGGCGGCGGCCGCCGGAAGCAGCAGCGGCGGGAGGCGGCGCGGGGCCGCCCTCACCGCACCAGGTGGAAGGTGAGCCAGTACATGAGCAGGGGCTGCGCCGCCGCTACGGCCATGGTCAAGTACATGCGCAGCTGGTTCCGCGCCCCACGCACCGGGATGCCCTCGGCCGCCGCCTCCGCCAGGATCTTCAGCCGCAGTGTCCGGATCTGGACCGGGGAGGGAGATCACTCTTGAAACTGGCCTCCTTCGGGACTGCAGGTTCCCCACCCTTCCTTCATAGAGTGGCTGGGCTCAAGATCTCCTAACACACAGGGAGGTCCTCCTTGTCCTCCCAGGCCTTGGGAGAAAATGTGAGGGTTCCAAACTCAACTGCCAAGCCAGGGCCTTACGTTGGTGAAGTGGGGAACTTCAGTGTGAACGCCCGGCCCAAGGGGATGGCCAGACTTGGCCCTTTGGCCACCATCAGCTTGTGCTGCACTTGACAATTTTTTAACACAAGCCAGAAATGCCATTTTTTTCTCCCCAACTGTTTTGTTTAAACCGCCCCTAAAGTTGGACACGACTGAGCGACTGAACCGAACGTTGTAAATAATGACATGTAAATTGAAATCTATCTGTGGGGCAGATCTGGCCCACCAGTCACTAGCTTTTGCTCTCTGCTCCTCACACTTTTCATACGTTCATGGGGTTCTCATGGCAAGAATGCTGAAGTGGTTTGCTAGTTCCTTCTCCAGTGGACCACGGTTTGTCAGAACCCACCACCATGACCTGTCTCTCGGCTGCCCTTACACGGCATGGCTCATAGTTTCATTGAGTTACACAAGGCTGTGATCCATGTGATCATTTTGGTTAGTTTTCTGTGATTGTGGTTTTCATTCTGTCTGCCCTCTGATGGATGAAGATAAGAGGCTTGTCCAAGTTTCCTGATGGGAGGGACTGGATGTGGGGAAAGCAGCAGTCTAGCTCTGGTGGGCAGGGCCATGCTCAGTCATTTATTAAACCCAATTTTCTGCTGATGGGTGGGGCTGTGCTCCCTCCCTGTAGTTTGGCCTGCAGTGGCCCAGTCCTAGAGTCTGAAGTATTTATGGTAGGTTATAGGCTCTATGGTAAGGGTAAGGGCGATCTCCTCGAAAAGGACTTATGCCAGCGTGCCACACGCCTCCCGGGACTGCTGCTATCAGGACCCTGCGGCAGGCCACTGTCGACCCACGCCTCCGCTGGAGACTCCCAAACACTCACAGGCAAGTCTGGCTCAGTCTCTTGTTGCCCAGGAGAAGGGGGCGAAAGAGGATGAGATGCTTGGATGGCATCAGTGACTCAATGGGCATGCGTTTAAGCAAACTCTGGGAGACAGTGAAGGACAGGGAAGCCTGGAGTGCTGCCGTTCATGGGGTCACAAAGAGTCAGACATGACCGAACAACTGAACCACCTAACACTTGCTCACACTGATTCTCTCAGTACCCTGAAGTGGAATTATTATCACCCCATTTTACAAAGGGTTTCCCTGGTGGCTCAGTGGTAAAGAATCTGCCTGCCAAGCAGGAGACAGGTTCAATCCCTGCGTCGGGAAGATCTCCTGGAGGAGGAAATGGCAACCCATTCAAGTATTCCTGCCTGGGAAATCCCTTGGACAGAAGAACGTGGTGGGCTATACAACCCACGGGGTCACAAAGAGTCAGACATGACTTAGCAACTAAACAACAACAACCTTTTCAGAAAAGGGGAAACAGGTTTAAAGAGAGGAAGTGAGCTGCCCAGGATCCAGCGAGGCCTGGGGTTAAAGCCAGGCCTGGTGTATCCCAGGGGTCCTAACCAGCCCTTCTGTACCAGCTGAAAGGACTCTCAGAGACGCTATTTCAAGGACACTACACTCTTTTCATCCTAAAGGAAATTCTGGAAGGAAAGCCCATGGTACAAGAAAAGTGGAGTGAGCGCCCATTGGCTGGCTCCTCCTCTGCCTTCAGCAACTCCCCCAGACACCCCCCTCTTCTGGGAAGCTCTCTGGACCCCAAGGCTAGGGCAGCCACTCCAGGACTCTTCAGTTCACCAGTATCCCGCCTGACATCCCTTGCCTGGATGACCCCAGGGACCCCCAACTCTGTCCAGAAGGCCTGTGCCCAGAGTTCCACCCTCCCTTGAGCCCCAGCTCACCATGAACACAAAGATGGACACACAGCACCAGCCCAGCACCAGGTAGTAGCCGATCTTCCCAAAGAACAGGCCCATGAGGACCCCACCAATCATCCTGTGGGGAGAGAGGGGGAAGGCTGGTCTGAGGACGAGGCCCCGGGGCTGGAGGCTGGCAGCGGAGAGACAGAGGGGGTACTCACCCAACATACTTGTAGCCCAGGAAGGCCACCAGGTCGATAGTGCTGAGGTCTGTGTTGACAGTGATGAGGTAGAGGCTGAGCAGGATGGCCAGCACCTCCACTGTCAGCCAGGCCAACGCCGAGCTCGCCTGCAGCCCCAGGAGGTCTGGAGAGAACCTGCGATGCCCGAGCTCTGTCAGCCAGCTGGCTGGCCCAGACCCTCCCAGAGCAGCGGGGGACAGCCTCTGGGGGTGGGGTGGGCACTAGAGACCCGGTAGGGACCAAGATGGATGGGCGCCCTGTCCTGGAAATCCCATCCCGAGTGACAGACAGCCCAGAGAGGTCAGGCCGGAATAGGGGGAAGCACAGGGCAGTGCATGTGTGTGACCTCATGGGGAGGGAGGGTGTCCGAGAGGAGGGAGCACTTGAGCTGAGGCTTGAAGGAGTAAGGAGCTGATGGGGGAAGGAGACCTCTGCCATATCCCCAGCCTCAACAATTCATGCCTGTAATGACAATGGTTTTCCATGCCATGAAGGTAATGAACAGGGGTCTGTGAGCAAGAGTTGGGGGCCTGACCCAGGCTGGAGGGTGGGGAGGCTTCCTTGAAGCAGTACCAGCTCAGTGGAGACATGAGGAGTGGGGAGGAACACACTCCTCAGCAAAGGGAACCAGGTGTGCAAAGACCCTGGGGAGGCAGCCCAGGTCCTTGGCAGAAACAGAAAGAGGACCAGAGTGGCTCAGCAGAGTGAAGGGAAGGGGCAGAGAGAGCCTACAGGCGGGCAGGGATAGGCTCTGGAGCTGGGGCTTGGTCTGGAGACAGCTTCTGAGCAGGGGGCGGAGAGGGGTTGGCACGGCCAGGCCCACCTCACAGACAAGACCTTCCTGTTGGAGGTGGGGTGCAGGGGGCGTGTGGGGACCGGGCAGTTAGTTAGGAGAGGCCAGGGGAAGGCTAGATTCAGTGTCACCCGCCACAGGGTGGGGTGATGGGCTGCACATGAGTGGGGAAGAAGAAAGAGGGGAAGGCAACCCTGAGGGTACCGGGGGCTCTGTCTTGGGCCAACTGGCTACACGGTAGGACTGTTCTGACCCAGGGGAACCAAAGAGACCTTCTTGACTGTACCCCCCGCACCACAAACCCCACACCACTCAGCTGACCCCAGGCCTCTCTTACCTATCCTGGGTCCCCAGCGCCAGGCCAGCCACCAAGACGTAGGTGATGAAAGCCATGGCTGTGGGAGGCAGACACACAGACACTGGTCAGAAGAAGGACCATCGGGGCCTCCGGGCACCTAAACGTCTGCCCGAGACAGGCCCGCCCGGAGGGAGGAGGTCGCCGGGTGGAGGCGGGTGGGATGAAACCTGGAATGTAGAGGTCAGGAGCGTTGACGTCAAAGCGGGGGGCCACCGGCGTGTCCTGCTGGTACTGCACCTCCCAGTCCTGTGGGGGGAGAGGGGGGAGCAGGCAGGACCTGGGGCGAGGTGCCTGCCCCCCCTGCAAGCCCTCTCTCGGGGCCAATCTATCCGGCCTGCCCCTCAGTCTCCTTTACCCCTGCCCATCATGTGCCCTGGGGGCCAGTGCTCACCTGGTGTAGGTAGGGAAAGACGAGCAGGCCCAGCTTTTTGCCCACGTACATGGTGTCCACGGCGAAGTAATACTTGAGCTTGGTGACAGGGATGAAGCGGTCGATCTGGGGAGGCAGAGCTCAAACCTGAAGCCCTGGCCCCACAGCCCCTGCCTGGCCCCCCAGCTCCCACCAGCCCGGCCCACTCACGTTCTTATCCACCAGCTCCTTGCCCTGCGCAGCGAGGCTGCTCCCATAGGCCATGGCCATGTTGGACACAGGATCAGCCAGGAAGGCCCCCTGGGGCGAGGCGGAGGCTGCAGGGTAGCCCAGGCCGCCAGGTACCCTCTGGGCCCCATAGCCCCGGGTCTGGGATGAACTCGTGTCATCAAAAAGCTGGTGGGGGTCAGCCATGCCTGGCTGGGACACAGGAACCCTCCGCTTCGAGGCTGCAGGGGAAGAAGAGTGGGAGCCTCATTCATTTGTCAGTTCTCCCTCTGGCTCCTGCTACAGTGAGGCGCTGGTTTTGACGTCAGATGGGTTATCTAACCAACTGTGGTGTTGGAGAAGACTCTTGAGAGTCCCTTGGACTGCAAGGAAATCAGTTCTGAATATTCACTGGAAGGACTGATGCTGAAGCTGAAACTCCAATACTTTGGCCACCTGATGTAAGAACTGACTCATTGGGACAGACCTTGATGCTGGGAAGGATTGAAGGCAGGAGGAGAAAGGGATGACACAGGATGAGACGGTTGGATGGCATCACCGACTCGATGGACATGAGTTTGAGCAAGCTCCAGGAGTTGGTGATGGACAAAGGAGGCCTGACGTGCTGCAGTCCATGGGGTTGCAAAGAGTCGGACACGACTGAGTGACTGAACTTAACTGAACTTAGGGTTGTCCAGTCAGGTCTGGGTGGCCTCTGCCATCCATCCATCCACCCTTCCAAATAACGATGATGATGATGACGGTGATGGTCACTATGTACTGGGGTTGACTGCACAAAATCCTGTACTAAGCCTTTTACAGCAAGACAGACTGTCTAGACAGTCTCTCTTCCTGTTCCCTCTTAATCATTCAGCTCCAACCGCAGGGGCCTGTTGCTCACTGAACACACAAGGCACCTTCCATCTCAGGCCCTCTTCACTGGCAGTTCCTCTGAAGCTCTTGCTTCAGACACCCTCAGGACTCCCTCTTCCCCTCGAAGTCTTGGCTCCGTGGGACCGTCCCCAACTATCCTGTCTACAACTGCATCTCTCTGGGTAACACCCCCCATTCCCTTTCTGTGCTTAATTTGTATCTATAGAACTCAGCACCAGCTGACATACTAGCTGTTTAATTTCTCTTGTTTCACTGTCTCCCCGACTCCAGTGTGAGCTCCCCAAGGTAAAGAGCTCTGTCTTGTTTGTGGCGGAAGCCCTAGCCTCTAGAACAAGGCTGGAGTAGATGCTTGATAAAAAAAAAAAAAACCTGATGAATGAGTAAATGGCCATTCCCATTTTACAGATGTGGAAACTCAGGCTTAGACGCTAAATGGGGACTTCCCTGGTGGTCCAGTGGCTGAGATTCTGTGCTCTCAATGCAGGGGGCCCTGGGTTCGATCCCTGGTCGGGGAACTAGATCTCACGTGCGGCAACTAAGACCTGACGTAGCCAAGTAAGTAAATAGATAAATAAATAAAGAGAGGCTAAATGACTTGTGCAAAGGGAGTGACAGAACAGGATTCCATCCCAGGTCGGCCTGTTAAATATTATAATAATTAAGCCCCAACTGACCACTGAAATCACATCAGACCATGTTCTAAACTCTGTGGATGAACTCATTTAATCCTCACAACAACCCATTCTGTGCTGGTGATACCATCATCCCATTTTACAGATGCTGCTAAGTCGCTTCAGTCGTGTCTGACTCTGTGCGACCCCATAGACGGCAGCCCACCAGGCTCCCCGTCCCTGGGATTCTCCAGGCAAGAACACTGGAGTGGGTTGCCATTTCCTTCTCCAATGCATGAAAGTGAAAAGTGAAAGTGAAGTCGCTCAGTCGTGTACGACTCTTCGAGACCCGATGGACTGTAGCCTACCAGTCACCTCCGTCCCTGGGATTTTTCAGGCAAGAGTATTGGAGTGGGGTGCCACTGCCTTCTCCTTTACAGATGGGATGCCCCCAAAGAGGTTCAGGTCCTTGCCCAGAATCATACAGATAGCATGAAGCAGAACTGGGTCTCAAGTTTTCAAAAGGTCCCTCTGCTTCATATGGGGAACAGGCTGGGGAGGCCGGGACAGGGAGAGGCGAGGAAGGAAGCAAGAAGATGGTCCAGGTAGGAGAGATGAATGAGGTGGGCATTGCGGGGGGCAGGGGGGTGCTGATTCTGAATGAATCTGGAGGTAGGGCAGGATTTCGGGAAGTGTGCTTGGCGGGGGGAGGGTAAGGAAGAGGGAGGAATCCACGTTGTCTTCCCAGATTCTGATCTGAGTGGGTGGGGTGCTGTCTACAGAGATGGGGAATATGAGGGCGGATCTGAACCCAGGGCTCTGGCTCCAGCACCCTGACCCAAAGCGATGCCTCCACAGCAAATTTACTGAGCGCCTCCTCTGTGCAGCGCCATGGTGGGAAAAGGGCAGTAGGATAACAATGGGATGGGGGAGAGGGGTCTAATAATCCACACCACGGCTTTCTTCGCACCTCCATTATCTTTTTGGTGGAAAGGTGTCCACTCTCTGGGGCAAAGTGACACTCATAAACTGGTCAGCCCCTGGCCTGGCCCATAGAAGAGTGATCCATCTCATCACCTGCCATCAGTTATTAGCCCCTCAACCCTTCCTCTTCATTGTGTGTAGCCTGAGAACAGACCCAGGGAGTCCTCGGTCTGAAAGCCAAGGCCCTGGCCCACTTGTCCCTGAGCGCCACTTCTCTTTCCCTCTCCCACTTCTGGCCAAAGGGCTGGTTTCTGAAAGCTGTGGCATGAGCCCTTCCTTCCTCTTTGTCACCACCTCTGACCTTGGCAGTTGGGGTTCTGCTCTCACTGGTCCCTTAAATGCACCTGCACCACCAGGCCGGGACTGTTAGTCCTCTCTGCTTGGACTCAAGGCCCGTGGCAGCACTGAGGTCCTTGCCACAAATGCCAACCTCTGACTTGGTATCTGCTTTCTTGGCTTCTGAGACACCGTACTACCTTTTGCTCTCTCCTGTCGGAGTCCCACAAACATCGACTGAGCCCCTCTGTGCGTTAGGCTCTGCTGGCAAGCAAAGTGGATACAGCAATGAACAAAAGGGAACAGCTCATGCCTTTATGGAGCCGATGATCTGATCAGTCCCTCAGTCACTGGTTTCTCTCCAGCTCCTCGAACTGTGTGACCCAATTTTTCACCCTTACCTTGTCTTCTGCCTCTCACCTAGGGCAATCTCACCACACTCCTGGCTTTCAAAGCCACCCACCTAATGCCCTGGGCTGTGTCTAGCCACCATATCCTGCCACGGCCCTCTGGCTGCCCCTGGGCCTTTATCTCTGACATTGGGTCTCACCCACCATGTCTCAATGTTACCCTCCTTTCTCAGATTCCGTCATCTTGCACCTAAATTAAATGTCCTACCAGGTTCCCCTGTTCATCCTTGGGCCCAGCAGAGATTATTTCATGCCCTCTGCCTAAGATCATTGCCACTGCACTGAGAATAAAACCCAAATGCCTATGAGGCCCTGCATGACCCAGCCCTGCCAACCACCCTGGTTTGTTACCTCTCTTGGGACTCATTCCACCTGGCCACAAGGGCCTCCACCTCTCAGGCCCTGACCCTGCCAAGCTCCTTGCCTCCTCAAGCTTTAGGACAGTGCTATCACCCTGGAACACGTTCCCACAATTAACACCGGCCAATAGAGCACCTGGCCTCAGCTCAAAAGACTCCTCAAGAGACCTTCCTTATGCTCCATATGAAGCCCTAGCCCTACCTTGCTCTTTCTCATAATATCCAGTGGTTCTTCTTTCTCTTTTAAGCAGTTAACACCATTTCTAAATCTATCTTCATTTGTCTACTTGTTTACTCAGCACAAGCCTCCCAGGCTTTTCCCTCTCATCACAAATCCCCTTCTCATTCCTCATCATCAGCTCTATCTCTTCCAGGAAGCTTCACTGACACGGCAGGGCTGGGTCAAGTTTCCTAATCTGGCTAACACACACCTCCAAACCAGTCATAAGCTCTCTGACTGTGCTTCTCCCATCCCAGCCCTGAGCCCTATGCCTGCACATAGCTCCAGCACACTAGACTGTTGCTGTCTTCCGCTTTGTACTGGTAGCTCCATGAAGACAGGAAGCAGGACTGATGGGCACATCTGTGTCCCCAAGATCCCCTATCAGAGGGCCAACCAGATATCTTAACAAAGGTTGAAGGGAGGAATGCAGGCATCATGACTTGAGGCCTACTCAACTGCCCCCCGCTCCATCAATTTCCAGTTTACTCCCTTTACAGTTCTAATTACTTCCCAAATTATCTTGCTGACTAGTTTGCTTCCGAGTTTAGTGTCTGTCTTCCCACTAAATTCTGCACTGTAAGTTGTCAAGTTGTAGGCTACCACTGGGTATTCAAANCCCCCCGCTCCATCAATTTCCAGTTTACTCCCTTTACAGTTCTAATTACTTCCCAAATTATCTTGCTGACTAGTTTGCTTCCGAGTTTAGTGTCTGTCTTCCCACTAAATTCTGCACTGTAAGTTGTCAAGTTGTAGGCTACCACTGGGTATTCAAATTCCACCAGCACAGGGCCTGGCACAAGTGAGTTGAAGCAAGATACGCTGAACGAATCAACGAGACGCACGGGCACTCCTGGAAATGAAGAGGAACTTAGAGACAGAAATGCACAGACACGGGAGAGCAGCGCAGTAAATCCAGGTTCAAATCTTAAACGAGGAGTAAACACGGCCCTCTGCGATCACGTAGGGCTACAGGACTATAAACGTCTTCCTGTGGCGCGTGGGCAACCGCGCAAGGCCACGGAAGGGTGGAGAGCGGCCAGAGGGCTAACTACAAATGAATGGAAGTCGCGTTTTTCTGCACATCACACAATATCTTGCCCAAACTTGTTTTCTTCTAAAGGAATTTCCTAAAGAAAAGAAGAATCGACCCCAACGTGCCCCCTACCCGACCTGGCATCCCTGCGCTGCNCTCTGATGGATGAAGATAAGAGGCTTGTCCAAGTTTCCTGATGGGAGGGACTGGATGTGGGGAAAGCAGCAGTCTAGCTCTGGTGGGCAGGGCCATGCTCAGTCATTTATTAAATCCAATTTTCTGCTGATGGGTGGGGCTGTGCTCCCTCCCTGTAGTTTGGCCTGCAGTGGCCCAGTCCTAGAGTCTGAAGTATTTATGGTAGGTTATAGGCTCTATGGTAAGGGTAAGGGCGATCTCCTCGAAAAGGACTTATGCCAGCGTGCCACACGCCTCCCGGGACTGCTGCTATCAGGACCCTGCGGCAGGCCACTGTTGACCCACGCCTCCGCTGGAGACTCCCAAACACTCACAGGCAAGTCTGGCTCAGTCTCTTGTTGCCCAGGAGAAGGGGGCGAAAGAGGATGAGATGCTTGGATGGCATCAGTGACTCAATGGGCATGCGTTTAAGCAAACTCTGGGAGACAGTGAAGGACAGGGAAGCCTGGAGTGCTGCCGTTCATGGGGTCACAAAGAGTCAGACATGACCGAACAACTGAACCACCTAACACTTGCTCACACTGATTCTCTCAGTACCCTGAGGTGGAATTATTATCACCCCATTTTACAAAGGGTTTCCCTGGTGGCTCAGTGGTAAAGAATCTGCCTGCCAAGCAGGAGACAGGTTCAATCCCTGCGTCGGGAAGATCTCCTGGAGGAGGAAATGGCAACCCATTCAAGTATTCCTGCCTGGGAAATCCCTTGGACAGAAGAACGTGGTGGGCTATACAACCCACGGGGTCACAAAGAGTCAGACATGACTTAGCAACTAAACAACAACAACCTTTTCAGAAAAGGGGAAACAGGTTTAAAGAGAGGAAGTGAGCTGCCCAGGATCCAGCGAGGCCTGGGGTTAAAGCCAGGCCTGGTGTATCCCAGGGGTCCTAACCAGCCCTTCTGTACCAGCTGAGAGGACTCTCAGAGACGCTATTTCAAGGACACTATACTCTTTTCATCCTAAAGGAAATTCTGGAAGGAAAGCCCACGGTACAAGAAAAGTGGAGTGAGCGNTGAGACACCGTGTCCAGGTGTCCTATCCCGTGCAACCTGTGGATGCAGGTTAAGGAAGGATGAAGGAGGCCGGCTCGCAAGGCTGAGGTGCCAGCGGCTCGCCGAGCCAGTGTGCGCACAGGGGCAACAATAAACGCCTCCCTCACCCTCATCACCAGCCCTGTGTCTGCTTCAATCTAGAGCATCAGAGGCCTATGAACATTCAGTGCTTCCAAACCACTTGGAAGCAGGGTTTTAAAGCAAAGAGTCTTTCCTCTCATTTCCAGCTCTCCAATGTGGCAAACTGACGAAATGAAGGGCCAGGCAGGATGGGATGAATGTGGTTCCGAGTTCAGCCCTGAGGCCCTGCTCCACTGAAAGGCTGGCTTCCCAGGGATGGAGGTGCTGAAAGAGTTGTCTCCCTCAAGGCCATGAGGCTGAGCATCACTTCCATGTGCGATGTCTGACCACCCCATCACCCCGGTCAGCACCCTGCCCACCATTCACCACGATGGGCCCTCTCCTGAGACCAGGGAGGGTGCCCTGCTAAGTTGAGGGCAGAGACCATGTCCCTAGGCATCTCGGTCCCCAGGGCCTGAACACTGCTTCTGCTCTCTGAAAGACCCTGACAAGTAATTTTCTCTCCCAGTTTCATCAGCTTCACATCCAGACACTGAGGGTGTGATCCCAAGGGCTGAATCCCCCCATCAATAGGGCTGCCATTCACATCACAGGTCTTGTAGATTCAATCACCCATTTTCCAGGACAATAAAGTGTTCCAACAGAACAGTGTGACAGTCTTCTAAAAGAGGGAAATAAAGTGGTGTGAGAAAGGAACATTTTTTTCTAGTTAGCCCAATGATTCTATACCCACTGGCAGTGGCCTTATCCATACACAGGTTTTATTTGGCCAATGTAACTTTAAAAATGGGATTGGGTGGCTCTAGATGGGCACATGCTCTCCAAATTGCAGCCCACTTCCTGCTGTCTATTCTTAACTGCTTTGTATTACTTACCTCCTAGCCTCTGATGCCATATGCGTTTGCAGCCCTGCAATATGACACAACATTTCATAATGCATAAAATGGATGTTTGCAAGGTTCTTTCTTGGACTGCATCAAAATCCTTTCTATAGCTTCTATCTCAGTTCAGTTCAGTCGCTCAGTCACGGGGCGCAGGAATAAGGCGGGATCTAAGACGGCGCCTACCAAGACCAGGCTGGCCGGCTGGTGACCTCCGCCTTCTCCAGGTTGAAGCCACGTTACCCGCTTGCCCGAGATGTTCCCTGCTGGCCCTGCTCCGTGGCCGAGGCTCCGAGTCCTGCGGGCGCTGTGGGCACTGCTGGTGGTGATGTTGGCACCGTGGAGGTTGTGGGCGATACAGGAAACCCAGGAGTGCACCTGGCAGGTTGTCCTGAACAACTTAGAGTCAGTAGGCAAGAACGAAGCGATCGATCATTTCGTCGATCAAGAGCTGTACACAGTGGACAAAGTGTTCGACCTGCTAGTGGACGCGCCCATCAACCCGGACAAGGTGAGGGGACTAGGGGCAGGCGAATTGGAGAGGTCCTGGAGCTGCACCCTTCTGGGCTCTGGACATTTGCTCACCATCTCCTTGCAGACCTACTTGGGCTTTCCTTACTACCTGAAGATCAACTACACCTGCACAGGAGAGGTGGTGAGTGGGTGCAGGGGCAGGGGATGTTCATTCTGTTGGGGCCTCAGTTTTCCCCCTTTCTAACATTTAAATAGGCATGACACCATTGAACCCTAGGGACCTTAAAGATTCAAGATTCCTGCTATCTCACCAGGCACATAGTTGGTGCTTGTTAGCTTTTAATTTCCATTAAAAAAAGAAAAAGAAAAAAACCAGAGAGATATAAGGACTTCCCTGGTGGTCCAGTGGTTAAGACTGAAAGCTTCCACTGTAGGAGGCACAGGTTGGGCCCCTGGTCAGGGAACTAGGATCCCACGTGCCAGATATTGGGGTCAAAAAGACAAAGAAACAGATATTTTCCTCAATTTTAAAAAATTGAGATAGAATTCACATGTCCTAAAATTCACCATTTAAAAATATACAATTCGAGAGTTGGCTAGGACTCTCGGCTTGGTGTTCAGGAAGCATAGGTTTGATCCCTGGCTGCTGCTGCTGCTGCTAAGTCACTTCAGTCATGTCCGACTCTGTGTGACCCCATAGATGGCAGCCCACCAGGCTCCCCCATCCCTGGGATTCTCCGGGCAAGAATACTGGAGTGGGTTGCCATTCCCTTCTCCAATGCATGAAAGAGAAAAGTGAAAGTGAAGTCGCTCAGTCTGTCCGACTGTTAGCGACCCCATGGACTGCTGGGGATCTAAAATTCTGCAAGCTGCACCTGGAGACCAGTAATCTGTTTTCTACTTCTGTGAAATTGTTTATTCTGGACATTTCATACAAGAATGGACTCAAGCAATATGTGGCCTTTTGTATCTGACTTCTTCCACTTAACAGTGTTTTCAAGACCCATCCATGTTATAACATGGATCAGTATTTCCTTTTTATGGCTGAGTCGCTGGTGCAATGGACTTGAACTTGGGCAAGCTTTGGGAGATGGTGAGGGACAGGAAGGCCTGACATGCTGCAGTCCATGGAGTTACAGAGCCAGACACGACTGGGCGACTGAACAACAATATTCAGCTGTAGGGACGTGCTACGTTTTGGTTAGCCATTCATTAAGTGATGGTGATTTGAGTTATTCCCACTTTGAGGGTGGTTATTGTGAATGATGCTGCATTTGTATAAACATCTGTTTTCAGTTATCTTCAGTATATACCTAGGAAATGAATTTCTGGGTCACATAATAACTCTGTTTAACTTTTGAGGACCTGCCAGGCTGTTTTCCAAAGCAAATCCATGTCATTTTACATTCTTATAAACAGTGTATGAGGGGTCCAGTTTTTCTATATTGTCATTTGTTATTGTCCATTTCTTTGATTCTTGCCATCTTGTATGTGTGAAATGGTATCTCAGTGTGGTTTTGATTTGCATTTGCCTCATAACTAATGATGCTGAACATCTTTTCATATGCCCATTAGCCATTTATCTATCTTCTTAGGAGAAATGTCAGTTCAGATCCTCTGCCTGTTTAAAAACTGGGTTATTTGTCTTTTTATTGTCACATTATAAAATTTCTTTTTATATACTAGAAAGTAGTTCCTTTTCAGATATATAATTTGTAACTATTTTTCACTTTCCACGTCTTTTCACTTTCTTAATGATGTCCTTTAAAGCACTAAAGCTTTACATTTATTGAGATATAATTCACATATCATACAATGGCACCACAGTTTTAGTTTTTTATAAAGCCCAATTATCAATTTTTTTTCATTTGTTGCAGGTCCTTTTGGTGTTGTCTAAGGCTTTACCAGAAGTCATGAAAATTTACTCCCATTTTTTCTTCTAAGAGTTTGTTTGTTTGTTTTAGGTCTTATGTTCAGGCCTTTGATTCATTTTGAGTTAGTTTTTGTATATGGTGTGAGGTAGGGGTCTAATTTTTACCTATGAATATCCAGTTATGCCAGGACTGAAAAGATTATTCTTTCCTCATTGAATTGTCTTGACATCCTTGTCAAAAATCAGTTGACTATAAGTATAAGGGTATATTTCTGGATATGATTCTATTCCATTGTTCTATATGTCTGTCCATATGACAGTACCACACTGTTTTGATCACTGTAGCTTTGTAGTAACTTTCAAATTGGGAAGTTTGAGTCTTCCAAATTTGTTCTTCTTTAAGATTGTTTTGACTGAAATAAGCAGAATGTTGTAGTTTAGAACTGAAATTCTGAGGGCTACAGACCTGGGTTTGAAACTACCGTGAACTCATATTTATCTGGAGGAAGTATAGCATGATAGTGAATCCTTTGAGCTCTGAAGCCAGGCTGCCTGGCTTCAAACCCCAGTCCTGCTCATAACAGCTGAGTGATCTCAGGCAAGTCACTTAACTTCTCTGTACCAAAGTCTCCTCATCCTTAACAAGGCTACAATAATGATCATACCCACTTCATAAAATGATTAAATGTGTGTGAAGCCCTGAGCACAGTGGCTCGTTCGTAGAAAGTGAACATTAGCAATAAGTTTCTAGAGTGTGACCTGGGCAGAGAGTTAACTCCATCAACCTTCTCTCCTTATCTGTGAAAGCCTGATAGTCATTCCTTTATCCATCTGTTCATGCAACACTGAACTCTGAGTCAGACCCTCTTTTTTTTTTTTCTCCACAATGGGGTGGGGAAGTGGTACAGTGATAAACTATGTGTCCTGATTTTTCTTCTGGATTCAGCCCACCAGGGAAGCAGACAATCAACAAGTAAATACAGAAAACAACTTATTGGTGTAATCAGTACAAAGTTGAAAACAAAATGAGGTGAAAGCGTTAGCTGGAATGGTTGGGGAAGATCTCTGAAGAGCTTGAGCAGAGGCCTGAATGATGAAAAGGGAGAGAACTGGGGAAAACATTGGAGCCAAGGGAACAGCAGGTGCAGCAGCCTTGAAATAGGACCGAAGCCGGTGTATATGAGGAACCACCCAGAGCCCGTGTGTGGCTGGAGCAGACTAAGCGAGGGGGACAGTGGGAGGGGAGAGTGAGACCTGGCTCTCTCTCTAGGGAGATGAAGCCATGAGGTTTTGAACAGAGGAGGGATGCAATGGGATTCAGGTGTTAACAGGCTGAATGGGGGGCAGAGAAAGAGCAAGGAAGCAGGCAGGAGGCTGATGCCTGGTCCAGACAAGAGGTAAGGGTGGACAGCACTAGGGCAGTTGTGTAGCCCTGATACGGAAGAGGTCCCCGACACACCAGCACCTGCTTCCCTGTGACTGGAAGCCGGAGGTAGGGCTGGGGCAGGTGCAGGGGGCAGGATTGAAAGGGCCCGGGCTGAGGCATTCCTCAGGATGAAGGCCTGTGCCAAAGGAATCAGACTCATTAACTCTCCCACGCGTGTCTCATAGCTCCCCCCACACCCCTGCACACAGTGACTTGAGCACAGCTGTCTCTTGCAGATGCCTCCAATCCTTTGCTAATGCTCTTCTAGAGACTTCCCTGGTGGTCCAGTGGGTACGACTCCATACTCCCAGTGCCAGGAGCATGGGTGTGATCACTTATCAGGGACCTGCATACCGCATGATCTGGCCAAAAAATGAAATATTAATGCTGTTCTATACCCTAGAACAGGCTTTCCTTGGTAGCTCAGCTGGTAAAGAATCCGCCTGCAATGCAGGAGACCCCAGTTTGATTCCTGGGTTGGGAAGATCCTCTGGGAGGACTAGGCTATCCACTCCAGTATGCATGGGCTTCCCTAGTGGCTCAGATGGTAAAGAATCCTCCTGCAGTGTGGGAGACCTGGGTTCCATCCCTGGGTTGGGAAGATCCCCTGGAGGAGGGCATGGCCACCCACTCCAGTATTCTTGCCTGGAGAATAATTTGTTATTGTCCATTTCTTTGATTCTTGCCATCTTGTATGTGTGAAATGGTATCTCAGTGTGGTTTTGATTTGCATTTGCCTCATAACTAATGATGCTGAACATCTTTTCATATGCCCATTAGCCATTTATCTATCTTCTTAGGAGAAATGTCAGTTCAGATCCTTTGCCTGTTTAAAAACTGGGTTATTTGTCTTTTTATTGTCACATTATAAAATTTCTTTTTATATACTAGAAAGTAGTTCCTTTTCAGATATATAATTTGTAACTATTTTTCACTTTCCACGTCTTTTCACTTTCTTAATGATGTCCTTTAAAGCACTAAAGCTTTACATTTATTGAGATATAATTCACATATCATACAATGGCACCACAGTTTTAATTTTTGATAAAGCCCAATTATCAATTTTTTTTCATTTGTTGCAGGTCCTTTTGGTGTTGTCTAAGGCTTTACCAGAAGTCATGAAAATTTACTCCCATTTTTTCTTCTAAGAGTTTGTTTGTTTGTTTTAGGTCTTATGTTCAGGCCTTTGATTCATTTTGAGTTAGTTTTTGTATATGGTGTGAGGTAGGGGTCTAATTTTTACCTATGAATATCCAGTTATGCCAGGACTGAAAAGATTATTCTTTCCTCATTGAATTGTCTTGACATCCTTGTCAAAAATCAGTTGACTATAAGTATAAGGGTATATTTCTGGATATGATTCTATTCCATTGTTCTATATGTCTGTCCATATGACAGTACCACACTGTTTTGATCACTGTAGCTTTGTAGTAACTTTCAAATTGGGAAGTTTGAGTCTTCCAAATTTGTTCTTCTTTAAGATTGTTTTGACTGAAATAAGCAGAATGTTGTAGTTTAGAACTGAAATTCTGAGGGCTACAGACCTGGGTTTGAATCTACCGTGAACTCATATTTATCTGGAGGAAGTATAGCATGATAGTGAATCCTTTGAGCTCTGAAGCCAGGCTGCCTGGCTTCAAACCCCAGTCCTGCTCATAACAGCTGAGTGATCTCAGGCAAGTCACTTAACTTCTCTGTACCAAAGTCTCCTCATCCTTAACAAGGCTACAATAATGATCATACCCACTTCATAAAATGATTAAATGTGTGTGAAGCCCTGAGCACAGTGGCTCGTTCGTAGAAAGTGAACATTAGCAATAAGTTTCTAGAGTGTGACCTGGGCAGAGAGTTGACTCCATCAACCTTCTCTCCTTATCTGTGAAAGCCTGATAGTCATTCCTTTATCCATCTGTTCATGCAACACTGAACTCTGAGTTAGACCCTCTTTTTTTTTTTCTCCACAATGGGGTGGGGAAGTGGTACAGTGATAAACTATGTGTCCTGATTTTTCTTCTGGATTCAGCCCACCAGGGAAGCAGACAATCAACAAGTAAATACAGAAAACAACTTATTGGTGTAATCAGTACAAAGTTGAAAACAAAATGAGGTGAAAGCGTTAGCTGGAATGGTTGGGGAAGATCTCTGAAGAGCTTGAGCAGAGGCCTGAATGATGAAAAGGGAGAGAACTGGGGAAAACATTGGAGCCAAGGGAACAGCAGGTGCAGCAGCCCTGAAATAGGACCGAAGCCGGTGTATATGAGGAACCACCCAGAGCCCGTGTGTGGCTGGAGCAGACTAAGCGAGGGGGACAGTGGGAGGGGAGAGTGAGACCTGGCTCTCTCTCTAGGGAGATGAAGCCATGAGGTTTTGAACAGAGGAGGGATGCAATGGGATTCAGGTGTTAACAGGCTGAATGGGGGGCAGAGAAAGAGCAAGGAAGCAGGCAGGAGGCTGATGCCTGGTCCAGACAAGAGGTAAGGGTGGACAGCACTAGGGCAGTTGTGTAGCCCTGATACGGAAGAGGTCCCCGACACACCAGCACCTGCTCCCCTGTGACTGGAAGCCGGAGGTAGGGCTGGGGCAGGTGCAGGGGGCAGGATTGAAAGGGCCCGGGCTGAGGCATTCCTCAGGATGAAGGCCTGTGCCAAAGGAATCAGACTCATTAACTCTCCCACGCGTGTCTCATAGCTCCCCCCACACCCCTGCACACAGTGACTTGAGCACAGCTGTCTCTTGCAGATGCCTCCAATCCTTTGCTAATGCTCTTCTAGAGACTTCCCTGGTGGTCCAGTGGGTACGACTCCATACTCCCAGTGCCAGGAGCATGGGTGTGATCACTTATCAGGGACCTGCATACCGCATGATCTGGCCAAAAAATGAAATATTAATGCTGTTCTATACCCTAGAACAGGCTTTCCTTGGTAGCTCAGCTGGTAAAGAATCCGCCTGCAATGCAGGAGACCCCAGTTTGATTCCTGGGTTGGGAAGATCCTCTGGGAGGACTAGGCTATCCACTCCAGTATGCATGGGCTTCCCTAGTGGCTCAGATGGTAAAGAATCCTCCTGCAGTGTGGGAGACCTGGGTTCCATCCCTGGGTTGGGAAGATCCCCTGGAGGAGGGCATGGCCACCCACTCCAGTATTCTTGCCTGGAGAATCCTCATGGACAGAGGACCCTGGCAGGGTACAGTTCATGGGATCGCAGAGTTGGACACAACTGAATGAGTAAGCACAGCACAGCACATACCCTAGAATACATGTCTTCCTCCTACCATCTCCACGCTAAGTCAGGGGATCCCAAACTCTGAGATCTAATGCCTCATGTTCTGAGGTGGAGCTGATGTAATAATAATAGAAATAAAGTGCACAATAAATGTAATGCACTTGAATCATACCGAAACCTTCCCCCTACCCCCTAACCCTGGTCAGTGGAAAAATTTAGTCCCCACTAAACTGGTCCCTGGTGCCAAAAAGGTTGGGGGCTGCTCTAAGCCCTGCCCGCCCTTCTTAGCCCAGCCAGGATCCTGGCATTTCTGGGAGGTTGTCCCTGGCCACCCAGTCACCGTCGTCCCTAGTTCCTTTCTGTCTAACTGCCCCTGCCTGCCTGCTTGCTAAGTCACCTCAGTCATGATTGACTCTTTGTGACCCTATGGACTGTAGCCCCTCCAGGCTCCTCTGTCCGTGGGATTCTCCAGGCAAGAATACTGGAGTGGGTTGCCATGCCTTTCTCCAGGGACTAACTGACCCATCATACCCCAGATCCCAGTCCCTAAACCAGAAGCCCCAAGAGTGAATGGAATCCCTGAATGAGAGAAGAGGCTGCTAGTAGTTATGGGTGCCAGGTGCTCCCACCTTTACTTTTTTGTTTATCCCATGCTTTTTTGCCCTATGCATTCCCAACATCTAATTTCTGTCTGAGGACCTTGCTCTGGACTCACCTCCTCCGGGAAGACATCCTGACTCCCTCCCAGCCGAAAGCACCTCCGCCCCTCTCCTAGGCTGGTCCCATCCCCCTCCTGAGCCCCAAACCTAGACCATGTTCTCTGACCTTCCCACGGTGGAGAGTCTGTTCTCCTGACCCAGCCTAGGAAGATGGTAGGCTAGTAAAGGTGGGTTCAAGGCAGGGGGACCCACAGGCTCTATTAAGGACACCCCTGTGGGGCAATCTCACCCTCAGTCCTCTGAGGCCCTGGTCCGCAAGGGCCACCTGACAGGGCTGAAGCCAGTGGTGCTGGTCACCTTCCAGTCCCCAGTCAACTTCCATCACTGGAAGATAGAGCAGCTGCAGATCCAGATGGAGGCAGCCCCCTTCCGCAGCCCAGGTGAGCCTGGAGGGTCACAGCCCACCTGGTGGGTGGGAGCGTGGCTGTGGGGGCATGAGGGAACCTCAGCAAGGTTCATGGTCTCAAGGGGTGGCTAGGAATGTCAGAGGGGCCTATGACCTGGTGGGGATGTGGGGGTGGTTGGGGGCCTCACAGGGATCTCTGACCTGGGAGCGAGGGGGGAGCCAACGAGGTCTCAGCAGCTTCTGGGGCCCAGATGGGGCCGCACAGAGGCCCCAGGGGATCCATGGCTGAGAATGGAGCATGCTGAGTTGCAGGGAGATCCCAGTGGTTTGTGGCCGGGGTGGGAGGAGGCTACTGAAAGGCCCCAGCAGCCTCAGTGCCCACTGCCTGCCAGCAGAGAGATGTGGCGCAGAAGAGATGTGTCTCATGAGCTGGTACACGCCCATGCCCATCAAGAACGGCAGCGTGGTCATGCGCGTGGACATTAGCAGCAATGGCCTGGGGCCCTTCATTCCCAATAAAAGGTGCCCTTTCCCAATCCTGGGCTAGATGAGGCATGGAGACTCTGGGAGGGGCTTCCTAATTTCTGGATTGCCATAGAAGATGAGAGGGGTCCTCAGGGAGGGAAATGGGCAGGGAAGTGGCTGTGAGCTCTGGCTGCAGCCGGAGCCCACACCTATGCTTGCCCCACACCCACCTCCAGGTTTCACGTGAACATCAATGGCTTCCTAGAGAGTGGGCGAGACCACAAACTCCAATTCACTGTGGGAAATGAGGTGAGGGGACCCCAGTGATGGGAAGGGCCCGGGTGCCATGCTCTGCTAAGTACACGTTAAGTCTTGGCAGTGACCTGTGAGAGAAGGTCCTCTAGCATACCCATTTTAAAGAGGAGCAAACTGAGGCCCCAAAAGGATGGAGCCATTTGCCCACAGACTTGAAACTATGTCTACCTGACTCCTGCACCCATATTCTTAATCACAGTGCATTCATTCATTCAGTAGGCACTTCCTGAGCACAGAGTGTGGCGCCATGGGAACATAACAGTGAACACACAGACCCAAATCCGTGCCCTCTCTCTGAGCTGACAGTCTAGTGGGAGAGACAGACACCAGACCAGCGCACATGAGATCAAGTCAATTCCACAGCAGGTTAAAAAGCGGTCAGTGTGCTGGGGAGAATTCAGAGTGAGGGGAATTAGGTCTCTATAAGAGAGGGTGGAGGGGGCTTCCCAGGTGGCTTAGGGCTAAAGAATCTATCTGCCAATGCAGAAGACACAGGAGACATGGGTTTGATCCTTGGGTCAGGAAGATTCCCTGGAGTAAGAAATGGCAACCCACTCCGGTATTCTTGCCTGTGAAATCCCATGGACAGAGGAGCCTTGTGGGCTACAGTCTATGGCATCAGAGAGAGTCAGACACAACTGAGCTCACATACAAGAGGGGATGGCAGGGTTTAAATGGATGCTCAAGAAAGGTGTAATTGAGGTTGACATTTGAGTACAGTCTTGGTGGAGCAGAGCAGGAATTACGTGGTTACTAGAAGAGCGTTTCGGGCAGAGGGAACAGTCAGTATAAAGGCTCTGAGAACCAGTGAGGAAGCCCATGTGGCTGGGAGAAAGTGCGCAAGGGGGAGAGTGGTGGAGGATGAAGTCAGAGAGGTGATGGAGGCAAATTGCAGGTGGCCTTGTGAGTCAGGGTAAGTTCTTTAGGTTTTATCTTAAATGAGACAGAACCGTGGGAAGAGGGGGGTTGTTGAGCAGCCCTCTGGCCCCTGCCCCGCAGCTCTTCCATCTGATGCCCCAGTACTTTGTGAATGTCCCGTCGAGGCCGCTGTGGTACACTGTGGACCAGACGCCCGTCCTCATCCTGGGCGGCATCCCTGAGGAGAAGGCCATCCTGCTGACCGACACAAACTTCAAGGACTTCTTTCTCGTGGAGGTGAGTCACTGCAGGGCAGATGGTGGGCTGGGTTTCAGCTCCTAAAGTGGAAAGAGGCCCAGAGCCACAGAAAGGGTCCCCAAAGGCACACCAACACCCAGAAGAGGCAGATAAAATCAACAAGACAGACTCTGCAGGCTGGGTTCAAATCCTCCTTCTGCCGCCTCCTGGCTGTGTGATGTTGGGCAAGTCGCTTCACCTACCCTGGCCTCAGATTCCCCATTTGTAAAATGGGAACGATATTTATATTTACTTTACAGAATGATTCTGAGAATGGCACACATGCATAGCAGTCAGACCCGGAATGAGTAATATGGGAGTTGAAGCTATTATTATTTATAAGTCCACCATTTGTAGTTCTGAAATCCCAAATCTTTGAAATGGCATTTTCACAATTCAAGGCTTTTAGCATTTGTCGAGAAACTCTGACTTGAGCTAACAAAGACTTCTTTTTTTTTAATCTTTATGCATTCTGTTTAATAATATTCTGATGCCGCCCTGCAGAAATATTAAGGAATTTGATTATGGGGTGCTGCCCTAGGCCCCACTGGGTGTTTGGGTGGTGTATACGTGCCATGATGCATGCTCAGTCACTCACTCATATCCGACACTTTTGTAGCCCGCCAGGCTCCTCTGTCCATGGGCTTTTCCAGGCAAGAATAGTAGAATGGTTTGCCATTTCCTAATCCAGGGGATCTTCCTGATCCAGGACGCTCCAGCATCTCCTGCATTGCAGGTGTATTCTCTACACCTGAACCACTGAGGAAGCCTCATACATGTGTCATCTTACCTTCTAAATACTGGAAAATTCTGAATTTCAGTATACACCTGGCCTCTAGGGTTTCAAATTCAGCGTTGTGAGCCTATATTACTTCCAAAACATGGAAGTAGCGTCTGAAGCAAGGTCCTTTCAGTGTGAAAGACAAACATGTTTGGGTTAATTGCAGTTGTAGGCAGAACTCCAAACCAGTTTGGTTTCAGCAGAGAAATAGGATTGAACAGGTACACCTAACTGCAAAGCCCGGACACAGAGCAGCCTGCAGGCCTGGCTTGATTCAGGGCTTGAATGAGGACTCCAACTTTCAGCTTCACTTCTTCTGGATTAACTCCATCCTCAAAGTGATTCATATCATCCCAGCTCATAGGCAGAGAAAGGAAGCACCTCTTTCCCAAATAGATTTTTTTTTTTTTAATTCCTGAAATTTATTTACTTGGTCCTGATGGGCCCAGCTTGGGTCATGTGTCCCAAAAGAATGGAGCGTGCCAGCTGGCTTAGCACGAGTTATGAGATCTATCCTAATGAGGAGGGTAGCCGAGACAAGAGACAGTGAAACGATGACTCCCCTGGAGTGAAATCAGGGTAGCTTTGCCACAAGCTGGGGGGACAAGATGCTGGTTGTTAATTTTGTCTAAGATAACAATGTGCACCACAGTAACCCCTACTGCTTAAACCTCCTTCCATCAAAGTTGAAAGTGCCATCCATGATTTCCTTTTTTTTTTCTTTAATATTTGTTTACTTATTCATTTATTTGGCTGCATCAGGTCTTAGTTGCAGCACGCAGGATCTTCATTGCATCACGTGGCATCTTTTGTACTGTGGCCCATGGGATTAGTTGCTCCGAGGCGTGTAGGATCTTAGTTCCTCCACTAGGGATAGAACCCACATCCCCTGCATTGAATGGCAGGTTTTTAACCACTGGACCACCAACACATGGATTTCTGACAACCCCACGTGGGTTAATGTCTCTCAGTTCCCTCTGGCTCCGAATTCCTGCTTCTGTTGAACTCCTTCTGTTTATAGAACATCTCTGGTCGATACAGCTGTCCTGTCAGCTCTCTCTGCTTCTGACCCAGGTCTTTGCAGACCTTGTTCAGTTTTCACGCTCCTGACCCAAACACACCCACAGGAGAGATGTAGCTAATGAATTCTGCTGAAGAGATTTGGAGGGCAAAGGAGGGGAGTTATGTCATGAGAATTAAAAGTGCAATTTGAACTTCAGGCATCCTTCTTTTTTTTTTTTTTAATTATCCAGATGAAAATCATAAAATTCACTATTTTAAAGTGAGCAGTGTAGTACCATTGAATATATCGGTATTGTGCAATCACCAACTCTATTTCCAAATAATTTCTGTCACTCCAAAATCAAAGTCTATTTATTCTCATTTTTTAACCAGAAGGACTTTTCCCACATTGCTGTCTCTGCTCTGTTTTCCTTCTTTCTTCCTGTTTCACACCTCAGCACTCCTGTCAACTGCCCCTAGGATCTCATAAGAACACCCCCCGCCCTCCTACCTCCACATACACACACACACTATGCAGCTATCTTCAGCCCTGTGTTGATCAGGTTTAGCTGCTGTAACAGGAATTCCCCAGAAGCCTAGTGATTAGGGTTCCAGGCTTTCACAGCTGTGGCCCAGGTTCAGTCCCTGGTCAGAAGCTGAATGGTGCATCACCCCCCCCAAAAAAAAAAAAAATTAATAGATGCTGTATCAAAGAGATCCCTGAGAGAGAACAGCGTAAATGGATGCTATTGCTCATTTGCCAAACAGTCCAGATGTGAGAAACCCCAATCTCTTTTACTTTCCTGCTTCGCCATCCTCTAGGCCCAGGTGTGGATCTTACCCGTGTGATTGGAGCTGCATCATGCCCATGTCCGTACTGAAGCCAGCTTGGAAGGAGAAGGGGCGGAAGTGAAGGGCAGGCTATTTTCTCTTGAACAAGTTCTCCTTGCGGTCACAGTCCATGGCTGAGCAATTAGTCAGTTGGCAACATCCACTGCAAGGGAGGCTGGGAAGTCTAATTTCCGCCTGGCTGGCACATACCCTGCTAAAACTCCATTACCAAAGAAAATGGGAGAAATGGAGTTGAGCCCAACTAGTCACCTGCCAAAGATGGAAGAGGGAATTTGTTGGTTCATGTAACCAAAAAAATTCAGGACTTCAGGTCCAGTTTGATCCAGGATTTCAAACAGTGTCACCAAATCTGAGTCTCTCTCTCCAGTTCTCAGACCTGATTCTTCTGTATTGACTTTCAGTTCAGTTCAATTCAGTTCAGTCACTCAGTCCTGTCCAACTCTGTGCAACCCCATGGACTGCAGCACTCCAGGCTTCCATGTCCATCACCAATTCCCAGAGCTTGCTCAAACGATTGACTTTATGCTCAAACATCTCTGGACTTGGAACTGCAAAGGTTGCATCTTCTCAGGCCCACATCCAGTGGGAAATATCTTTCCCATTATCTTCTAATCCTCAAATCACAAGATTCCTTCCACTTGGTGTGGCTCACCATTCGCCCACCTTGACTCAGTCATTGTGATCAGAGAATCCCAACAGGCTGCTTGTTGGGGGAAATGAGTCAGAACTCTCAAACACTGCTCAAATAAGAAATCCAGCTGACTCACAGCTTTTCTTTTTCTCAGGCATGTGGAGGAAGAAGGTGTGATGATCTTCTAGTTTAACAAAGAAATTTTCCAAGTATTTCTTCCAGAAAACAGAGGCAGCACTTTAAATATTAACAGGGCAATACATTGTGATATCCAATCAAAATGACAGATTGAAAGGGTGCAGGTTAGTTTGCCCAAGCATAGCAACAAAGTCTGTAGTCTGCTGAAATCTCTTATGTACTGAATAGGTAGGGAAGTGAGAATGTTTATGTTCCTCCTAACTTGGTAAAATTTCCCTTAGCAGCAGAGCCTAGAATTTTATTTTGATTTATACTTTTTAAAAGTAAAAAATCATTTTTTCTTGCCCTCATTGCACAGCATGTGGGATCTTAGTTCCCCAATGAGGAATTGGACCCATGCCCTGGACATTGAAAGCTCAGAGTATTAACCACTGGACCACTGCAAAATCTCTGATTTATGCTTTTTGTTGGAAAAGTTAGTAGAGAATTCCACTTTCTAGTGGAAATTTTCAAACACAAAAATAGAGTTGTATAATGAACCCAGCTTCAATAATTAACATTTTTCTTTTTTTTGCCCTACTTTTTTTCCCCCTAGAATGTTTGAAAGAAAATTCTAGCCATCACACCATTTCACTTGTAAATTCTGGAAATACTTGAGGAAATATCTCTAACACATTAGGACTTTTAAGAAATAAAATCACATTGCCATTATAATGCCCAGCAAAATTAACAATAAGCCCCTAATACTGGGTTGGCCAAAAAAATCAGTTGAATTTTTTTGTAAGCTGTTACAGAAAAATCCAAATGATTTTTTTTTTTTTGGTCAATCCAATATCATCTGACCTGGTCATAGTTAAATTTCCCCCATTATCTAAAAATGTGTTTTACAGTTGGTTTGCTTGAATCAGGATGTGCGTGTTGCATTTGGTTGTGAACTCTCTTAATTCTCTTCTCACCTGTAAGTCTGCTCTCCCTCAACCCACAACCATCAATCATTTTTTTTTTTTTTCAGGTAATTTAAGAAGCCAGGCCTTTTGTCCTATAGAATTTGACTGCTGCTTTTTTTTTTTTTTTTTTTTGGCTGCTCTGGGTCTTCATTGCTGCACGTAGGCCTTCTCTAGTTGTGGTGAATGCGTGCCGCCCCGGTGAATGCGCGCTGCTCTGCGGTGCATAGGCTTCTCATTGCAGTGGCTCCTCTTGTTGCAGAGCACAGGCTCTAGGCACATGAGGTTTAATAGTTGCAGCTCAAGGGCTTAGTTGCTCCGTAGCATGTAGGATCTTCCAGGACCAGGGACTGAACCCATGTCTCCTGCATTGGCAGGAGGATTCTTTACCACTGAGCCACCAGGGAAGCCCTGGCTGTTTTCTTCTTCATAGAATCAGTTAACTTATTCCTCTGACCTTATGTATTGCATATTAGTCTCAGGGTGCCATAATAAAATACCACAGACTGGGTGGCTTAAGCACAGAAATTTATGTTCTTGTAGTTCTGGAGTCTGGAACTCTAAGATCAAGCAGGGTTGGTTTCTAGTGAGGCCTCTTTCCATGGCTTGCAGATGGCTACCTTCTCACTGTCCTCATGTGGCCTTTTCTCTGTGTGCATGAGTGGAGAGAGAGGTGGCTCTGGTGTCTTTTCCTCTTCTGATAAGGACACCAGTCCAATAGGATTGGGGCCCCATCCTTATAACCTCGCTGGACCTTAATTATCTCCATTAAGGCCCCAACACAGTCATGTTGGGGAGATAGAGCTTCATCATGTGAATTCTAGCCACAACACCCTGTATTGCCTATAAACTGGTAGTGAGTTCTAGAAGCTTGGTTGAAGTTATACTCAATGTTTTAGGCAAGAGCCCTTCATTGGTGGTGCTTTCCCACTGTTAATGATATTGCCAGTGTTGGTGATCAGTCAGTGAGTTCAGATAGCCAGTTGTTCAAATAGAATAGGATAGGAACTTCCCTGGTGGTCTAGTGGCTAAGAATCCAACTGCCAGTGCAGGGGACGTGAGTTTGATCCCTGGTCTGGGAAGACCCCACATGTCGTGGGGCAGCTAAACCCATGAGCCACAACTACTGAAGCCCGTGGTCTAGAGCCCATGCCCTGCAGCAGAGAAGCCACTGCAATGGGGAGTCCTCGTACCACAACTAGAGAAAGCCCACGTGCAGCAGCAAAGACCCAGTGCAGTCAAAAATAAACAAATATAAAAAATACAGAATGGGATTATTAAAATGTGCCTTAGGCCAAGCATGGAATCTTTTGTATCCACATGAGGACAATCCTGACTGGGGCCTGGGGAACCAGGTGTGCTGAGCCCTGTTGAGTACATGGAGCACTACCCAACTCCGGGGAGCACAGAAAGCCCCCACTGGCTCTGGCCTGGGTCGCCTGCTTCCAGGGGAAGTTTGGCCACCAAGATGCTGCTGCAGGGTGAGCAGGAAGGGGGCCCTGGGGGCAGCCACACGTGTACATCCCAAGCAGTGGTCAGAGCAGGTGCCTCCCCACAAGGCAGGACACGGGAGTGGAGATCAAGGCCACCTGCTCACCACTGGCTCCACTCCCTGCAGCTGAGCATTGACAGTTGCTGGGTAGGCTCCTTCTACTGCCCCCGAGCCAGCTTCACCGCCACCATCTACGATGCCATTGCCACTGAGAGCACCCTCTTCATCCGGCAGAACCAGCTCATCTACTATTTCACAGGCACCTACACCACACTCTACGAGAGCAGTCATGGCACCGGTGAGGGGTCACTGGCCGGGTCACATACCCTGGCGTCCTTGGCATCTTAGGCCATGGGACCTGCCTGTTGGAGCCCCAGGGAGGGCGCTTCAGGGACTCCATCACTGGAGGCATCTGGGAATGAAATTACCATGGGTGGGGAGAGCGGGATATAGGAGGGGCTTCCCAAGCTCCTGAAGCATCACTTCCCACCCTGCAGGCGTCTCCTCCTACCCTCTGTATGTTGGGGCAAGGCTTTCATCCAGACCTTCCCAGGAGTCTCGAACCGACTAAGGGCAGAGAGAGGCCTGAGAGTGAAGGGAGGGAGCAGAGAGAGAAAGACACACATGCATGCTCACTCATATGCAAAGGCGCAGAGAGGGTCAGAAAGACATACCAGAGAGAGATGCACACCAAGTGAGAAGTAGGGGGGTGCTGGGGAGGGGCAGAAAGTTAGACAAAGAGAGAAACAGAGATGGGCTGTTGGAAAGGCAGAGCTATGAAGGAGATTGATCAGGGAGGAAAAGAGAGACTTAAGTTTTTTAAAATTTATTTGTCTGCGTCAGGTCCTAGTTGCGGCATGTGGGATCTTTGTTGAGACATGTGAACTCTTAGCTGTGGCATGTGGAGCTTAGCTCCTCTGCTTTGGGAGTGCAGAGCCTTAGCCACTGGACCACCAGGGAAATCCTAAGAGAGACGTTGGATTCGGCCTCGTCTTTTAAATACTATCAAAGCCCTAGTTCTTCTGACCCCCACCCCCTGCCCCTGCCCCCTGTAAATGAGCGATGTGAACTTACAGGATCACAGAAACTTACACTGTAACCTCTATTTCATTAGTTAGTGAGTGTTCCCAAAGGCTTTATTTTTCTCACTTTCTTTCTTAGGGAACTTTGACAGTGAGAAGAACCATGTTAGAACAGATATAAGTCAAAGAAAGGGGTGTTTACTGGCTTAGACAGCTAAAAAACTCAGGAGCATGTTGGTTTGAGGCATAGTTGGATCTGGGGGCTCAAGGTGCCAGGCTCAAATGTCTATGCTGGCCCCCACAGAGAGATGGGTTCGAGTCCTGGCTAACGAGTGCATCAAGAGGTTGTGCCCCGTGCATTTCCATAGCAATGGCTCCGAGTATGTGATGGCCCTCACCACTGGCAAGCACGAAGGTTACGTCCACTTTGGGACCATCACAGGTAAGGTCAGGGGTCTCCAGCAGCCCAAGAGACCCCTCTGGACTCACTCACCTCTAAGAGTTCTGACCCCAGGCCCTCACCTCTCACCCCTTCCTTCAGGAGGGGTCCCAGGGCTGTGAGTCAAGATAGGTTTATGCCTTTGTAGTGGCAGGGCTTGGCAGGGTTGGGAGGTTTTGTATCTTTCACAGTGTGTTTGGTTTCAAAGGGCAGAAGCCCAGTTCAAAAATCATTTAAGCGTAGAAAATGTGTAGACTTATATAGATGAAGAGACCCAGATGCAGCATCAGGCATAGCTGGATCCAGGGCTTGCAGGGTGAATCGTCAGGACTATCCCTTGGCAAGGAGTATAGCCTAGGGATTATAGCATGGGTTCAGGAGACAGACTGCTCTAACACACCCAACTCACGTCATCTGTGGCTTTGGACAGGTAACTCAACCTCTCTTTTTGGGTGCTTACCCTCATTTGCAAAATGGGGCTGAGAAATACTAATACCCACATCACTGTGTTGCTATCAAGGTTAAATAAGTTGACATATATGAAGATCTTAGAGTACTAGGGACATGGTGAGTCCTACTTAAGGGTTTATCCTTATTAGCCCTGTAATTTGGCCTCATTTTCAGATAGGTACTCCCCTTGCAGGGGTTAGAGATGGCATCCAGGAAGTCGGGACTCACATCTCCCACTGTTTTGAGTCACCCCTAGCGAGTGACAGCAGACTCTTCCCCCATTGGCTTTAGCTCAAATCCCAGGGTTCACTCTGACCCATTTCTGGGTTATGTGCTCAGACCTGAGCCAGTTACTGTAACCAGCAGGCAGACATATTCTGATAGGCCAGTTGTGAATGGACAGAAAGGCCAGTTGGGGGAGAGCTGCCCCAGGGCTAAGAAGGAGGCACAGGTATTCAACCCTGGATAACTGAAGAGCTGATGTGGTGGGGTGCCACATGGGCTGGGAAGGGCCTGAGCCGTGACCTGCTCTGCTCCTCAGATGGCCTCGTGTCCTTCCAGTTGCTGCCCAGGCATCGGTCCGTGTGCAGTGCAATTCCAGGTACCCCGGGTCTGTTGAGGGCAGGGAATAGGGTGGGCTTGGGAAGGTTGGGGGGCAATCGGGGATGTAGGAGAGCAGGGAAGGCGGGGGATAGGTCATGGGAAAAGACGGGCAGTTTCTTGGGGATGGGTGGAGAGTCACTAGGATAGTCATGGCAGTCACAGAGACCATGGAGGGGGATGGGGCTGGAGGGGCTTCTCTGGACCTCTGCCTTTCCTCCCCAGTTGCCAACTGCTCAATCACCTGGGCCATATTCATTGCTGGTGACTACAATCTACTGATGCTGGTGGAGATTGTAGGCCCTGCCTCCTCGAAGTATTTCCAGGTGGTCAGCTATGACCTGGGTAATTGGGGCACCACTGGGGGCTGCTAAGCGGGAAGGGGCAGGAGCTGGGGTTATGAACTGCTGCTCCATCCTGTGGCATCTGTGCTCAACAGATAGCAGAAAGGAAACTAGGTCAGGGGCAGTGGTGGAGAACAGGCCGAGTGGTCTGGGAAAACAGAGGAAGTCAATGAGACTGGAGCAGAGGGGGAAGGGGAGGGAGGCAGATTGGAAGCATGAGCAGATGTGAGACCTGGGAGGGCCTTGTGGCTCACAATAAGATTTGATGTGAGCTGATGGAGTGAGAATAGGGCTGCTGTGTACAGGGCTTCCCAGGAGTACTGGTGGTAAAGAACCCGCCTGCCAGTGCAGGAGACAATAAGAGACATGGGTTTGGAAAGATCCCCTGAAGGAGGGCGTGGAAACCCACTCCAGTCCCCTTGCCTGGAGAATCCCATGGACAGAGAAGCCTCGAGGGCTACAGTCCACAGGTTTGGGTGCTACCGAAGCAACTTAGCGGGTGTGCATGTATCTGGAGCTCCCCTGCCAAGGAATCAAGTCCTCTGCCCTCACAGGACTGTATCCTCTTAGAGGAAGTACCTTTTTATAATTCACATGAAGAAATTCTAAGGACTAAAGAGCCTGGTGGGCTACAGCCCATGGAGTCGCAAAGAGTTGGACGTGACTTTGCAACTAAACAGCAGCAGCAAGAGTGGGCCCAAATGGGAAGCTGTTGGGATGGGGTTGGAGGCGTTGGGGAGCTGGGAACTTGCTCAGTTGCAGGGCTTGAACACTCAGGGTCTCAGGAGATTTTGCTGTGTCTTTCCCACCTGTAGTCAGTGATTACCTGGTTGTGCTCTACACCATCCCGGAATTCATCCCTGACGGTAGGAGGGGAAGGCAGAGGGGGCTGGATAAGTGGGTGGGTGCCAGGAGAGGCCCAAGCGACCCCACCTCACTGCCGTGTCCACTTTGCCTGTGCCCCCTGCCAGCTCGAGGCCTGGAGTTCCTGACGATTCTAGGGACAGAGTCCTATACCAACTTTCCGATGGTCCCCAAGGGCATGTCCTACAACCCATATAACAACCTGCTGCTCATCTGGGGCAACTTCCTCCTCCAGAGGTATGGAGCCAGCCTCCCCAGCCCCACGTAGGGTGGGGCTCCATTCTGAAGTCACCAAGTTTTCAGGGTTTGTATGCCCAAGGCCAGAAGTGATCAGAACCATCATAGGGGAAAACGTGGGCTGGGGTGGGCACAGATAGAATAGGGGAAGCTGATATTTTAAAGCTGGGAGTCCTTTTAAAAAAACAAACAACGTTTTACCCTTATTTATTTTTGGCTCCACTGGGTCTTGGTTGCTGCGCGTGGACTCTTCTCTAGTCGCAGCGAGCAGGGGCTATTCTTCACGATGCATGGGCTTCTCATTGCAGTGGCTTCTCTTGCTGCGGAGCTCAGGCGCTAGGCATGAGGGTTTCAATAGCTGAGGCACTTGGCCTCATTAGTTGTGGTGCATGAGCTTAGTTGCTCTGCAGCATGTGGGACTGAACGCACAGCCTCTGTATTGGCAGGCAGATTCTTAACCACTGGACCACGAGGGAAGTCCCAGTGGTGGGAATCCTTTCTTAAATGAAACCTGCTATGAGGACCCAACCTGTGTGAGCAATAGAGGGACCTGGCCCGGGGAGAGGGTAGGATGCTTTTCACCCTTCTGCCAACTCTGTGGGGTGTTGCCAAACTGCCAGTTTGGTCGACGGCTCTTGTTTATGGATGGGCAGGTCAGCCAGAGGGTTTGGAGATGGGGGGCAGAAACTAGAGTCCCAGGCTTCCTTTGTGCGTTCTCATCAGCCTGGCGAAGTGAGTAGATGGTTCCTGCAGCGGCATGTCAGGACTAGGCAGGGAAGCAGATATTCTCCGGGTCTCACCTGGGTGTCCTGACCTCCCACCTCTGCCCTTTCAGTTTTAACAATGAAAACTTCATTTACCTGGCGGACTTTCCCAAGGAGCTGTCCATCAAGTACCTGGTGAACTCGTTCCGAGGGGACATGGCCATTGTCACCGAGAATGAGGAGGTGGACTTCCCTGCCCTTCTCCCCACTTCCTTTCTGCCTAGCCCCAAAGCCCAGGGGTCTCTCTTCTCCCCCACCCCGTCAGGGTAAAAGGGCCCAGGAGAGGGAACATTCTCAGGGACCCTGGGGAATGGAAGGGCAGCAGAAGCTCCATTTATAGCTGAGAATCCTTGAACTCAAAAAGGATGTGTCTTTTCCAAAGGTGCTGGAGACATAGTGGGCAGTGAGTCAGCTGTGGGCCCTGCCCTCACAGGGTCCCAGTCCAGTTGGGAGGATGGATTCATTCCCAGACAGTGACAGTTCAGAGCAGCCAAGGCTGCAGTGGGGAAAAGAGCGCTCATGGAAGTTCAGACCTTGTCTGGGGGTATATGCATCAGGGAGGGCTTCATAGAGGAGGCCACGTGGAGGCAGGATGTGCTGGAGGCTGAAGAGGATCCTCCAAGCTGAAGCTAAGGAGGAGGCTTGGTCTGCAGCCAAATGAGTTAGGGGATGAGAGGGTGGGCATCAGTGCAGAGGTGGGAAACTGAGGCCGAGGGGATGCTGAGACCCTGAAGGGGGCAAAGAGCGAGAAGGGAGACTTCCTGGCCATCCAGTGGTTAGGACTTCACCTTCCATTGCAGCAGGTGTGGGTTCAATCCCTGGTCGGGCAGCTGAGATCACACATGTCTCAGGGCCAAAAAACCAAAACAGGAAATAGAAGCAGTATTGTAACAAACTCAATAACAACTTTAAAAATGGTCCACATTAAAAAAGAATCTTAAAAAGGGTGAGAAGGGAAAAAGAGGGCTTAGCCCTCAGATCCCCAGCCTTCAGGCAGCGTGTATATTAGGAATGGTTACATTGCAAGTAATGAAAACTCAAGCAGACTGAAATGCTGAAGAAATGTATCATGGGGCGTGAGGGCTGGAAGCAGAGGTGGTGGGGTCTGAGAAGCAGAAGGATGTCTCACCTGGTCCCAGCCGGAGGTGAGCACCCAAGACTCACCCCTCAGGGAGGGGGTCCTCGCCCCTCAGAGGGAGGGGTGGGGGTCACAGCGCCCACAGGCCTCACGCACACACCTGGCTGTCACACCCCCAGATCTGGTATCTCCTGGAGGGCAGCTACCAGGTGTATCAGCTGTTCCCGTCCAAGGCCTGGGAGGTGTACATCAACCTCCAGGTTCTTCAGCAGTCCTCTCTCTATGCCCCCAATGAGACCATGGTCACCCTCTTCTACGAAGACAACAAACTGTACCAGGTGCCAAGGCGGGGGGATGGTGCGGGCGAGACATGGGGGAGCTGCAGGGTGGCTGACACCAGCTCATGTGACCCGTACCTTCCCACTGCAGCTGGTGTACCTGATAGACAACCAGCAGGGCAGGCTTGTCAAGAGGCTCATGCCCGTGGAGCAGCTACTGATGTACCAGCAGATCAGTGATAAATATCTCTTGGAACGGCAAGGGTGAGAAGATACTGAACCATAGAGATAGTCAGAGAGCCTTAGGCACTGCCATCTGAAGCTCCCATTCTGGGGTGTGGGGTGGGGAGAGACCAAGCCATCCTCAGTGACAGCCTTTAGGCTCAAAGGAGGAGGGGTCTAACCAGCCTGGGGGCAAGGTGCATCAGGGAGGGCTTCAACAAGAAGAGGTGCATGAAGGGTGAGGAGAACTGAGTGGGGAAGGGTGTTCCAGCAGGGGGAACCACTTGTGCCAAGTGGAAAGGGGATTGGGTGGCCAACAACCGAGAGGGAGTGCAGTATGGATAGAATGCGTCGCCAGTGAAGTGCCCTGGAGACCAGGCGGAAAAGGTGACCCTGGTGGTCATAGGGAGTAACTTGAACCTCATGGTCAGATTTTACGTCCTTCTGCTCACCTGCAGAGGAGCCCAGGGAGGCAGCTGGGAGTGGTGGAGGAGTGGGGTGGAAGAACCCTTAGAAGGCTGAGTACCGTGGAGGGGTCGGGGAGAGTCTAGGATGCGGTCCAGGACTCTGTTCTGAGGGGTCGAGGGACAAGCAGATGAATATGTCCAGGAGCCGAACCTGAGGAGGGCGGTCAGGGATTGCGTAGGTCGGGATCAGCCTTGCGTAGTCAGCCGCGCAGGAGTGGGAAGCAGGCCCGCGGAGGTTCCTGGTGCGCGGATCCCGGGAAAGGCAGCTTCCGTCCCCCACCATCGCCGCTCAGGAGCCACCTGACGCTGTCCTTCGCCAACTTCTGCCCCTTCACGGTGATGCGTCTGCGGGAGCTGCCCAACCCGCAGATCTACACGCGCCAGGAGCGCTACCGCGCGCAGCCACCGCGTGTCTTGGAGCCCTGGGGCTTCCACAGCGAGAACTCGCTGGCTGTCTATCAGGGCCTCGTCTACTACCTGCTCTGGCTGCACTCGAAGTACGACAAGGTGGGCGCCGTCCGGGGCGGGTCCTCCCTGAGGCGGTATCGCAGGGGCTTCTACGGAGAACCGCGGCGGAGGGCGGAGCAGAGCAGGGCCGCCTCGGCGCTTCCGAGGCTGAAGCGGGGCCGAGGAGGGGATCAAGCTCGGCTCAGAAGAGACGGCTTTGGGCTGGGGGAGAGGGTAGGCGGTCGGGCCGAAAGCCGGGGTTGGGTGTGTATCTTTCAGTTTGGGCCAGGGGCTGGGACTGAGGCTGGGGACACTGCCCTCTTGACATACCCACCCCCTCCCCTCGGCGCCTGCAATTCCTGCAGCCATACGCGGACCCAGTGCACGACCCCACCTGGCGCTGGTGGAAGAACAAGAAGCAGGACCAGGTGCGTGGAGAGGATGGCTAGTGGGGGGAAGGGCTGAGATCGGGTCTCCCCCTTACCGTCCCCCTGTCCGGGCCCTGACTTTGCCCCGCACCCCGTCGCCTAGGATTACTACTTCTACCTGGCCAGCAACTGGCGGAGCGCGGGCAGTGTGCACGTTGACATGACCAGCTACGAAAAGATCTACGACCTCAAGGCCGAGAACGAGCTGCCCGAGCGCATCTTCCTGGACAAGGGTACCAGCTACAGCTTCTCAGTCTTCCTGACCGCCGGGAAGCCAGAAGTCCAGCAGGGTCTGTGGGCGGGGCCTGGGTGGTGCCTGGGGGCGGGGCTTCGACTGGGTCACGCCCTAAGCCTTAACCCCTCTGCTCCAAGCAGGCCCCTCCTTCCAGGTGCTGAGCCCAGTGGATCTGGCTGTGGTGCTGGCGGACCCCGACTGCATTGAGGCAATAGTGAAGGAGAAGGTCCTTATTAATCGCAACTCGGTGCTTTTCTGGGTGAGACTAGGTGGAGAAGAGGCGCTGAGATGATGGCAGAGCTACTGGGGCAGTATACCTGTTAGAAGCCCGCGGTTATTTGAACGGAGCCTGGGTCCTCCCGCTGGCCTCCTGACCCCTTCATTTCTGCCCCCACCCCCAGGTTACGCTCAGTGATAAAAGGTCTTGCTTTGACCAGGGAATTAGTGGACATCACCTCATGAAGACCTCCATGCTAGTCAAGGTGTGTGGTCCAAGCCTGGAGGGTAGGGACGCAGATGAGGGGTAGGACTAAGCCATGGAGTCCCGTCTCATCTTCTGCTCCTACTCGCAGGTGTTGGGCTCGTCTGGGCACTGCTTCCAGAACACGAACCAGGGGCCTCGTATGCAAGTATTGGACTTGGGGTCCTGGGCCCTGTGCTGGGAGGGAAGGGTGTGGGTCAGTCTCAGAAGGGTGGGATCTGAGGGCTCTAGCTGGGAATCCCATTTTTGCCTTCCTAATTTTTTCTTTCTCATACATTTTTATCGTTTACCCCACCCAGCCGCCCCCTCCCTCCTTTAATCCATTCATGTTTTCAGGAAGGGCCGCATTGCGTAGAATGTACACAAATTTGTGTGTTCCTTTTAATACTGTTCTTCTAGGGGAAGTTAAGTATCTGTGACACAGGGCTTGTTTTTCCAACTGGTCCAAAGGTGGCATGTGAACAAGCCACTCCCTTCATGCCTTGCTCTTCTCTTGCTCGCTCACACATGCTTTGTTGAAGCCTTTGGGTCCTTGGTTCTTCACCTGCTATGGAGGCAGTCAGTGAGGCTCTGAGAGATGCAGACGTCTGCTCCGAGTAACCCCTGGAGCTAACAAGTGGTAGAGGAGGCCTTGTTCTCATCCACTTCCCTGCCCACTCTCCAGGAGACAGACCCTGGTATTTCTCTTTCCTGGGTTAGTATGCGTGCATGCCGGGGAAGGCAATGGCACCCCACCCCAGTACTCTTGCCTGGAAAATCCAATGGACGGAGTAGCCTGGTGGGCTGCAGTCCATAGGGTCGTTAACAGTCGGACAGACTGAGCGACTTCACTTTCACTTTTCTCTTTCATGCATTGGAGAAGGAAATGGCAACCCACTCCAGTGTTCTTGCCTGGAGAATCCCAGGGATGGGGGAGCCTGGTGGGCTGCCGTCTATGGGGTCACACAGAGTCGGACATGACTGAAGTGGCTTAGCAGCAGCAGCAGCAGCATGCGTGCATGCTAAGTCGCTTCAGTCATGTCTGATCCTTTGTGACCCCATGGACTGTAGCCTGCCAGGCTCCTCTGTTCATGAGATTCTTCAGGCAAGAATACTGGAGTGGGTTGCCATGCCCTCCTCCAGGGGATCTCCCCAGCCAGCCCAAGGATAGAACCCTTATCTCTTATGTCACCTGCATTGGCAGGTGGGTTCCTGCCACTATTGCCACCTGGGAAGCCCGAGTTGCTATGACCCAGGGCAATTTAAAAAAGGGACTTGTAACAGCTCCCAACTCCTTGGATTACATGGGAGATTCAGGGTCGAATGCAGGGAAGAGTGACCACAGCCCAGTAACTGTTTCCTGCTAAACTTAGTAGTACACACTATTTTCCTCTTCATCACAACCCCAGAAAGTCCATTAATATCTCTATTTGGGCCCAGCAGATCCCTTCCAGGAATCTGATCCGCAGCACACAGTTACTGCAAAAGACTTGGAGACATTCTAAGTGTTCATTACTAGGGGAGTAGTTAAATAAAAGGTGGTACATCCGTTCAGTGGAAAACTATGCAGCAATTTAAAAAGAACAGGGTGTGTGTGTGGGTGGGGTGGTGAATTCCCTGGTGGTCCAGTGGTTAGGAGTCAGTGTTTTCACTCTTGTGGCCCAGGTTCAATCCCTGGTTGGGGAACTAAGATCCCACAGGCCTCGTGGTGTGGCAAAAAAAAGAAAAAGAAAAAAATAAGAGCAAGGCGGCAGAGATCTCCACATACTGCAACAGTGTATACTTGATATTGATAACATATATTCATGTTTGCTTTTATTTTCATGAAGAAACTATGGGGGAAAGTGCAAAAAAGTATTCATAATGGTTCCCTACTGGTTGAATGAGCCCTTCCCTGGTGGCTCAGAAGGTAAAGAGTGTGCCCACAGTGCGCGAGACCCGGGTTTGATCCCTGGGTTAGGAAGATCGCCTGAAGAAGGAAATGGCAACCCACTCTAATATTCTTGCCTGGAAAATCCCATGGACAGAGGAGCCTGGTGGGTACAGTCCATAGGGTCACAAAGAGTTGGACACGACTGAGTGACTTCACTTTCTTTCTTTCTTTACTGATTGAACAGGGAAGAGTCAGGACAGTTGGGGGATAGGAATGGAAGTGAAATTTTCACTATGTATATATGTGTGTGTGTGTGTGTATCCCAAGATATATCTACTTATCTATCTGACCATGATACCCACCTAAAGATGGATTTTAAAAAGTCAATGATTTTTTAAAAAGCATCTACTCTTTTTTTTATTGTAGCTTTTTACAAAAATATATATTTTTTAATCTTTGGTTGCACTGGGTTCTCCTTGCTCTGTGCAGGCTTTCTCTAGTTGCATCAAGTGGGGGCCACTCTTCACTGTGGTGCATGGGCTTCTCACTGGGGTGGCCTCTCTTGTTGTAAGACACAGGCTCTAGGCCTGTGGGCTTCAGGAGTTGCAGCCCTTTGGCTCAGTAGTTGTGACTCCTGGGCTCCAGAGCACAGGTTCAATAGTTGTGACACTTGGGCTCAAGGCTTGTGAGATCTTCCCGGATCAGGGATCAAACCCATATATCCTGCATTGGCAGGTGGATTCTTCATCACTGAGCCACCAGGGAAGCCCCAAGATACTGTATGTTAAAAGGTGATGTGCACTAGGAAAAAAAGAAACAGGCAAGAGGCATAGGTAGGGAAGCCTTTTCCATAGGATGGCTTGGGGAAGACCCTGGTGAGGAGGAAACATTTGAGCAAAGACTTGAAGGAGGAGAAGAAGTGAGCATGCAGTTATGTATCCGGAGGCATGCCAGTGAGAGGGGACAGATAGCAGAGGCCTGGAGATGGGAGTATGTTTCCTGTCTTAGACTAAAGGAATAATAAGGAGCAAGCATGGCTGGAGCAGGGTGTACAAGGAAGACGGTTGAGAGAGATGAGGTTGAAGAAGTGTTGGGCAGGTCACATAGGAGGCGTCTGAGCAGAGGGGTGACTCAGGTTTCACAGAGTCCGTCTGGCTGTAAGTGTGGGACAGCCTGGAGGGGAGAGACAGGGCAGGGAGACCATGGGGAAAAGAAGGTTGGGCCAGCCCAAGTAGGGCAGAAGAGTTGGGGGAAGAGAGTGGCTCTATCTTGAACTCGAGAGAACAGAATTTCTGAATGGACTGGATGTGGGGTTGAGAGAAAGAGAGGTTTCCAGGAAGAAACCAAGGCTTTTTAGCTTGAACACGGAGGGATGGAGTGCCATGAAGAGGTGGGGTGTGGAAAGATCGAATCTGAGAAATCTTCACAGTGATTCAGTGGCTGATAGTTGCAGAGTCTTTGGCTCAGGCACAATCTGTGGCCAAAACCGCTCTCCACAGAAGCCAGCAAGCCCAGATCGCAGTCTCTGGATGCCTCTGTCCTTCTGACAATGGGGTGAAATCCCTGGGCCCTAGCCCCAGAATAGGCCAGGAACCTTTCATTCCCAAGCCACTGAGCTCCCATCCTGGGCCCTGCTTCCCTCACGCATCCCATGCTTCCCCCAAGTCTACTGTGGGGGAAATCAGGCTCCAGCTCGGCTCCTCATTGTCTCAGTTTTTGGCTATGCAGGCCTGTGGGATCTTAGTTCCCCAGCCAGGAATTGAACCTGGACCCTTGGCAGTGAAATCAGAGTCCTAACCACCGGACCAAGAGGGAATTCCCTCAGCTTCAGCCAATTAAAGTCCAACAAGGAGCTGGGACTTCCCTGGTGGCTCAGACTGTAGAGAATCTGCCTGCAATGCAGGAGACCTAGGTTTGATCCCTGAGTTGGGAAGATCCCCTAGAGGGGGAAATGGCAACCCACTCCAGTATTCTTGCCTGGGAAATCCCATGGACAGAAGAGCCTGGCTGGCTACAGTCCACGTGGTCTCAAAGAGTTTGACACGACTGAGTGACTAACACACACAGGAGCTGGCTGCTTCCCAGGCGTAGGTGTTAGTGGTTTTGTATGTCTTATTCTGAAGGCAGTTGGTAGCCGCCTGACTCAGTTTGAATCCCGGCTCTACCACATTCCCAGCCATGTGTGTGACTTCAGATAATTAATAAGTGACCTGACTTCTCTGTGCCTCACTTTTGCCATCTCATTAAATGGAGCTGTTAATGGTCTATATTACGCACGGTTGTTTTGAGGATTAAACGCACTTGAATATGTAAAGCTCTGCGCAGAATCCTTCCATGCCTTGTGCACAGTCAGAACTATGCAAGCGCTTGCTGTTTTTCTTGTTTTAACGGTAATAATAATAACCAGCTTGGCCCTAGTGAGGGTGAGCCTGGCAGGTAGTGATGGTGTGTGGGGGAGGAGGGGTGTCCCTCCCGCCAGCCCCCCAGAGCCAGGCTTTTCTCCTCCCGCTCAGAGCAACCTGATGGTGCCAGTGCTTATCGGCTGCCCGCCAGGCAAGCGCCTGGCTTTCGACATCACCTACACGCTGCAGTACAACCGCGCTCAGAACAAACACTACTTCGACTGCGTCAGAGTGGACCCGGAGATGCCCTGCTTTCTCTTCCGGGACAGTGGGTGTCCAGCGCCCGCTCCCTTGCCCTCCCCGGCCCTGCCCGCCTGCCCGCGCGCTGCCCCCGCCCATCCTCTGCTCTTCCTTTGGGTCCTTTCATCTCTCCTCCTTCCCCTCTCTCATTTCTCCTCCCGGCCTCCACCCCTCCGACCCCACAGTCTTCTACCCATTCTTCTTGATCCAAGATTTGGTGACGGGCGATTCTGGCAGTTTTCAGGGCAGGTAAAGCGGGGGCCAAGCCAGCGGCTGACGGGAGTGGGCTGGGGGCAAGGGACTGGGGTGGGGCGCAGAGAAAAGGGGGTGGTAGAGGTGAGGCAGGACTCCAGACAGCCCCTTCGAATCTCTGCTCCCCACAGCTACGTGCTGAAGGTGGTGGGCGGCGGGCCCACCCTTGACACCATCAAGGAATACAGTGAGGAGGAAATCTACCGCTTCAACAGCCCCCTGGACAAGTAATTCCTGTGGGACCAGGCCCATAATCCGCCCTTCTTCCCCTGCAGGCCCCCTCCAGCTGCCCAGCTACAGACCAAACCTGGCTGCAAGCCAAACCCACAGGGCCCCGCCCACAGCGCAGGCTCCCAGGCTCCTGCAAACTTTAGCGCTCCTGTGGCATGAGGCTCCACCCACCCAATCCCGACCCCTTCCCCGCCTCCTTTTGGGGCCTCGGTCCGCTGAGGCCCCGTCCCCCACTGAGGTTACCCCTGCCTGCGCAGGACTGGTAGCCTCATCTGGACCACGGAGAACACAACGACCACCGAGGACTTGTCCTTCAACATCATGTCCCACAACAGTTTAGGCATCGAGTGAGTGCCTGGGCCGACTGCAGGCCCCCTTCTCCCCCATCTGCCCACATTCTGTCGGGCCTTTCCATCCATTCTGCCTCCAGGAGACTCGTAGGTCCTCAAGCTACACTGACTGTCTTTGTATTCCTCGAATGAGACTGACTTTGACCTTCATGCAAACTGGATCCTTTATCCACAGGACTGGTCCCTCTTAATCTTTCTTCAGGCCTTAGTTCAGATGCCACTTCCTCCAGGAGGACTTTTCTGACTGTTCTAGGTGGGACAGTTGGCTCTCGCATCCTCTGGTACCTTCCCTATTCTCACCCTGACCCTCTGAGCTGTCACTGTCTCTTGTGGAGTCTGTCTCTCTTAAAAATCCAGGTCTAGAACAGATAACAGAGTATTTGTAGAATGAGACAATGAACAAATTCATTCATTCTTGGTAGGCATTTATTGACCTTTGAATGGAGGTATCAATGAATGAATAAAACAATGAAGTAATGTTAGCATATAGCAGGAATTCCCTGGCGGACCAGTGGTTAGGACTTTATGCTTCCACTGCTGGAGGCCTGGGCTTGATCACTTGTTGGGGAACTAAGATCCTGCAAGCTGTGTGGCATGGCCAGGAGGGAAAAAAAAAAAAAAAAAGCATATAGGGCCTCAGTAGCTGTTTTTTTTTTTTTTAAGTTCTCAAAATTTTTATTACGAACAGAACAGTGACAGAATATAAGCTTACAATTGTTGTTGTTTATTCTATGGGGTCACACAGAGTCAGACACGACTGAAGTGACTTAGCAGCAGCAGCAGCAGCAGCAGTCTATAAGTTGTATCTGACTCTTTGCCACCCTGTGGACTGTAGCCTGCCAGGCTCCTCTGTCCATGGAATTTCCCAAGCATAAACAAGTATTTTTTGATTTAATGAATGAAAGAAAATGATGCCATAAGCAAATAAAGGAAAATAATGAGTGAACAAAGTAACCAACTTGTACCTAGTCAGTATTCAACCTGCATTTATTGACTATATGAAAAAAGGAATGAAGATGCGACTTTGTACCTAGCAGCTGCTCCAGCTCTATTTGTGCCATGAAGGAATAAAGGCAGCAAAGAATAAATGAGGAACCGGCACATCATAGGTATACAATCCATAATCTAGATGAATACATAGTAACGGAGGAACTGACAACTCCCCTAAAGAAGGGAGGAAAAGAATGGATAAACAAACAGCCTGTCTCCTGGTAGGGGGTCAGTCAGCCTTACCAGCTGAATGAGTGAAGGCGTGAATAAGGGAGAGAGGTAGGAGGCTGCACCGAGTTAGTGCTCATCCAGAACTTGTTGGGTAGAGGGGAAGATCAGGGGCTGTCACGCGCTAGGCATGATTTGTACCACAAGTGCCTGAACTTGCTCCCCCAGGTGGCTATGTCAGGAGAACTCACCGTGCCATGACATCATTCCCCACAACATCTTTGCCCCTGAATTCTTCTTCAAGGTGTTGGTGAGCAATAGGTGAGGCACACAGCTGAGGTGGGATCGGGGGCTTCCTGGGGGAGGTACCCACCTCCTCCCCACCCCATCCTGACCCCCATCCCCACCAGAGGTGTGGATGAGAGCACCTATTGTGACTACCAGCTCACCTTTCTGCTGCACATCCATGGGCTCCCGCTCAGTGCCAGGCGGGCCTTCCTCATCCTCCTGGTAAGTGGCTGCCCTGGAGCTGCCCTGCCTGGTGGAGGCCTGCTCCCCACTCCGAACCCAGACTGCCTACCGTTGCCTGTTGGCCTATTTCCTGCAGGTGTCAGCCAGCCTGTTTGTCGGCCTGGTGATTCTCTACATCGTCTGCTGCCTTCTGTCACCCTACATGGTGAAGTTTTGCAGTATCCTTCGCTGGAAGATCAACAGCATCATTGGCTTAGAATCTTACTATACCTACAGCACCCCCTCCGACAGCAGGGTCTTTAGCCCTCCGGGACTGTGTCCTGGAGGAGCTCCAGGTTAAAGTCCAGGGTTGTCTACAAGGGGGCAGAGGAGAACAAGGCTGAAACTTGACGCCTTGAAGAGGTGGCCTCTGGCCTGCCCCAGCCACCACCCACCCTTATCTCTTATGTCCTGGGTTGCCTTGGACATGCAACCTATCACTTGCTCATCCTAGGCCTTTCCCCGTTTTGCTTGAATTTTCACTTGGCGTTTCAGCATCAGCTATGGAACCTTGTAAGGACTCGTGTTCAGTTAGTTTGTACCACCCAGTTGCATCGGTTATTAAAATGTCAAAGTCCTCCTGTGCCAAGCTGGTACGTAGCGGCTTCTCTATGCCTGCTGGCTCAACCACTCCCCAGAGTGCCCCAGACCTCCCTACAGTCCAGCAGGATCCTCCATGACCCAGGTCCGTTGCCATGGCCTGCAGTCTGTTCTGATTGTTCAGTGCCTAGGTTTAAAGCTAACTGTGAAAGATTTTGAATGGAAACACCTATCTACTGTCTAGTTTAAGGAAGGGTCTCTGGGGAGATTTAGATTTTTGTTTCATGCATTGGAGAAGGAAATGGCAACCCACTCCAGTATTCTTGCCTGGAGAATCCCAGGGAATATGCCTGCTGGCTCAACCACTCCCCAGAGTGCCCCAGACCTCCCTACAGTCCAGCAGGATCCTCCATGACCCAGGTCCGTTGCCATGGCCTGCAGTCTGTTCTGATTGTTCAGTGCCTAGGTTTAAAGCTAACTGTGAAAGATTTTGAATGGAAACACCTATCTACTGTCTAGTTTAAGGAACAGTCTCTGGGGAGATTTAGATTTTTGTTTCATGCATTGGAGAAGGAAATGGCAACCCACTCCAGTATTCTTGCCTGGAGAATCCCAGGGATGGGGGAGCCTGGTGGGCTGCCATCTATGGGGTCGCACAGAGTCGGACACGACTGACGCGACTTAGCCGCAGCAGCAGCAACAAAAATTTCTGTGGTCCACGTGGAAATGGTAATTTATGGAGTTTGTTAATACGGGCTTCAGGTACAGCTTGATCCAGAAGCTTCAATGTCCATAGAATTCTGGCCCCATTTCTCTAGCCTTCCCTGCCCTGCCCTCATCTGAGGGTGGTCTCTGACCTTAGGCCAGTGCATCTCACAGTCTGAGGCAGCACATCCATATGGTTTATTATCCAGAGAAAAAAAGGGGCTGGAGTCCAACATTCTCAGCAAAAGTCCTATTGGTCACTCTGATTGGATGGGGTTGAATCATAAACTCAATACTTTGCCACTCACTCTGCCAGACGGATGAGACCTTATTTGACTTAAGCCCTTCAGAACCCTCCTCTGAAGGTGAGGGTTGTCAATCCCATCCTGATCTCTTGCTTATGTGTGGGGAAGGGACATTGTTGTAAGGAACATGTGTGTCAAGAAGGGAAAAAGGAGGACTTCCCTGGTGGTCCAGTGGTTAAGAATCCATCTGCCAATGCAGGGGACATGGGTTCCTTCTCTGGTCCAGGAAGATCCACATACCTTGGGGCAACTAAGCCCATGCACTCCAACTATTGAGCCCCCGCACTTTAGAACCTGGGAGCCACAACTTCCGAGCCGGTGCACCACAGCTCCCGAAGCTCGCGCGCCCTAGAGCCCGCGCCCTGCGCAAGAGAAGCCACTGCAAAGAGAAGCCTGCATGCCGCAGAGAGAGCGCATCCTCCACTTGCTACAGCTAGAGAGGACCCACACCCAGCAGCACAAGCCAGCACAGCCAATAAATAAAAATGTAAAAGTAAGAAGGGGAAATGGAGACCAGAAGTCAAAAAGCTAATGTGCCCATGTCCTCCACTTCCTGTCCACCCAATGGGCTCCGCTCTAGCCCCTCCCCAGAGGTCTTGGGTGGAGTGACTGTGCAGGTCCTCTGACCAGCCCCTCCACTCCTTCACTGGAGAAGCAGAGCCCCAGGGGACACACCCTCTGAGGGGTTGCCAGCGCAGACAGCTGAACCAGCTTGTCCATGCTGAGGCAGCATAGCTCCAGAGCGGGCAAGGCCACTGAGGTCACATTACAGAGTTTGGGAATCATCAGAGGAGCATTCAGAGTGGAGAAACTGAAGGACGTGGTCAGATGTGGAAGGATGCTCTGGCTGCCCTGTGGAGGACAGCTCAGCTCTCAAGGCAGCAGGCCAGGGACTGGTGCAGGAAGGGACGGTGCTGGACCAAAGCCTGGTGTAGGAAGGAGGAGAGGGGGCAGGCAGGAGGCATGCTCAGGAGGTCTAGTGAACAGGCTGTGAGGCTGGCAGGCCATGGAAGGGGAGTGGGTGCTTTTAGGAAAAGGTCCAGGCTTCTATCCTGGGGACTGGGGGACAAAGAGGCTATTTCTGAGATGAAAACTGAGGAAAAGGAACAGGTTAGGGGGAGACACTGAGACCATTTGGGGTCACAGTAGGTGTGGGAGGTCCCAGAGACTTCTAAAGGAGTCTATTCAGGAGGCTGCGGGAACCTCAGGTCTGGGGTTCAGCAGGGAGGTCAGCGATGGCCAGGCAATATGCACCATAATCAATGTACAGATTTATCAACAAAATTCATTGCACTAATGCAAATTAAGGAGAATGTGACGAGACAACATCCTGTTTTGACCTAAGTCCATTTGAACTGCTGTAACGGAAGACCATAGACTTAGGTGGCTTACAAATAACGTAAATTTATTTCTCATACTGCTGGAGGCTGGGAAGTCCCAGATCAAGGCCCTGGCAGATGTGGTGTCTGGTGAGAACCTGCTTCCTGGTTCATGGGTGACCATCTTTTTACTGTGTCCTCATGTGGCAGCCACCAGGGCTTCCCTGGTGCTCAGCAGTAAAGAACATGCCTGCCAACGCAGGAGATGCGGGTTCAATCCCTGGGTCGGGAAGATCCCCTAGAGAAGGAAATGGCAACCCACTCCAGTATTCTTGCTTGCAGAATCCCCATGGACAGAGGAGGCTGGAGGGCTACAGTTCATGGGGTTGCAAAGAGTCGGACACACCTGAGCGACTAAACAGTGACAACACATGGTAGAAAGGATGAGGAAGGTCACTGGGGCCTCTTTTATAAGGGCATTAATCTCAATTACGAGGGTCCTGCCCTCACAACCTAATCCCCTCCTGATACAGTTACGTTAGGGGTTAGGTTTCAACATAGGAATTTGTTTGGGACTCAAACTTTCAGTCTTGCAGATCCCTTTTCTTAGATTAGCAAGTAATCTTCACGATGTTCTATTAGGAAAATTATATCATTATCCCCATTTCATAGATGAAGAAACAGAGGCTCAGGTGTGCCACCTGTATGATTACATAAATAGATATCTGCAAAAGCTTTTTCTAAAATTCAACATCCATTTCTTGTATTAACCCTAAATCAGATAGAAATAGAAGGAAGCTGAGCAAGGTTATCAACTTACCTGATTACTAAAGACAGATCGCATATGGCAGATGGCAATTAAATGCCAAAGCCATTTTCAATAAAATTTTATAGGTAGAGTCCACATACATGAAAAACAGCTAATAAACATGTTCAGTTAAGTTGAAGTGCACAAAATCAACTGAAAAATCAGTTACATTTCTATACACAAGCAATGAATAATCAGAAAAAAAATTTTTAAAAACAATCCTACTTACAACAAAAAGAATAAAATATTTAAGAATAAATTTATACAAGGAGGAAAAAGACTTGTGTTCTGAAAACTACAAAATATTGCTGAAAGCCATTAAAGACTTAAATAAATGGAGAAACATCCCATGTCCATGAATTAACATTGTTGGCAATCCCATCTGTATTAGTTTGCTGCTGCTGCTGCTGCTAAGTCACTTCAGTCGTGTCCGACTCTGTGTGACCCCATAGACGGCACCCCACCAGGCTCCCCCATCCCTGGGACTCTCCAGGCAAGAATACTGGAGTGGGTTGCCATTTCCTTCTCCAATGCATGAAAGAGAAAAGTGAAAGTGAAGTCGCTCAGTCTGTCCGACTGTCAGCGACCCCATGGACTGCAGCCCACCAGGCTCCTCCGTCCATTGGATTTTCCAGGCAAGAGCACTGGGGTGGGGTGCCATTGCCTTCCCCGGGATTAGTTTGCTAGGGCTGCCCTAACAAGACACCTCTTGAGATCTTTTATGCCTGGCTTCTGAGGCCTCTCTTCTTGGCTTGCTAATGACTTCCCTCTGGTGGTGGGCTCACAGTCTTTCCTCTGTGGGGTCATGTCGCTGGTATCTCTTGGTGTGTCCAAATGTAGTCCTCTTATAAAGACACCTTTCAGATTGGATTAGGGTCCACTGGGCCTTGTTTTAAAATAATCAGCTTTCCAAAGATGGATTTCAGGTCTTAGCTGCAGCATGGGGCCTCTCTAGTCGTGGCACCCAGGCTGAGTTGCCACCCAGCATGGGGAATCTTAGTTCCCTGTGTGTTGGTCGTTCAGTCGTGTGCAACTCTTTGCAACCACATGGACTGTAGCCCACCAGGTTCTTCTGTCCATGGAATTTCCCAGTCATGAATACTGGAGTGTGTTTCTATTTCTTCCTCCAGGGGATATTCCTGACCCAGGGATCGAACTTGGGTTTACCCATGTTGCAGGTAGATTCTTCACCGTCCGAGCCACCAGGAAAGCCCCTGACCGGGGATCAAACCCATGTCTCCATGCATTGCAAGGCAGATTCTTAACCACTGGACCACCAGGGAAGTCCTGAAAATAATCCCCTTTTAAAAGGTCCTACCTAAAGAGCATATTAAAAAGCAGAGATATTACTTTGCCAACAAAGTTCCGTCTAGTCAAGGCTATGGTTTTTCCAGTGGTCATGTACGGATGTGAGAGTTGGACTGTGAAGAAAGCTGAGCATCAAAGAATTGATGCTTTTGAACTGTGGTGTTGGAGAAGACTCTTGAGAGTCCCTTGGATTGCAAGGAGATCCAACCAGTCCATTCTGAAGGATATCAGTCCTGGGTGTTCATTGGAAGGACTGATGCTAAAGCTGAAACTCCAGTACTTTGGCCACCTCATGCGAAGAGTTGACTCATTGGAAAAGACCCTGATGCTGGGAGGGATTGGGGGCAGGAGGAGAAGGGGACGACAGAGGATGAGATGGCTGGATGGCATCACCAACTCGATGGACGTGAGTCTGAGTGAACTCTGGGAGCTGGTGATGGACAGGGAGGCCTGGCGTGCTGCGATTCGTGGGGTCACAGAGTCGTACACGACTGAGAGACTGAACTGAACTGATCTCCAGATACAGTCCTGTTCTGAGGTCCTGGGGGTTAAGGCTTCAACATATACATTTTAGGGGAATACCATTTAGTCCATAACATGACCCATAGTGCTATACAGATTCAGTACAATATCTAGCAAAATCCCAGTGGCCATTTTGAACATCTTAAAACTCATACGGAATTGCAAGGGACTCCAAATAGCCCACACTACCTTGAAACAGAAGAACGAAGTTGGAGGACTCATACTTTCTGTTTCAAAATTGCAAAGCTACAGTAATCAAAACAGTGTCCAACTGGCATAAAGACAGCCATACAGACCAGTGTAATGGAACACAGAGCTCAAAATAAACCCTCACATATAGTCAATTGATATTTGATCAGGTGCCAAGGAGAAAGGACACTCTTAACCACAAATGGTTCTGGGAAAACTGGATGTCCACATGCAAAGGGAAAAAGCAGGCCCTTATCTTATGCCAGGTAAAAATTAACCAAAATCAAACCAGATTTCTAAATTTAAGGGACTTCCCTGGTGGTCCAGTGGTTAGGACTCCCCACTCTGAATAAAGGGAGCCTAGGTTTGATCCCTGGAGAAGGCGATGGCACCCCACTCCAGTACTCTTGCCTGGAAAATCCCATGGACAGAGGAGCCTGGTAGGCTGCAGTCTGTGGGGTTGTGAAGAGTCGGACACGACTGAGCAAATTCACTTTCACTTTTCTCTTTCATGCATCGGAGAAGGAAATGGCAACCCACTCCAGTGTTCTTGCCTGGAGAATCCCAGGGACGGGGGAGCCTGGTGGGCTGCCGTCTATGGGGTCGCACAGAGTCGGACACAACTGAAGCGACTTAGCAGTTAGCAGTAGCAGGTTTGATCCCTGGTCAGGGAACTAGATCCCACATGATGCAGCTAAGACCCGGTAGAGCCACATAGATAAATAATTTTTTTTAAAAAAGATGAAAAAACAATGATTTTAAAACAGAAGATTTCTAAATTTAAGAATTAAAACTACTGGGAATTCCCTGGTGATCCAGTGGTTAAGACTCAGCACTTTTACTGCCGTCAGCCTGGGTTCAATCCCTGATCAAGAAACTAAGATCCCACAGGGAATGCAGGATGGAAAAAAAAGTTAAAGCTATAAGAAAAAAAATAGGGAGAAATCTTTGATATATCAATGGTTTCTTAAGTATGATGCCAAAAGTACAGGCAACAAATTGAACCTCATCAAAATTTAAAACTTTTGTGAATCAAAGGATACGATCAAGACCAAAAAACTCAACCCATAGAATAGGAGAAAATATTTGTAAATCATGTATCTGATCAAGACTACAGTATAGAAAATGAAAAACTTCTGTAACCATAAGCAGTTCAATTAAAAATGGCAAAAGACTCGAACAGAGATTTTTCCAAAAAAGATATGTAAAATAACCAATAAACACATGAAAAGATCATTAATTTTTTTTAATGAAAAGATCATTAAAAGCACATTCAACATCATTAATGATCAGGGAAAGTCAAGTCAAAACCACAGTGAGATATCTCTTCACACCTATTCAGATCAGTTCAGTTCAGTCACTCAGTCATGTCCAACTCTTTTTGACCCCATGAATTGCAGCAAGCCAGGCCTCCCTCTCCATCACCAACTCCCGGAGTTCACTCAGATTCACGTCCATCAAGTCAATGATGCCATCCAGCCATCTCATCCTCTGTTGTCCCCTTCTCCTCCTGCCCCATGTTGCTTCCTGACGTGCATACAGGTTTCTCAAGAGGCAGGTCAGGTAGTCTGGTATTCCCATCTCTTTAGAATTGTCCATATTATTAGTGATGGTTATAATAATAAAAAAATGACAACAGATGCAACTATTGGCAAAGATATGGAGAAACTGGAACCCTTGTATGTTGCTGATGGAAATGTAAATTGCTTAGATGCTGTGGAAGAGTTTGGTGGTTCCTCAAAATGATTACCCTAGACTTACTGAGTCATTCAGTAGATCCATTTCTGGATATACAACGCAAAAGAATTGAAAATATGTTCTCAAATAAGTACATGTACATACATGTTCATATCAGCACTATTCACAAAGTCAAAAGGTGAAAACAGCCCAAATGTTCGTCAACGGATGAATTGATAAAGCAAATGTATATCCATACACTGGAGCCATAAAAAAGAATGAAGTATTGATACATTCTGCAACATCTATTAAGGTCAAAACCATAATGGTTTTTGTGAAAGAAGCCAGACATCTAAGGTCATGTATTTTAAGATACCGTTTATATGAAATACCTAGAATAGGCAAATACACAGAGACAGAATGCAAACTGATCATTACCAGGGGTGAGGAAAAAGTAGGGAATGGAAAACAGTAGCTTAAGGGGAATGGAATTCCTTTCTGTGATGATGAAAATGTTTTGGAGGTAGATAGAGGTGGTTTTTTTTTCTTCCCCAGAGGTGGTATTTGCACAACATTGTGGATATAATTAAGTGACACTGAATTGCTCACTTTAAGATGATTAGTTTATGTCAGTTTCACCTCAACATGAAATATGTACATATATATATATAATGTATACAAAAAACAGTATGATATTTACCAAGAATAAATATTTTAAAAGCAGTATGGGGCTTCCCTGGTGGTCTCATGGTTAAGAACCCACCTGACAATGCAGAGGACACCTGCCAAAGCAGGGATCCAGAAATATCCCACATGCCACAGAGCAGCTAAGCCCATGTACCACAGCTCCTGAGCCAGCACCCTAGAGCTCTCGAGTCACAACTACGGAGGCCACGCGACGCAACTACTGAAGCCCGAGCGTCCTGGATCCTGTGCTCTGTAACAACAGAAGCCATTGCAATGAGGAGCCTGTGCATTTCAGCAGACAGTAGCCCCTGCTTGCCACAGCTACAGAAAACCCAACCCGCACAGAGCAATGAAGAAAAACAGACAAACAAAAAGACAACATGGTATTTATGAAGAATAACTATAGACCGGTAGAATACAATGAATGACTTAACACGTCTGATTACTGAAGAGATTTAATATAAGATATAAATGGCTTTTCATATTGGTGAGGAAGTGATAGCTTATTCAATAAATGGTTCTGAAAAAAATTGCCTGTGAGGACGATATCAAATTTAGATTTCACAACATATGCAAAAATTAATTCAAGTGTAATAAAAGTTACATGTGGAAAACACAAATAGTTTACCAAAAAGTTTTGGAGAATATTTGTTTTACTCTGACATGGCAAGAACTTCTTAAGCAAAATAGAAAATGCAGAAGTCACAAAGGGGAAAAACAAGTCATGAAGGGAAAGTTTCATAAATTTGACTATGTAAAAATGAAAACTCTGCATGGGAAAAGATGGATAAATAAATTATATATATATATATTCAGAAAATAAACAATAGGCCAAAGGAAATAGTTGCAACATATATGATAAAATGTTTTATCTCCAATAAGCAGAAGGGACTATAAATTTTTAGAAAAATGCAATAATCCTGCAGAAAACTTTAGAGACAAGGAAATTAAAGTGTTTAATAAATGAAGGAAAGGGTCTCAACCTTATTAGTACATAAATCCAAACTAAAGCAACAACAACAGCAATAAAAAAGCGAGTGCTTGTCCTGTAACAGACTGGAAAAGGAAAAAAAATAAGTTCTAAAGCCTAGTAGCAGTGATACCATCATCACTTTCATTGCTAGTGGAACTGTGAACTGCTACAATTTTGAAAAGCAATCTTATGATGTCTATTAAAATGAAAAATACACCTATCTCAACTCAGTAATCTTAATTCCTAGGATCTGTCCCTTAGCACTAAAACAAATGTATTCAAGCAAATGCATGTAAGAATCTTTAACAAAACAAAAACCTGCCCACCCATTTTATTGAGAAATACTTCACATACATCCCTGTACTTTTAAGGCATACAGCACGATGGTTTGATATGCATATAATGTGAAATGATGACCACAACAGGTCCAGCTAACACCCATCTTCTCATATAGACATGAGGTAGGAGACAGTGGGCCTCTCGGCCGAACACCTGGAATTTGTCAAGTGGACTAAAATTCAAGCTTTGTTCTCACCCAGACTCTCCAAGGACAAAGGTAGTGGCAAAAGCTGAGCTTTGCTAAAGCAAAGAGACAAGGTGCCCACTCCTGAAGTCAAAAAAGACTTCCCTGTCCACACACGCGCAGGAAGGCTTCTTGGGGGTCAAAAAGGAAGGGGGCTCCATCCCATAATAAGTAAGGACATGCACCCACAGACCTCTGTGATGGGATCCATTTTAGAAAAAAGTTGTGAAGGCATCTTGGACTGCAGCACGCCAGGCTTCCTGTCCTTCATGATCTCCCTGAGTTTGCTCAAAATCATGTCCACTGTGTCAGTGATGCCATCCAACCAACTCATCCTCTGTCACCCCCTTCTCTTCCGATCTTCAATCTTTCCCAGTATCAGGGTCTTTTCCAATGATTCGGCTCTTTGCATCAGGTGGCCAAAGTATTGGAGCTTCAGTTTCAGCATCAGTTCTTCCAATGAATATTCAGGGTTGGTTTCCTTTAGGACTGACTGGTTTGAGCTTGCAGTCTAAGGGATTCTCCAGAGTCTTCTCCCACACCACAATTCAAAACCATCAATTCTTCAAGGCTCAACCATTTTTATGGTAAAACTCTCACATCAGTGCATGAGTACTGGAAAAACCATAGCTTTGGCTACACAGATCTTTGTCGGCAACGTGATGTCTCTGCTTTTTAATACACTGCCTAGGTTTGTCACAGCTCTTCTTCCAGGAGCAAGCATCTTTTAATTTTATGGCTGCAGTTATCATCCACAGTGATTTTGGAGCCCAAGAAAATAAAATCTGTTAGTGTTTCCACTTTTCCCCCTTCTATTTGCCATGAAGTGATGGGACTGGATGTCATGATCTTAGACATCACGGACCGAAGCGCACCGGGCTTCTCTGTCCATGGAGTTCTCCAGGCAAGAATGTTAGAGTGGGTTGCCATGCCCTCCTCCAGGGGATCTTTCCCACTCAGGGATGGAAACCACACCCTTTATGTCTCCTGGCTGGCAAGTTCTTTATTACTAGTGCCACCTAGAGTTTTACTTACTGCACTCCTCACTCTGGATGTCCAAACTCCTCTTTGGGTATGCATTTTTGCTTTGCTTCTGTCTTAAACAACCTGTTTCTCTGTGCTCACCTATACATGTTTCCAGGAGGCAAAAATTGTAAAAACAAGTGCAAAGTCTCAGTACCTGTTTTTACAGTTTTTGCCTCCTGGAAACATTCTTGCTTTCAAGTGGGAGAAAAAGCGAGGGCCACTTTGCTTCTACTCTCTAGACCCCAGGTGGCCTAAGGGATAGGACCAGGTTCAGTTCAGTTCAGTTCAGCTCAGTCGCTCAGTCATGTCCAACTCTTTGCGACCCCATGAACTGCAGCACGCCAGGCCTCCCTGTCTATCACCAACTCCCGGAGTTCAGTCAAACTTACGTCCATCGAGTCGGTGATGCCATCTCACCCTCTGTTGTCCCCTTCTCCTCCTGCCCCCCAATCCCTCCCAGCATCAGAGTCTTTTCCAATGAGTCAAGTCTTTGACCAGGTTTCCCAGGTCTAATCCCCTGGCAGAGAACTAAGATTTTTCTTCAGGACTGCTCACTGCTCTCTCTCTGAGATTAGACATAGTAAAAAGAAAGAAAAAAGGCAAAACATTTCTCTGTGTGATGAGAACTTGTAAGATGTAGACTCTTACCAACTTTCCTATATATCATAAAGCAGTATTAGCTGCAGTCATATGCTGTACATTACATCCCAGTTATACATAACTAGAAATTTGTACCTTTTGACCACCTTTCTCCAATTCCTCCTCACCTCAAGAATTTTTATTGCAACACTTGAAAATGGCAAACAAAAATAACCAAAATGTCAGTGGGAACCATTAAATGAATTGTGTAGTCACATTTTGGGATATTGTGCAGCGTTTTTTTTTTTTTTTAAGTTTCAGAAATATGTCCATTGATCTCCAGAGATGTCTTTAGCTTATTGCTAAAAAGCATGGTGCTTTTTAGAAAATATGTATAGCACTAATATAATGCAGTTTTTCCTTATTTTTTTTTTAAAGACACAACTTGGGAATTCCGTGACGGTCCAGTGGTTAGAAGTGGGTGCTTTCACTTGGATGTCCCAGGTTCAATCCCTGATTGGGGAGCTTAGATCCTTGGCAAATAGGCTGGGCGGGGCGAACCGCGGAGGCGGGGGCGGTACGAGCCCAGCGGATCGTGAATGAAAGACACAATTTATTTACACATTCGTTCATTCCTTCAAGAAATATTGTCTTCCTCGCGCTGGGAATACAGCAGTAAAGAGAACTGATAAATATCCTTACCTCTTATGACATTTTAAATGATGGAAGGCAAGAGAATTGAGAAAAAGGCAATGCCACCCCACCCCAGTACTCTTGCCTGGAAAATCCAATGGACGGAGTAGCCTGGTGGGCTGCAGTCCATGGGGTCGCTAACAGTCGGACAGACTGAGCGACTTCACTTTCACTTTTCTCTTCCATGCATTGGAGAAGGAAATGGCAACCCACTCCAGTATTCTTGCCTGGAGAATCCCAGGGATGGGGGAGCCTGGTGGGCTGCCGTCTATGGGGTCACACAGAGTCGGACACGACTGAAGTGACTTAGCAGCAGCAGCAGCAGATGTTAAATAGGTAGGTGTGATATAGATGGAGGAATCAGGGTTAGGGATTAAAAAAAAAATTGGGAATTCCTTGTGTTCTTTGGAAGGAATGATGCTAAAGCTGAAACTCCAGTACTTTGGCCACCTCATGCGAAGAGTTGACTCACTGGAAAAGACTCTTGATGCTGGGGGGGATTGGGGGCAGGACGAAAAGGGGACGACAGAGGATCAGATGGCTGGATGGCATCACCGACTCGATGAACGTGAGTTTGAGTGAACTCCGCGAGTTAGTGATGGACAGGGAGGCCTGGCGTGCTGCAACTCATGGGGTCGCAAAGAGTCGGACACGACTGAGCGACTGAACTAAACTGAACTGATGGTGGAATTTAAGTCATTAATACTGGATGATTTTTGTAAAGTTTATGCGTATTCGTACAAGCTTGGAGAAAATGTGGAAAGATGCACTGAGAAACTACTGAGAAAGAACTAGAGTCAAATCTCAGCCGTTAGTTTCTTGGAAGTTTACCCATTCTCTCAAAGCCTGTCTGTAACATGGGAAGAATAACAGTTAATCAAATGGCTCCACCACCTCCACCTCTTGGTGTAGAAAAAGGTGCCGCGCAGGTGAAATCTCCAAGACACAGACCTCAGGGTGAAGCCGGTGCGGCCATATTGGCTACGGGAAGTGCGGAGGCATTGCGACCGCTGCTATTTTCAGTTAGGGGAAGAAGCGACTTCCGGTTACCATTTTGAGTGACAGTAGAGGCGGAGCTCTGGCTGACAAGCTCGTTAAGGGCCGGGCTCCGAGGGCACCTCCCTGAGAGCGACTGAACGCTAAGCCCGGCGGGCGGAGGCAAACCATCGTAGCCCCGCCCCCGATATAGGGCTCCACCTCCCGGCCCCACTTCCGCCGGGTGAGCGTCGGTAGGCGTCGCTGCCGTAAATCGAGCTGTCGGTTTGCCGCATCACGGAAGATGGCGGCCACGGCGGTGAACGGGGTGGCCGGCACCTCGAGCTCGGGGACTGCGGCGGCCTCGGGCGCGATCCTGCAGGCCGCGGCCGGCATGTACGAGCAGCTCAAGGGCGAGTGGAACCGGAAAAGCCCTAATCTTAGCAAGTGCGGGGAAGAGCTGGGCCGTCTCAAGGTAAGGATCGGCCGGGGGTGCTTCGAGGGGTCCAGACCCAACCGAGTTTCGCGCTCAGGGGGCAACCGCGGCGCCGACGGGACTAAGGCGGACTGGGCTATCTAATAGGGTGAAGGATTCAGAGGAGCCGAGGTGCGGTTTGGAGGCACGTAGATGTGAGAGGGACCTCGAACGGACTAAATGCGGCACCACGGTGGGGGCTGATGGAGAGGGTGTTTCTGGCACACCGAGTGAGAGGTTAAAATTTTGGTGCTTGGAGGCCTAGCTGGTTGGAGTGGTAGGATGGGGCTGTCAGCTTTTGTGATGTAGGGTTCTGGCCGCCACCAAGTGGGAAATGAGGACTGGACAGGCAGATGGAAGAAGGCTGAGATGATGGGGTTCGTGGTTAAGACCAGGCTAAGCTGGAGTCCGAGAAATCTGGGGCTTAGGGATAGATCTGTGGAGAGAGGGGCCCAGCTAAGTTGTGAGGGCAAGACTGAAGCTGGGAAAAATACTCTTAGAGCAGAGGACCTTAATGAGGCTCGGGTTGCTTCAGGCCAGGTGGAAGGGGTACAAATACAGTGGGCTGGACCACGTTGCTGAGGGGTGTGATATCTGATAAGGGATGATGTGTGAGCTGGACCATAGGAAGAGATTAGCCCCCTTTCCTCCTTCGTGTAGGTTGAGGAGGGTAGCTGGTCCCAACCCAACACGGTGTGGGAAAGTGTTGCCAAAGAACCGCAGGTGCTAGTGTCTCCCCTCCCCCTTGATTCCACTGGGTCAGGCATGGAGTGGGTCTCCCCAGTGGGTCTATTAATACTTGTAACATGAAGTCATCCTAAGTGAGCCCACATCATGTGTCCAGGCCCTGATCTGACTGACTCTTTTAATACTCATAACAACCTTATGAGTCAGGGATGATGGCTAGTTCCATTTTCTAGGTGGGAAAATGAAGGCCTAGATAAAAGTAAATAACTCATACTTAAAGTCCAATCTTTTTTCCTTCCTTCCCCTGCCCACCTCTTCAGCTGGTTTTGTTGGAGCTCAACTTCCTGCCAACCACAGGGACCAAACTGACCAAGCAGCAGCTCATTCTGGCCCGTGAGTGACTGGAGTTGATGGGAGAGGTTTATGGACTTGGGTCGTGGCAGGAATGGTAGCAGTGGCGGTCAAGGTCGGGATTCTGGTCACCTCCTGAGAACTTCCTCTGTTGCCTACAGGTGACATACTGGAGATTGGGGCTCAGTGGAGTATCCTACGCAAGGACATTCCCTCCTTCGAGCGGTACATGGCCCAGCTCAAATGCTACTACTTCGATTACAAGTGAGGATGGACCTGGCCTCTAATTTCGGCGGCGGGGGGGCGGGTGTATAGCAGCTTCCCTGGTGGCTCAGTGGTAAAGAATCTGCCTGCCGGTACAGGAGATGGGCAAATGCCTGGGTTGGGAAGATCCCCTGGAGAAGGGAATGACAACTCACTCCAGTATTCTTCCTTGGAACATCCCATGGACAGAGGAGCCTGGCGGGCTACAGTCCATGGGATCACAAAGAGTTGCATGCAGCTGAGCACACAGTAGTGTGTGTGTTGGAGGGGGTGGGTGGTTTACATGGCAGCTTTATATCCTTGTTGCTCTAGCCACTTGAGACATCGTCCTTCACCTGGGAATTCCCCCTTTGCATAGCTGTGTGCCCAGAAGCCTCAGGGTTCGTGGTTGGCCTGGAGGGCCTGAGTCTGGGATTATGCCTTCCAGTCTCAGTTACCCTCTGGTCTGTCTCCTCCTTCACATTCCCATTCGAAATTTCCACTCCCCAAGGTAGCCACTGTCCCGTTTTAGCTGCCTTGATGCCAGCCTTGCCCTCTTCCATTCATCCCTCCATGGCAGCTGGTAGGATCTTTGTGACACTAAAATTTGACCATGTTGATTCTCTGCTGAGAACCTGTCATGACTCTCTGCAGCACTCAGGTTTCAGACCAAGCTCTTTCCTGTGGTCTCCAATGGGGTATCAGCCCTGACTCCTCTGTTTGTATGTCTCCCATCCCGGCGTTGTCTCTCCTACTGGACTGTGAGTCTTCTAGAAACAAAAGGGTCTTGGTCACTGCCGGGTCCCAGCACAGCCTAGTATGGAGTCTGGCCCAGAGCAGAGACTCACTGACTGCACGTTGAATATGAAACTGAATGGTTTCATAACTGAATGGGGTTTCCATGGAGACTGATAGTTAAGAATTTGACAGGAGAAGCTAGAAAAACCGAATTTGAAGCTGATTATGTGATCTTGGGCAAGTGGCTTCATCTCTCTAATTCTGTTTCCCTCCAGAAGAGAAGGTAATGCTTATTAATATAATCATAATTAGCACTTCTGTGGTATTTGTTGGGGCCGGATACCGTTCTAATTACTGTACCTGGATTAAATAACTAAATCAGTTAACCCTATTCGTTTAACCCACCTCTATGAGATGGGTACTGTAATGAAACCTGTTTTGCAGTTAGGGGAATGAGGCTTAGTCACTTTACTGCAGTGGGTCACTTCCTAGGGCCCNTCCCTCCCCCTCAGGCCACAGTGCCCTGCAGTGGGCATCTGTGTTGGAGACTAGGCTGATCCAAGGTTATCTCAGACTTCCTCGTGCCCTCAAACTTCCAAGTTCTTCAGAGATAAGAACTTATGTCCCTACCAGTCCACTTGGGGCAACAAGGGCCTAAGAAAGAAAATGTCAATCCATCTTTATTGGGGTGGGGGTGGGGACTCTGCACTGCAACTGCCTTAAATAATGCAAGCCGTGCCCCACCCCAGTGCCTGGTGGGCTCAGACGATCATCTCCAGCTGCCGGGCATACTCGATGACCTGTTTGGCCAGCTCCGTGGAAGGGATGGTGGTATCTTCCGGCTTCTGCTGCTGGCTGGCAAAGCTGTAGTAGTTGTTGAGGCCCAGGACCCACCCTCGCTGCAAGGAGAGAGAGATGGGAGATGGGTGGGGTGATCACACACACCATCCCCAGCCCCCAGAGCCCTGGCTCACTTACCCATGTAGGCCCTGGCTCACTTTCCTCACCAACCCTGGGCAAGTAATTTCACTTTTCTGTGCCCCTGTTTTTCCATGTTTGAGATGGGACCCTAATCACATACCTCTCTGGGTCTGTTGTGGGGATTCAAATGAATCAAAAGTACTGAGAACAATGTTTGGCCCAGAGTAAACGATCATTAGATATCAGCTGTCCCCATCATCCAAGTTCAGTTTCACCTATTCCAGTCTGATCGTGACCCTCGTCAGTCACCAGCGCTACTCCACAAGCAGCAGCACCTCCAGGGACCCTGCTCCCACACAAACACCCCAGAGCCAATGAACCAAAGTCTTGTGGGGAAAAGCTGAACTCTCCAAGGAATTCTGAGGACAGCCACCATCAAGCACTAAGCCTCCCCCTCCGGCTGGTGCCAGGTGCTGGGCTCAGCTCATCCCACACATGAAACCCTAGCCCCTTTCTACAGATAGGGAAACTGAAGTTCAGAGAAGTTTGGCCACTTGCCTGAGGTCACACAACTGGAGTCTTGCTCCAGTGTCCCTCCAGGCCATCCCACCCTGCTGTTAGTGAGTGCACCCTATGGTCCCTTGACCTCCACCCCAGCCACCTTCTTGGCGTAGTCTGTCATCTTTTTGGGTGTGTTGAAGAAGAGGATCCGGGTGGCCTCGGTGAAGAGGATTTTCTCATAGGCCTTCTCGATACAACCAGCAATCTCATCCCTGGGGGAAGATGAGTCTCATTATTGTGCACAGACAAGGCCTGGCCCTTCAGCTCAGCACTTATGGCTGAAATATGTTACCTGCCCCATTTACCCCATCGAGGCTCAGAGGAGAGTAGCTCGACTAGAGTTGCAAATCTAGGGCCACAGCAGGACACACACACTCAGGTCTCTGGGACTCCTGGGCCCAGGCTCAGACTCTCACTCCTAGCCATGAGGACTTCAGGCTTGGCTGAAACCAAGGGGATCTCTTCACCTAACACCCTCCCTCACAGGATCCAATCCCAAGGGGGTTCTCTGTACCCATTTTAAGAGGTCAACACTAGAGTTAAAAAACAGCAAGACATCAAGCCACTGAAATGGGAGGAGGGGGTAACTCTGGGCAAAAACTAGTGACAAGGAGGAGCTTGCCCATTTGTATTTTATTAATATCTCAGGCCAGGTGGTAGGTATGTGGGCACTCATATTATTCCCTGTGCATTGCAGAGAGTAGAAATATTTCAGAGTTAAAAATATCCTAAGCCTACTCAACTGCCCCTCCTCACTCTCCGCACCTCTCTGGGCCCAGCTTTGTCATTGGAGGAATGAGAACTCCACTCAATCTGGTGCTTTGCCCAGGTGAACCAACTGTGACGCCACCTGAACACGTGGACTTGTACACGTCATTCCCATCCGCCCATGCAGTGCTGCCTGTGTACACAGCAACCCCCAAGGAGCTAGCAGGATTTGGTGGCCCTATTCTAAAGAAAGGAAAACTGAGGTTCCACAGTTTAGGTGACCTGAGGTGAAGCCAGATGACTCAAGGAGTACTTCCATGAGAAAGGCAGCAAGGTCTCTGACTGAGCGCTGAGCTGAGCACTGTTTGGGCACCAAGCCCATGCTCAGGGTCAAATTCTATGGGCCCATACACACACATGGCCCAGAGTGAGAGGAGGGCTCTTACCACCATCTCATGACCAGTTCCAGTTCACAGAAAAGGAAACTCATGTGGCCAGCCTCCCAAGATCACAAGTGGCCCAAATGGGATTCAAACACAGAACTGTCTGACTCTGGAGTCCAAGCTCTTTTTACACTCCGCAGGGCCCCGGCTCCCCCCACACCTGATAGTGTCAAGCAGGATGTCGATGAAGAAAGTGTAGCTCTCGGCGGGAATGTTGCCTTTGGCCAGGAATACCTTGTTGTAGCTGCCCTCCATCAGGTACTGTAGAGAACGGGTGGGGAAGAAGAGAGGGTGAGGAAGAGGCAGCACAGAGGCACCCCCACTGAGGCCTCACTATAATCCCAGTGCNGCGGGAATGTTGCCTTTGGCCAGGAATACCTTGTTGTAGCTGCCCTCCATCAGGTACTGTAGAGAACGGGTGGGGAAGAAGAGAGGGTGAGGAAGAGGCAGCACAGAGGCACCCCCACTGAGGCCTCACTATAATCCCAGTGCCCCCATGATCTACACTCTGCCACAACACTCTCTGCCACAGGGTCACCATTCCCCATGCAGATGGAGTCCTCCTCTTCCAGGAAGCCCTCCCTCGTATGTACACACAGACACACACACACAGAGACACACACACGCAGAGACACAGACACACACAATCATTTTGTTTATTATCTGCTTCCTCATATGAACGTCAACCTCATATGATCTGCGATTTGATCTGTTTTGTTCCCAGTACAGTCGGAAAACCAACCAAAGTGCCTGTGTACATGACTAGGGCTCAAGATTTGTTGGACAAATGAGCAAATGAGTCCACAGGCTGAGCCCTGCCTAGTCTTCCAGGAAACCCTCCCGAGTGTCTCTCCCTGCGCCGTTCCCTTTAGCCAGGCCCTCCCCACCCACTTCCTCAGCCTCACTTGCTCGAGGGACACCGGATGCTTGATGTACACGTTGGTCTGGATGTCCTTGGCAGGCAGCCGCTCCAACTCTGTGTGGAACTCAGCCACCCGGTTCTGGGACAACAGGAAGAGGAGGTTGAGGCCCAGGAGCTGGTGCATGTAGGCTGACTCTGGGAGCTGCTCCCTATGGACCAGAGTGGGAATCCAAGGTAAGGAGGACTTAGGTGTCAACCAAGCTCCCCACACCACAGGCTCCAGGGATCCACCCTGATGACTGCCCAACGCTCTCTCCTTGGAGGAGCATTAGTTCCTGGATTTTCAGATATAACTGAGGCTCAGAGACACAAAGAAGTCACAATCATATGGGCCCTAGGAAGTGACCCACTGCAGTAAAGTGACTAAGCCTCATTCCCCTAACTGCAAAACAGGTTTCATTACAGTACCCATCTCATAGAGGTGGGTTAAACGAATAGGGTTAACTGATTTAGTTATTTAATCCAGGTACAGTAATTAGAACGGTATCCGGCCCCAACAAATACCACAGAAGTGCTAATTATGATTATATTAATAAGCATTACCTTCTCTTCTGGAGGGAAACAGAATTAGAGAGATGAAGCCACTTGCCCAAGATCACATAATCAGCTTCAAATTCGGTTTTTCTAGCTTCTCCTGTCAAATTCTTAACTATCAGTCTCCATGGAAACCCCATTCAGTTATGAAACCATTCAGTTTCATATTCAACGTGCAGTCAGTGAGTCTCTGCTCTGGGCCAGACTCCATACTAGGCTGTGCTGGGACCCGGCAGTGACCAAGACCCTTTTGTTTCTAGAAGACTCACAGTCCAGTAGGAGAGACAACGCCGGGATGGGAGACATACAAACAGAGGAGTCAGGGCTGATACCCCATTGGAGACCACAGGAAAGAGCTTGGTCTGAAACCTGAGTGCTGCAGAGAGTCATGACAGGTTCTCAGCAGAGAATCAACATGGTCAAATTTTAGTGTCACAAAGATCCTACCAGCTGCCATGGAGGGATGAATGGAAGAGGGCAAGGCTGGCATCAAGGCAGCTAAAACGGGACAGTGGCTACCTTGGGGAGTGGAAATTTCGAATGGGAATGTGAAGGAGGAGACAGACCAGAGGGTAACTGAGACTGGAAGGCATAATCCCAGACTCAGGCCCTCCAGGCCAACCACGAACCCTGAGGCTTCTGGGCACACAGCTATGCAAAGGGGGAATTCCCAGGTGAAGGACGATGTCTCAAGTGGCTAGAGCAACAAGGATATAAAGCTGCCATGTAAACCACCCACCCCCTCCAACACACACACTACTGTGTGCTCAGCTGCATGCAACTCTTTGTGATCCCATGGACTGTAGCCCGCCAGGCTCCTCTGTCCATGGGATGTTCCAAGGAAGAATACTGGAGTGAGTTGTCATTCCCTTCTCCAGGGGATCTTCCCAACCCAGGCATTTGCCCATCTCCTGTACCGGCAGGCAGATTCTTTACCACTGAGCCACCAGGGAAGCTGCTATACACCCGCCCCCCCGCCGCCGAAATTAGAGGCCAGGTCCATCCTCACTTGTAATCGAAGTAGTAGCATTTGAGCTGGGCCATGTACCGCTCGAAGGAGGGAATGTCCTTGCGTAGGATACTCCACTGAGCCCCAATCTCCAGTATGTCACCTGTAGGCAACAGAGGAAGTTCTCAGGAGGTGACCAGAATCCCGACCTTGACCGCCACTGCTACCATTCCTGCCACGACCCAAGTCCATAAACCTCTCCCATCAACTCCAGTCACTCACGGGCCAGAATGAGCTGCTGCTTGGTCAGTTTGGTCCCTGTGGTTGGCAGGAAGTTGAGCTCCAACAAAACCAGCTGAAGAGGTGGGCAGGGGAAGGAAGGAAAAAAGATTGGACTTTAAGTATGAGTTATTTACTTTTATCTAGGCCTTNGAATGAGCTGCTGCTTGGTCAGTTTGGTCCCTGTGGTTGGCAGGAAGTTGAGCTCCAACAAAACCAGCTGAAGAGGTGGGCAGGGGAAGGAAGGAAAAAAGATTGGACTTTAAGTATGAGTTATTTACTTTTATCTAGGCCTTCATTTTCCCACCTAGAAAATGGAACTAGCCATCATCCCTGACTCATAAGGTTGTTATGAGTATTAAAAGAGTCAGTCAGATCAGGGCCTGGACACATGATGTGGGCTCACTTAGGATGACTTCATGTTACAAGTATTAATAGACCCACTGGGGAGACCCACTCCATGCCTGACCCAGTGGAATCAAGGGGGAGGGGAGACACTAGCACCTGCGGTTCTTTGGCAACACTTTCCCACACCGTGTTGGGTTGGGACCAGCTACCCTCCTCAACCTACACGAAGGAGGAAAGGGGGCTAATCTCTTCCTATGGTCCAGCTCACACATCATCCCTTATCAGATATCACACCCCTCAGCAACGTGGTCCAGCCCACTGTATTTGTACCCCTTCCACCTGGCCTGAAGCAACCCGAGCCTCATTAAGGTCCTCTGCTCTAAGAGTATTTTTCCCAGCTTCAGTCTTGCCCTCACAACTTAGCTGGGCCCCTCTCTCCACAGATCTATCCCTAAGCCCCAGATTTCTCGGACTCCAGCTTAGCCTGGTCTTAACCACGAACCCCATCATCTCAGCCTTCTTCCATCTGCCTGTCCAGTCCTCATTTCCCACTTGGTGGCGGCCAGAACCCTACATCACAAAAGCTGACAGCCCCATCCTACCACTCCAACCAGCTAGGCCTCCAAGCACCAAAATTTTAACCTCTCACTCGGTGTGCCAGAAACACCCTCTCCATCAGCCCCCACCGTGGTGCCGCATTTAGTCCGTTCGAGGTCCCTCTCACATCTACGTGCCTCCAAACCGCACCTCGGCTCCTCTGA